>VZTU01024003.1:38588-458262 GCA_013400835.1 Zapornia atra
ATGACAGAATAATGGAAACTCAATTCCTGGGTGTTTGGAAGCTGTGCTGGGTAAAGATGACAGTAAAATTATGACCACGCACTCTTTTTCCCACTTCTTATTTCTTCTGTTATCACGTCAACTTTTCCCTAGGGTGGTACCAGGAAGAGGTCACTCCTTTTATTCTCAAACAGCATGCTGTTTACCTCCTTAGCCACCACAGATTAATAACAAATCTCTTTTTACTATCACAGATTCCTGGATTTTTAGGGAGAATACCAGCCTCTGTGGAGTGGCAAAGCAGGATCAAGAATTTTGAAAACAAACATGTTCATAGATTTACCTTATCATATGTGATTAAATTGCCAATAAACCTGCAACATTTTCTTTTTTACTAACAACCTGCCAATTTCAGCTCACATGGATGGAAGAAAATGTAACTCTCTGATACTTCTATAGATGGTATTACACATATTTTTCCTTTATTCCTTTAACACATGTGTTGTTCAGTAATTCTACATTGCTGCAGAAGCAGTTTTGGGAGATTTTCCGTCACTCATATTTCACCTCTAAAATGGCTATATTTTCTAAATACATAGTTATGAAGATAGACTGCTTTGCCATAATCTGTATGCACTCAGGAAACACTATCACACTGGCCATTTGTCTCAGTGGTCTCAGGCATACCAGGAGCTGGCCAGTATTGCTCAGCAGTAGAAATTAGGTCTGGGTAGATAGTTAGGTCTTCAGGATAGTGACCTTTACGGGGATCTTCTTTTTGTGGAGTATAATCATAAAGCAGTCGCATTCCCTAACTGGTGTGCTAGCTATTACTATAATACAAACCTTGCAGAAGTACAATTGAAGCTTTTCACTTGCATTTTCTGGCATAAAGCTGGTGAACTTTGCATTTTGCATGTTCCAATTTAGTATTTTTAAACCTTAAAACTAATTACTCTTTCTTTTTAAGGTTCCCACATTTGCTGCTCCAAATATTCATACTGTCTTTCAGATATTGTTTGTCCACACCAAACAGATCAGCTTATACACTGAGATGAACCAAGGTTTTGAACAGGTTTTGATACTTCTATTTATATTATAACTTGTATACTTTCTGCTTGCAACACTGCCTCTCGTTAGGACCAGATTTATTTAATGTATCCTCAGAAGTATTTTTCTTTGATATTTACAGACCAGAAAGAAATATAAAAGAAAAATTCAGGAGATCTGTTCCTCCAGGATTTGCTAGCAAGCCTTCAAAGAGAAATATAAAAGTCCAAGTTCGAGTTCTGGCAGGGAATTAGGAGAGGAAATTATTTTCAAAGAGCTGGCTTAGAACCTATTTCCAGTTACTGAATCTACATATTGGCTGGGTTTCTTTTGAGTCTTCTCTTTGTTTCCTTTTGTGTAATTTAACATCTTTCATGTTCCCTCTAAGAAAATGAGATTTTCTCCTTTTTAAAGTGTCTTTCAAAGCTCAACATGAATTCCACATATGAACTGCTTAAATATGTATTTTCCTTTGAGTACCTCATACTATTCTAACTCATTAAGATGTGTGATTTACTTGGTGTGAACAAAGCCAGTTTCATTCTTTAGTGTTAAACAGTGCTTCATTGGCAAAAAGGAGAATGTATTAATGATTTTCTACCATAAATAGCAAATTAGTGGATAAAGTCATTGTGGGAGGTTATTGGCAGCACGTGTTTGAAGTGAGTACTTGAAATGGGGAAGGAAGTTGAAGGGTGAGTCTTAGGCTGATATTTTTAAGCACAGGCATGCACACTCCATTGTAAGTTTAAAGGTTTCAGGGGAAATTACTCACACTATAAACAGGCGTAGAATTCAGTGGAAATGCTTAAAGGATACTGTGAAGGATGTGGCTGCATGTAGTCATATGCAAATGAACTTCAAATTGGTCAGTTTGGAAGCCCTTATATAAATAATTGTCTTCGTAAGAAATGTTGACTACATGCTCAGTTTATGAAACCTCACTTACTTCCAGTGTTCTTTCTGAATGAGAAAACCAAGCAATACACAAGATAGAGCCCCTAGCATTCGTTGTTTTCGGCAACTCTGCTCTCCCCATTCTCTCCTGGGCTCCATTAGAAGAGGGGTGGCCGGCAGGGACAGGGAGGTGATTGTCCCTCTCTACTCTGCCCTCGTGAGGCCCCATCTGGAGTCCTGTGTCCAGATCTGGGGCCCCCAATACAAGAAAGATGTGGAACTGTTGGAGAGGGTTCAGAGGAGGGCCACAAGGATGATTAGAGGGCTGGAGCACCTGCCCTACAAAGAGAGGCTGAGGGAGCTGGGCTTGTTCAGCCTGGAGAAGAGAAGGCTGCGGGGGGACCTCATTGCAGCCTTCCAGTACCTGAAGGGAACTTATAAGCAGGAGGGGATTAAACTTTTTTAAAGGGTAGATAATGGCAGGACAAGGGGGAATGGATTAAAGCTAAAGGAGGGAAGGTTTACATTAGATATCAGGGCGAAGTTTTTCACAGAAAGAGTGGTGCGGTGCTGGAACAGGCTACCCAGAGAAGTAGTGGATGCCCCGTCCCTGGAAGTGTTCAAGGCCAGGTTGGATGGGGCCCTGGGCAACCTTGTGTAGATCCAGGCCTGGAGGTTGGTGGCCCTGCCTGTGGCAGGGGGGTTGGAGCTCTATGATCCATGGGGTCCCTTCCAACCCAGACCATTCTATGATTCTATGATTCTATGATTCTATGATTCTATGATTCTATGATTCTATAATTCTATGATTCTATGATTCTCCTGCTTCAGGAATTAAACCTGGCTCTGAAAGTGACTCAGGAATTGAAGATATTTGCAAGCAGCTGAATATAGCACTTCTTCACAAATAAAATATATCCTTTTGGCTTCTTCATCCAGCTAGTGTACGTAGTTACCAGAAAAATTTGGCTATTTTGAGTATGTTAAGGAGGGCCTTTAAAGGAAGGTATGTGTTATTCAGAGATGGACTTGTTTTTGTACAAGTTGCCAGCCAGGAGTCTCCAAGGGAACATGCAGCAGCAAAAGTAGAAGGAGCCCCTCTGTGCACTCATATGGCTTTAAAAATACTTCATGCCATACTGGTGGTAAGCGGTTGTTCCTTGAGAGTGAGCAAAGCACTGAGAATTAAGAACAGGGTCTAAGAGTGCATTCCCCATGGATTCCCTGGGAAAATAACTGGTTTCTGGCAGTGTGGGTGTAACACCTGCCCTCAGCCACCCAGCCCCGCATTGTTGCCTGAGCTGGAGCACTGCTGGCTCTCAGCACAGGCACATCTGGGGGGTGAAGGCAGAGCCCCCCCCTCTCGGTTCAGCAATGGCCCCTACACCTCCAAACAGCAAAGGGAATCCTGACAATGGAGTTCACACACAAAGAGACACGAGTGCAAGAGCATAAAGCACTAGTGAGAACAGGTCCTTCTCGGGCCCATTATTCTCCTTAGCTCTGTCAGGACTGCAGAAATATGCCTGGTGCTCATCATCTTGGTAAACAGCATGGGCTTTCCTGGAGGATTTCCAGAAACTAGGTCAAGCAGTACAGTATTCTCAAGCAATGAGTGAGGTAGCTCTGAGTTGGCATTTATATAATTATGAATCTTCCATGTGACAAAGGTAAAGTAAGAAGTGTCAAAAGGAAAGGCTCAGGAGGGACAGAGAGGGGTGCATGCCTGACTCTTCTGCTTAGACTGCTGACACTTTGTCTGGGAATGTCCCAGACAGTGCTGCCCTCCTGTCCAAGCCTCAGTTTCCCATAGAAGGGGCAGCTTGCAAACAAAAACCTCAGCACCAGGTCTCTGTTGACACAGAACACAAAGGAAATACAACTTCTGAAAACAGAAATAATTTTCACAGAGTTTTTTGGCTGATGCTGAACTTTGTGAAACGTATGCAAGCCAGAATTTCTTCACCTCTAAGGGTGGATGAAGTCTCTGTTGCAATTCATGAGCTTTGCATAACTGTTCAAATTATTTTACCCCACAATCCACAAGCAATTATTTTTATCCTTCTGCTAATTTTGTAGTAATGTATACAGCAATATCTCCTCACCCCGCAATGTATCAACTTTGATTAGAAAAAGAAAAAAGAATTTGCATATCTTCATACATATCACTGGAAAGCTGAATGAAACACTGCTTATTTCTCTTGCAGTTGTTGCTAAACAAAAGTCACAGGAGTGTGTACACAAAGCCTCTGGCAGAAAAACTGGAACCAGTATGAGCACTAAGCAGGAGTTACACTCAGCGCTAGCCAGAGTGCCCTGGTCAGTCCTGGTGAGCGTGTGTCATTAAGCACTGGTGGGCATGGACTAATGAATGAGGCTGAGGTTGGGTGAGGCAATTTTCTCCCATCAGTTTTGTGCTGGCATTGGCAGGACCTACACAGCCCTTTTTAAATATGGGTCAGGGGGTCTGTGGGCAGTGGCTTGAGTTGCTCTTAAAGCTAAGAACTGAGATAATGGGTTTGCTCCAAGACAGAAAGGGGCTGCTGAGGGGGGTTAGAGATGGCATCACAAAGCCTCCATCCTCTGTTTAAATTGGGATTTTTTCATACTGGCTTGGCCTGGGGCTGAGTTGGCTACAGCCTGGAGTGGACAGTGAGCTGAGGTCCTGAGGCAGATGCAGCTGAGACTGATGGCTCTCTTCTTCGGAAGACCTTCTTCCTAGGAAGGGAGCTTCCTGTGAGGAAGGGTGCTTTTGCTAGGTCAACAGCTTGTATAATCATAGCTCTGTCTTTCTAAATTGTAAAGAATTTGCTTTTCCCTTTTACCTTTGTGCACAGTAGGAATTTATTTTGAAACAGCAGAGATATAGCTAGCTCATAGATTCGGTCCCTTTTCTTTAAAAAGCGAAGATACAGTTTCCAATTCAAATTGCTGATCTGCTCTGGGCATCAATGTTGATTTTCCCAGATTGAATAGTCCACCATAAAATAATTAAAAATAAAATTTAAAAAATTACAAAATTAAGATTATTGCTTTACACTTAGAGCTTAGAATATAATTTTCATCGTTTATAAGGAAAATAGAACATGATAAAAGTGTTTTAACCTTCGATATAGAAATGCACTTTAAATAGCAGTGTGTCAAATATAGTCTGTGTTTTCAAGAAAAAACTTTCCCTTATAAAGACAAAAGTAGTCTCCTGACTCCAAAACAATGCTTTTCAAAACAACATGAAGAGTACACATTCTATTTTACTTATGTCAACAATATTTCACCCTCTTGCTATGCGAAGAACGTTTACTTCTAAAATGTTAGTGCCAACATGTAGTTTCACAACACTTCACAGAAATAGGACAGATGATGAAACTTTAGTCCACTTTCAAGTTCTTCTCCATTTGATGGTTTCACTGGACTTCAAAGTGTCCATGAAACAAGGGAATATTCTTTCATTAAGTCAAGTAATATCAGACATAATTCTTACCATCACAAAAGAAATCCCCGTACTTTTCATGTTTGGGGTGATCTCTTTGCTTTGGAAGCATTTTGTGAAGTGCCTTGAGGCAGGAATATCCCTTTGCAGAGTGGTCTCCTTGACATTTTGCTCCCTCGGAGGCAGTAGCAGTGGCCATCTGAAAAGTAGTGAATTCCCAAGGGATGCCTCATGGCTCCATGCTCTCTGTTATTGGGCTGTCAACCTGTAGCAGAGGAGCTCCAATGTTAACAGGAGAAACAGGTCTGAAAAAACAGAAATTTGTATTTTCCTTTTGAAAGCTAACAGGAAAACTGGTCATGTCTTCACTGCCCAACAATTTGTGGCACAGTGATCCCCAGGCTGATGTTGAGGTAAGCTGGTGGCATAGAGTTAGATTTAGGAAGGATGCATAGAAGTATCAGCTCAGACCTGGCTGTGGCGGCACCGCTTTAAGCATCCATATCCCTTACAATGCCTCCTGCCCTTCAGCTGGTATCTAGTTCCCTGCTGCATTCTCCAGCACCACTGTGGCACTTGCTCAGCCAAATCATTCTGCACTTTTTGTACCCACAGTCTCACTCAGATCACCCCAGCATCTTGAGCTAACTGATGTTCAGGTCTAACAAGTAGGACATTGAAGCACTCAAGTAATTTTCACCTCCAGGACTTTTGTTTCATTCTTGTTGTACAACCAGCACTTCCAGCTATGAGAATTTTGTGCATGGAGTGTCCCTAATAGTTGTCTGAGCACTGTCCAAAGGATACTCCAATCCACATTTCTGTCACTCTGAATTAATAAATCATGGCTGAAATCCTTACTTTTCTGCCCTAAGGGATGTCAGATTTTCTACATATAAGATATAAAGACAGACAAGTCCTTATTACAAGTTATATTGACAGACACTTAAGAGAATGGACTACTAGAGATAAAGAAGTCATTGATGAGTTTTTGTGTTGAAAAAAAAAAGAAAAACTATCTGAAAAATTTTTAAACAGATTTTTAACAAGCAGGTACATTCTTGGAGCTAGCAGCTCTCAAAGTTTTCATTCAATCCTATCAGAATTCTTCCATGTTTAAAAAATCATTCCCTGAGCACTTGAAGTAGCAACACTAGTTTCCTGTCAGTTTATACTGTGATAGCTGATTGCAAGCTCCAGTTAAATACTGCCGGTGATTGGGGTATCTCCCTTGTTCTTCTTCTTCCTCTTACAATCTCCCAATCTTGCCGCAGTCTTTACTGGTCAGGACACTTGTAGTCTTTCTCTTCTAATCGGTCATCATTTTTTCATGATACACATAAAATCTTCACTATATTGTTGAGGACTACACTGCTATCAGCAAAAACTAGCTACAGGGCTAAAAACTGATCAGGGAACATACAGACAGACACACAGACATCATCCTGAGCACTGTTCCTTTAAGGAAGGCAGCTATACCATCCTCCCTTAAGCCTTTGAGTAAAATCACTGTATGGTTCCACAGTGTTGCTGCATTGCTCTTGACTTCATGTTTTAAAAAGGGATTCTGCAAGTGTAAAACAAGGTGATTTTTAGACAATTATCATTTTCACATTACAAATACAAGTACAAGTATTTTGCATAAATGAGTTATTCTGGTCTTGTAGACACTCTGATGTTACAGACTCACCCTTAGCTCTATGGGCAATGTGTAGTGTAAAACTTGTATGTGGTGTATATACTGGGTACCTGTCTTTTTAATTTCATAAGAAAGAGTTTGTTTTCCACAGAAGGTACCAGCTTAGGAAGCACCCTGAAGTCAGTGCCATTGCTTTCTGCACAGCTCTACACCATTCCTTTTCAGCAAGAGAGGAACTGATATTAGACCTGTCCAGAGAAAATCTCATAAGACTCACCTGTAAATGGATGGGGGGTCCCTGTCTCCAAGGGTTTTGACACGTACATGGAAAGATATATCATAATTTTGCATAGTGTAAATTGTCACCTGTCACATTAAAGAACCTGAAGGTTGGTCCAGATTGTACAGAAGTGAACCACATCACCATGTCATGTCACTGTTACACCTCATGTCCTAGCAAGGGACACTGGAGAGAACCATTGGGATGATCAGTGGAAGGAGTCAGGCTTCCCTTCCCCACTGCATGGCTGCCTAACTCAGCAAGAGATCTCTCACATGATGCTTTCCCCATGTACGATGACTTTCCCACGTGTGATACCTTGCTGCTCACTGTTACTGGTGCCAGGGAAGGGGAGCAGCATCAGGGGCAGGTTGGCTCTGACATGGCTTCTCTGATCACTAGTCTGTAATTTTAATTTGGGGCTGCAGAGAATTACAGCCTTGGTGTTTGTTTATTAGAAATTAAAATCAAAGCCAGAGCTAGGTAATTGCTTGCAGCAAACTGACTTTTGTATGTGGTACAACAGTGGTCAACTACAAGTGGGTGAAATTATAAATACAGGGTGTCTCTACATACAGGGTGTGCAACCCTCAACTCACAATGGCTGTTTTTTCACTTAGACAAGTCACCTGTGAGGGAATTTGGGGGAAGATTCTTTTGCAGACTCACATAATTTCAGTCACTAATCTCTCTAATGGGTTTTTGTTGTTGTTGTTGTTTGATTTATTTTTTTTTATCTTTGGCCACTGCTATCTGTGGGACACTGGACAAAGAAGATGAGTGTAGCAAGACAAGGAGGTACTGGGGACGCCAGTAATCAGTCCATGGATCCATCAACAGAATGTAACCAAACATGGGTTTTAGTGCCCTTTGAGATGGCCTTAGGCATCCTGCCTACCTCTGGGATTTGTCCCAGGCTTTGTGTGTATTTATTTTTGCTGAACCTGTTTCTTGCTGGATCATGTCTGGAGGGTGGGAAGCATTTTATCATTATCTGTATTTATAAAAATATTAGTAAATAATGAAGACTGGATTTGCAGGTATCCTTCACTTGGTTTATGCAAAACAGGAGCCAGATTTTCAGACGTAGAAGACAACTTTCTTCTGTTATGACTGATGGATACAAGTGGTAAAACTTGTAAAGATCTGTTTTATGCAAAATTTTGCATACATTAGCTGAACTTTATAGGAAAAAAAGACAAAAAGTGGGAGGTTGTTTACAAGAGGAATTCTGAACAGTTTTCCCTTTCACAGGTGATGCAGACTTGCCAGTTCTCTGCATTCAAAGCCATGCACAAGCTCTCCACCATCACTAGAAGCTTCTGGTTTTCAAGATTTTTCTCTATGACTGAGACATCTCTTTGATCAGGAGCTGAGAGTCTGACATCCTCACATGACTACAGAAGCAGTAATTTTAAATGAAATTAGAACAATAAAATGCCTTTTAATAAAATCTTAGTAAAATTATTAATTTATAACACCATTATAATTTAATTATTGCTTTTCATAGGTACTACAAGCATGGAAAGTACGAGTGCAAGTCCATAGTCTGATATTATTCTTGGACTTCAGAATACTTGACAGGTAATTTCATAATTTTTTTATCTAGTTCTTTGAAGTTGTGTGTATTAAAGATTCTGGTGTTTCTTTCTTTTCCCCATTACTGAAATATTTGTTTTTAGTATTAATTCTAGCGGTAAAGCTACTTTATGCCCAGACTTACATGTAACAAGCCACTGGACTTGCACAGATCTGTACAACACATACTGAGTGTCTGTGTGCACCAGAAGAGCATGTGCTGCAGAAATTAGCTCTGTTAGCATGCTAATCCCAGAGGGTTGGCTGCCTTTGAAACATCAAATGCACAATGCATCAGCTACCCAGCATGCACACATGCATTTTTGTCTGGGAAATCACAGACAGAAAGAGTGTAACTGCTCCTAATTGGAGACAATTATCCTCATATTTCCCACAAAACAATGTGGATTTACCAGAGTGACACAAAGAGAAATAGCAGGCTCTTACTGTGCAATGCACATTTGTTGTGTTTATTACTAATAGATAGGGGAGGTCATCTAGGATGAACCTGGTTTACTAAATACACTAATAACATGAAGAGGTGTGGTATCTCCTATATGAGCTAAGGAAAAGCTGTTTAGCTGCAATTGTGGTGCTATAAGAATGTGACAGTCCCATACACACCCTTGTGCACCATGTCTTTGAGTCCCATTTAGTGATCTCCATATGCACTGAGGTGGTGCTCATTGTCCTTCTGTTCCTCCCATGAAACCACAGAGCTATGCTGCAAGAAGCAGTATATTGCACAATGTGTCCAAACCACCTCAGAATTAAAAAGCTGGTGGTAAAGTTATACAGGGCAATTAATTATTGTGTATCCACATTTGCTTATGTATGCTATATGCTGGCTTTTTCTCATTCTGCCTTCTGGAACTACTCCTAACGTGTGACAATTTCTAAATTCAGCTATATGTTGCCATACTTGTGCTCAGAATGAATGAAACAAATCTTCGTTTACCCTCTCCTTGTCAGTAGGTGAGGCCAGCTCCTAACCTAGCCAGTCTCCTATCCCTTGTCAACTCTTTTGTCCTGGATTCTTCTTTGCAGTCCTGTCAGTGTCCTCTACTTCCACTGATTTCTTACATGTCCCTCAACACCTCCTGTCCCTTGTGGTTGCTTTTCATTTTAGTATCTTGTGTTTTCTTACCTATCTGTCCTTTTTCAGCTCTTCATCCTCTCATAAATTCCCCGTTTCTCAGCTTTCCTGTGCACAATTTTCTATTCTGTCTTCATGATCCTCATATGCATTTTCTTGCCTCATTGCTGTTTCTTTTCTGTCCACCATACATAGCATCAAGTGCTAAGGTATACCATCACCCCAGCTGAAATCTCAGTGCTTCTAGTCATGGAATTTCTTTTACTAAACTGGATCTGAAGAAGTAACATTTTAATGTCATACCATTGGTATCTTTCTCCAGACCATACAGCAGTTGGCATGGCCTTTTTTAGTTTACAGCAGGCACAAAGGAACGTAGGACAAATGTACATTTGAGAAGTCATGGTAATTTTAAAACAGAATCATTAACTTACCTTTAGACTTCAGCCCCTGTTCATTCATGAATAGCCCTCAGCAATTCCACATTTCTGTTAGTGGCAACTTGAATTATACCTACATCGGAATTATATTTATATGAGCTGAAGCTGTTTCTTTCCATTCCAGTCAAGTTTACTTTAGTCTAGCCCATTCCATCTACTCTATTCCCTGACCCATGTACGCTGAAACTCAATACTTTTCTCTTATAGAAGAGACTATAATGCAATCTGTTGTCTCAGGTCTTTTTCTGAGGCATGTACAGTAGATGTGAGTTCTGAAGTTGCCCGTAAAATTTTCCTGGCTGCTTTTCATACACATCCATTGGAGAGTGATTCATCTGAGGTGGCAGAGTAAATGTATAGGCTTGTAAACTGAGAGGTCTGTTAAAGTTTCTCATGACTATTTTGAATAAATCAGATTTTAAACATGATTAGATAGCTCAAACTAACTATAAACCACAGCATAGTAAAGCAGAAAATCTATTTGGCTTTAGTGCAATTTCTTAGCAACTCTCCTGTGCAGGTATTGAGCCATATACACACCTACTTGGCTCCATAAGAAAATTTTCAAAGACGTCAGACTTTTTCCTACAAGGATAGAAGAAAGGCAAAATATTATTAATAAAGATATCTTTCATCTTAGTAACATTAAAACATGCCAAAAGAAATGAATGTTTTCTGAAATAGGATTTCTCTTTTAATTTCTAATTACTTTTACATGAAAACTCTGCAAAATTTGATTGCAAATTACTGTTAAAGATTTTCCACTTGAGACTAGCTTTGATTGCATCCCACTCAACTTGTAATTTTCACTGTATTTGCCTGAGACATACAATCTTTTTTGCGATAAAAAACCATGTCTGAATGGCTCATCTGAATGCCAGTAACATGGGAGATATGGTCTATGTTTAAGACATTGCCTAAGCTGATTTTTCTAACACTTTTTTGCAATTGTTTACTGACTTAGCTGCTTGTAGGGCAATAACTCCAATTATCCCCTTTGTCAGTAAAACCATTGAGTAACAAAACTCAGGTTTAGCATGGTAGCTCCATGCAGCCCTTTTCTGAAAACACAGTGTTCACTATCAATGGAGTAACTAAAACATGTGGTACTGTTTCAGGAAAGAGCAATGCTTTAATTAATGGGGTTGGGGCATTCTTAATTGTAGCTGCAGGACACAAAGCAAAAAAAAATTTGCCATTTTGTGCCAGCTTTTCCATGATGGAAAGTGCTAAGTGGAAAACAAAGACATACAGTACCAGCAACTTTATGAATAAGATAATTTGTATTTATAGCTATCTGATAAATATACATTATCAGAGGGAGTATGTTGTGCTTTCATTTGCAGTTTTGATTTAGAAGGAATCACCTTGAATGTGGCAATGCCTGTGCCTGTGACTAATGGTTGGAAGTGAAGAAATCATAAAACAAGTTACTATGGGGTTGATAAAATAACCATAGCGTAAATGTGATAGTTTAGTACTGGATAAGAGCCAGCAGAAATAACGACAACAGGAGAGCCTTCTCCATTTCCAAGTAAGTCAGCAGGAATTTGTTTGCAATTTCCTTCTTACAGCACTTCCACACGAGAGATGTTGACAGTAAGATTGTCATATTTTTACACTGCAACCACATGCAGTTCCAATGTGAAACACATAACATGTTTACTGCTGGAGAAGACGTTTTGATTTCCATTTATGCAGCTGATGATGTCTTCTGAGCTTGCAGATGCTTACATGAGAAATAGGTGCTGAGGGGGAATAATAATTAATTTGAGAGGGAAAAGAAGTTCACTTTCATGTCTGGGCCTGGGTTTTTGAGGGGAAGTTCAAATTCCCTTCCCAAGCCCTTTCCCTTGAGAACCTCCCCAGTCAAGCTTCCCTGCTACTAATGTATGCCCAGAGAAGAGCCTCAGGTTGCCTGGCCCACCTGACTTCTCCCATCTGATCTGGGAGCATGGAAAGGATCAGATGGGATGTGACTGCTTCATCAGGCTTGGAGGCAGGCTTGCTCCCACACTGGGGACTGTCTCCTCAGTAGGCACAACAGTGAACAAGATAACCAATAACCTGGACAAAGCTTTCCCACACTGATATGGAGAAATGTAGTGCTACTATATCAAACTGAAAAGTGATGTCACTATACCAAATTCCCCCTGAGAATTCTACTTGAATGCGGCCAAAAGAGTAATCAATGTAGAAGAGCTTCTTCAGCTCAGTTTTGTGCATAGTAAAGCTCTTTTTATGTACTTCTGTTTTCTCATGCTATTGAAGTAACACAGTCTAGCACAAACCATTACTGAAAAAAAACCCTTGCTTTTTTTAAGGTGTGACATTTTTAACACACCAGCATGCGTCAAAAGTTGGAAGGTGAGGTTTTCCCAAAACACTACAGAACTACTTGACATGTTAATTCAGGCTGCCGTATAATCTCTTTTCACCAGGCTTGTCTCCTGTTGCTGCTGCCTTCTTTCCTTCTAGGCACAATTTAGTAGGTGTTACCTCCCTCTGCAGTGCTGAAAGCTTCACCCAAACCAGAAGCTGCAAGCATGGCTCCAAGAAGAGCAGCGCACCAGCCAGGGAGCAGTGCGCCAGCAGGGAGCTGGGCGCTGATAAGAAAGGTTGGGCTCTTTGGAGTACCAAACCCAGCCCCTTTTACAGGGAGTTTTGGAGAGGGAGGCAGTGGAAGAAGAGTTAGTGCAGAGAGGAACTGTGCAGTCATGTCACAGTATGTATAATTTTGTTTTAACATGGATTTATCAGGATGATATTTCTTTTTAAATAGCTCTTCTGAAAGAGGCCAGCTCTAGGTTGGGATGAAGAAGAGGCTGGGCAGAATGAAGAGATGAAAGTGGGATAGGGATTAGTGTTTAAGATGCTGTTCACAACTTCCTCCTGTGCTGTATGAAGTCCCCCATAGGTACCCGGTGGGGTGGGAAGGAGATGCCAGGAAACATTACTCATCCTTTTTTCTTTTTCTTCGCCCCATTTAAAATATGGATTCCTTCCTTAGTCTATTCCCAAAGCCTTGGTTGGAAAATCTGGTTCCTGATGTTTTGTATAGAGCCTCAAAACACAACCCAGTAAAGTCACATACTGAGTGAACAGCTGCCTAGAATTAGTTTCCTAAAGGTACCTTAATAATTCACCAGGATATAAGCTAAGTACCAGTTGTACACATGCTGACATATGACAGCTGGAAGCCAGATTCCTGCTTTTGCCCACACCATGCCAAGCACATAAGAGAGCTGACAGCTCTGAGGAATCCCAGGAAGGCTTGGTACCTGATTTCTGGTTCCTGCAACTACCTGCACTGTACAAAATGCAGGAATACAGCCAAAAGAGAACCTGCATTTCTGGTCCAGCACAGGAGAGAACCTCCTGAATGGGACAGGAGAAGGTGGAGGGCTTAGAAGTGGTAGGGCTGAAGGTAAGTGAGCATGCAGCTTTTATAATAAAGCAGAGACAGGTCCTCACCTGCATGTGAATATGACTCAATATCCAGTTTGGAGCCACCCATGGTTCTACCAGTGTTTGCTACTGCTGCAAGTGTTGCACATGCAAGTACAAGCTGGGCATTTCTGATTTCAGATAGTGACACCACAGAAACAGAACACTTTTCTTTAAAAATATACCTTATTTTCCTAACACGGCTGTCATATGGGTAAAACATCCATATCCATGTTTTGAACAGGGAGCAGTGCTCAGAGAAACCGGGGCCCAGGATCCCTGAAAGAGTTAAGGAGTTTGGAGGGTGAGTGTCTAAGCACATGGATGGGCAGGTAATGTACCTGCCTTCAGGCCTGTACAACAGTTACTCATACTAGTGTGCACTGAAGGCAGAGGGGACTTGAAACTAAAATCTATTTTTACCTTCACATACAACTTAAAGTGGTGTAGTTCTTTGCAACATACTAGTTCACTAAGTTGTAATGATGGCTGTCCAGTACATGCAAAGCAGGAATGTTTTTCCTGATAAAGGCAAATCTTTGGAGAAAACTTTGAAGAAATTTCTGCCAGGATTACCTCACAGAGTTTCACCTAACGTGTATTTCTTTTGAATGATTCATCTTGTTTCCTTTCAGTATATGTTCAGCTCTAGCTCAGTGATTTAATCTCAATGCTTTAGCTGTATCCTGAATTAACTGTAATATAGACAAAAATTATATAGCAGTGTTCATGTGGTGCTGTGTAGGTTTACAGTTCAGGCAGCTCAAATTCAGATATCAATGCATTGCACAATTAATAATGTTAAGTTCTTCCTCTTTTTCTTTTCCTGAAAGGATCTTTTCTCTTCAGCATCTCTGGTGCTTTCAGTAGGCCCTGGGATGCCCCTCACAGCTGGATATAGGGAGAGGGGCCAACACAGAATTGCACACTTGAGCAACCAACCTCTGAGCCTTCTGCAAAGTCATCTGACACCCCCTGAGGCTGAACATTTCCTTTCACTGGGATTTTAAAGAAAGCCTGAGGCTGCATTTCTTTAAGCAGGTGAGCTGCTCTAACAGCTTGCTGCCTCTAAAAGGGGTGCTTTTATCCCCCATTCCCTTCATTTTATGGCTTGCCCTTCCTTCATTAATTTATTTGGCTCATTATGCCAGAAGACAGCCACCCTCTTTCTTTTTCCTAATTATTTTTCCTCTGGTCTAATGAGTTTTGTCAGCTGGTGGAGCTGGCAGACAGCACTAGGAGTGGGATGAGTGGTGAGGAGCGGAGCAGGGGATGTACAAACCGACTCCTTGCTGCTGTTTCAGGCACAGCACAGCGTCCTGTCCTCAGCTCTGTGGTCCCAGCACTTCCCTGGTGCTGCTGCAGGCTCTTGGCAGACTCCAGGGTGAGCCAGCCATGGGCCTTAACTGAACAGGCAATTTAATACCACAAAAAAGACAAGCAGCTTCTTTCCAGCCTTCATCTCCTGAGCCAGCTAACTATAGGGTTGGAGAAGAGCCAGGCCAACACAAGGGAGCCGGCAAGAACAGTAACCAGTTCAGTGCTGTCTCCAAGAAAGCTGAGCAACCACCTCATCTGTAGCTCCCCACAGTCTTGCTTCCTAAGGGAAACCTACAACAGGTTTTTCAAAGATGAGCCTAAACCCTGAAATACCTAATTCTGCAGACTCTAATGATTCCAAACTCATTTTATGCATTTCACAGTGCAGTGAAATTTGCCCCCCCACACACTTCAAGGTACCTCAGGTGCTCTTACTGCATTGCTTCTCCCCTTGTCACCTGGCCTTGCCGCACCACAGGTAGGAAGCATGGTGCTGTTGGAGTAAGGGCTGAAGGATGACGTGTTGCAAAGCAGTTTTTGCCACGCAGGCTGCCCTGCACCTTTGCACAAATCTTATCTCTGTGTGTGATTAGTTATGCAATGTTCAAAGAGCCCTGGATGAAGCAGAAAGCTGATCTTGCTAATGATAGCATGTTTAATTACAGAGATTGAGACAGGGAGCCAGCTCCAAACACAGCTTTTTGGGGCAGAATTGGCATAGGTGGGTACCCTGTTAGCATTGCTGGGTCAGGATCTTTGTTGGTGCAGGTATGCTGTTTGGTCACCCACTTTAGAGGAAAATGGCTTTATTTTTTAATGTAATGAATACATGAGGGCGGAACTGAGCTGGATCCTGGGTTTGCTGCTATCAGATGTGCAGCCTTAGGCTGTAAATGGGTACAATTTTCTGAAGATACTTTTGCAGGTGCAAAACCTCCCTAAAGGCAGATGTGTACGTGACTCTTCCCCTGCATGCAATTATGGGATAGAGGGTTAATTTGTGCAGCCAGAAGGAAAAGGTCTCTAATCCGTGTATCGTGTTTACAACAGATTGATACCAGCTATCACTTAAAATGTTGGTTGATGCAACAAAAAACTTTTTGTTCGTGTCTGGTTGTAGGAATGACAAGTGTTTGCAGCTGTTCATAAGCTGCTCTTGTGGATGGAGTTTCACTGTCAAACACAAGCAGTCAAATACGCTGAGTCAGTATTTTCTGCCTTCTTCCCCATTCATGTCTCAAATTAAGAGTCACTTAAAAATAATTTATTAAAAAGTAGCACTGAGTTCTTATCTAAATTACCTTCTGATTTTTGAATGCTTATACTTCACATTTTCACACTTCAAACTACACTGGTGTTTGTAACTCAGAGAGCTGAGCCTTTAAAAAGAAGAAATAACGTATTTCCAAGAAAAAAAGTTAGCCCCACTGGCTTCTACTTTATAAATAGTCTAGCAGATCTCAGGGATCTTCTCTCCTTACCACCACCTCATCCCAGTGTTGTGTGTCTGGGTATAAAGCAGTTACCTCTTCATCCCAGCAGTGGTGACAGTGTGACCTCATGTCCCATGTCTGAGAAAACCCAGTCACCTGAGCTCTTTCCCATGTTTGGCCAGAATTGACACTGATGAGAGGGTCTTGGCGATGGTATCTGCCGGCACAGATGGCATTTCCACCTGGAAGCAGAAAGTCTTAGTCCTCAAGTGGGAGAGAGTTGAACGGGAGAGAATTGTCTGATTATAAGTGAACAGTCTTCAAAGGGCAGAAAGTTTGGTAGGATTAGGCCAGAGGTGAAAGGTTGAGGGAAGAGCTGACGTGGAGGGGACTGGTGGGAGACTGTTATAACTTTATTATTGCCCTTGCCCTGTGGGGCCCAAATAACATGCACAGGGAGTTACACATGGTGTGTGGTGCTGAACCTTGTGACCTGAGCTGCTACATCATCCCAAAGCTCTTCTGACTCAAGAGGTCTGCCTAGGCAAGAGACACAAGTGAGCCCAGTGGTCCTTGTTGCTCCTGTGTAGATGTCCCCAAGGCCAGAGGTGATCTCTCTGCTGGGCTCAGCACATGTCTTAGGGGAGGGAGGGCACATAGCAGGTGCTAGCCCCAGGGGTGTGTTTGGTCTCAACCCACCTCTGAAATTATGTTTCAGATGCCCTGGATCTGCTGCAGTCAGTGCAGGTGCTGTGAGGGAACCTACAGGCTGTGGTGCCCTGTGCTGGATGTGCCCCAGGTGTGAGCAATTCCATACACAGCAAGAGCAGGAAGGAGACAACTGCCTGCAGCAGAGGCTGCTCTGGGGGGATGGCAGTCTCCCCTCCTCCTGCCTGCTGCCACCTCATGGGGGGCACATGCTATGGCTGTGATGTTAGGCAGGAGCAGCCACTGTGATTTGCATTGCCATAACAGAGGGGTGACCCACAAGTGAGGCCATGGGAGCAGAAACCTTACTGTCCTGGCACTACCCTGGCTGAACCATCACCTGTCCCCTGGGCACAGTGCTGCAGGGGGCTGGGGACCACTGCCGGGCCTGGCACAAGGTGTGGGACCATGTAGTGCAGACAGCCCTTTGAAAAAGGGGTAACATAGTTGTCACCCTGGAGGCAGAGAGGGCAAGAAGGGCCACCCTTCAGGGCTCCCTGTCTGCTGGAGTGGCAGGGAGGGATGACAGCAACAGAGATAGCCCATCCACCCTGTCCTTGTTCTACTGAGGGCTCAAAAGAGGCCTGTGGAGCTGAGGGGAGCAAGGATGACAGAGGCATCAGGTGAGGTGAGGATGGGTGTTGTGTCCGATGTGGTCTCCTCAGCCTCACTCTCCATGTCCTCCAAGCTCTCGCTGACAGAAGGGATGATCTGCACCACCTTCTCCTGGAAGTGCACTTGCTTGCGTGGGGCTGGTGAATCCTCTGGTTGGGCCAGAGCTGCTGGGGCCGAGCTCCTGTCCTTGCTGCCCTTTAAGATGCTCTTCATGTGGCCCAGCAGTGAGCGGTGCTGCTCCCTCTGGGCCCCGTGGAAGGTGTAGGTCTGCTCAGTGTCACCAGCGATGGTCGAGGCTGCCACAGTGGCTGAAGGGTCCACATACTGTCCTGTCTGGGGATGTGCCTCTTTGTGCTCTGGGCTCTTCCTCCTCTTGCTCAGTAAGAAGTAGGCCAGAGCAGTGAGCACCAGCATGGACCCTGGGGAGAAGGCCATGCTGTCTGAGGATTGTGGCAAAGTAAAGAGCTCCCAAACAGTGCTTGGTCCCGCTAGATTACTGGTCCCTGCAACTGATGTATACCCCGCACATCCCCACCCTCTCTGGCCCCTGACAGATCATGCTTCTCTTCTATCTGCACTGCTCCCAACCCCTGCATGGGCTCCTCACCAGGGATGGTGACGTGCCAGACGAGAACAGGATGCAGGAAACAAGCCACCGACAGCAATGTGTACCCCAGGAATTTCTGGAAGCTCCCTGGGCGTCTGGCTCGCTTCCAGCAGGTCTGTGCCAGGGAGTCAGGCTCATATCTGGGCAGAGAAACAGAGGTTCTTGTGGGATGTGGCACCAAAATCATGGCAAAAAGATTTTGACTTAACAATCACCCATTTAAAGGTTTATATCCTTGCTCTGGCTTGACAGAAAACTACTGTGTTGGTCAGGGAAGGTAAGTAAAGCCTGAGCCACCCCATGGCGGGGGGAGAGGCCAGGGGCTACATGTGCCAGAGTTCAGCATCTGAGGCTATCTCTCCTTGGTGTGTTTGCCCACCTGGCAACGAGCTGAGTGCTTGTTAGCTGTACTGAGGCATTGCCTCCAAAATATCAGGGCTTTTGAATTTATGCTAAAAGACAGCAGAAATGCTCAGCCTCTGAGAAGGACATAAGGATTTTCTACATTCTAACTTAAGCTTCTGTGCTGTCTCTGGAAAGGAGATACAGCTCACCCTGCGGATCTGTTTCTTCCCTCAACCCTGGTCCACTGTACGGCTTCATACTGTGTGTTAAGCAGATGCTGCAGGCAGACCAGGGTTTGCCATGATGATGCTCAGCAAATTATCGCACAAGCCTGGGTTAAAAGATAAGTTTAGCTAACTGTGGACATGGTCCCACTTACCTCCCTGCTCCCTGAGTGCACTTGCCATGGCAGGAAGGGCAGGACCTTTGGTTTGACACTTGTAGCTCAGGTCTGGTGTTGCCTGTCAGGGGCAATGCCTTAGGGAAGTCCCACCAAGGCTGGAGAAGACTGAACAGTATCTACTCACGTGAAGCACATCTCCAGGAGCAAACTGATAAAGAAGAAGCCTTCACAGATAGTAACCGCAACCCCTGAAAAACTGAAAGGTGGAGCTGTCAGAGGGACAGGGCTGTGCTTGTGTATGCTCTCTGGGTGGCAGAAGGGGCATGGAGCACTAGGATTTACTATCCAGATCACAGCAGTCTGTGTGCTGGAGTCTGAACATCCACCGCTCAGCTGGTTGAGTAGGAGACCTCAAAGCCATTCCGCTCCCAGGGGGGTGAACTTGCAGCCAGTGTCACCTCTGCCCTGCCTGAGTCTGCAGGAGCATGGGTGATGCTGTAGCATCACTTTCTCTAACACTTTACTTATCTGAAACCTAGAGATGGAGATCTGACTTCCCGAAATCCTTGGATGCCACTCCCTGCTGCTGTTGCAGTCTAATCTGGTGCTACATAGGGTGGAGGGGTCATGTCACCTCCACCTGCTCTGATTTCAAGGGGAAAAATACTCACAGCAGATAGAAAGCCAGGCTTTTGAACTGTCCTCGCTGTAGAGTTTCTACGCCCACACCAATCAGCACTAGAAAGAGAAGGCAGGAAAGATGATGACTGCAGGGTTTTTTCCTGACTCTCCAGTGCCACACCAGCTCCCAGGATCTGTGCCCTGGTTTCTGCGGGGGCTGGTGAGGCTGCTTCTCCCATGACATGCAGCAGGCGAGGACGGCAGCACCAGTGACTCATGCTGACACACCAACCCAGGGTGGGTCAGAGCTGAAACCCATCCCTGACACAGAAGCCTTGTCACTGTGTGGGCTGGGGGGAAATGCTCTGGGGATACCAGCTGGCCTTGGACAGATGGGGGAGTTGAGCAGCTTGTCCTGTGCCCTTTCCAGTCCCTGCCATGCTGCTCCTTCCCAGCAGTCACTGGCACTTCCCTCTCACTGCCCCATCCACCTCTGGCCCCTCCTGGCCTGGGGACCTCTCTGCCCAGGTCCCTCCATCACCTGCCAGACTGACTTCCCTGCCTTCCCTGCTTGCCCAGGCCTGCTGCACCCAACATGTGGCTGCAGGGCAGCAGCAGGGCAGGGGAACTGTGCCAGCTGCCTTCCCAAAGGGCTGTAGCCATGGCATCAGCATCCTTTGCTAGCCAAACAGAAAAACATATAATAGAAGCAGATTAAAACCAAGGAATAAACATCCACTCAGTGCCCTGGCCAGCACAGCACACTGGGGAGTCAGTTTAAGGGGGATTAAAAGTATTAGCAAGGCTGAAAACTTCCCTGGACTGGCCACTGGGGGCAAATAGCTTCAGATTATGGAAAATTTACTTCAACAACCTTCATTTCTCAGCAAGACTATTTCCAAAATGGTGCACAAATGAAGTGCCTCACACCAGCTGTGGCAAGTTGCCTGGTCTGTGACCAGTTGGTCATGCTGTACAAGTGCAAGTGGCATGGAGTTGAGTGGAGCCCAGGTCCCATGGCCAAGGCATTGCTCCAGGCAGCCACTGCACTCCTGTCCCTGCTTGATGTCTTCACATCTCATGGGGCAGTCCCTGTCCATTCACTGGTGCTCATGGAGTTCATTGCTGGTTCATGCTCAATGCATGCTTTCCAAGGCTTGAGAAGAGGTTGACTTCATTTATCTGAGCTGTGGTTTGCTGCAGCTGAAGAGTACCAGGCTCCCAAACAAGGATGCAGACCAGTGTCTATCAAGCCCATGAGGTTGGCTAATGCTGAGAGTCTGTGTCTGAGCATAGCACCCCCATCCAGGCTGAACAAAGCCCCTCTGGGGTCTCCTTGTGTCACTGGCACCTGCTGGCCCCTGTCAGCTGGGGGAACACCCGGGGCCATGCACCACCCTCCTCCATGGAGGCTGCCTCTCCAGCCACAAGCAGAGGCACGGGGAAATCACTCTCATCAGAGGGCTGTGAAACTGTGTGAGCTGTGTAATCCTACATGCATGGTATTGTTCTTCCTTTGCTATCTTGTGACAAAGAAGCCTTCTTTACAATCTTCCCTGTAAATGTAGAATTCATTCACTCATCCATTCATTTCCTGCAGATGAATAATGAATTCAACAGCTCGGCTGTTACGCACGAGTCTCTGCACTAGATAGGAAGGTTTCCTGATTTTACACAGCTTCTGGTTTGTACACAAAGCTGTTTGGATGAAGAATCTGTGAGAAGAAAAGCACTGTTTTTAAGGTGTTTGTTTGGATTAGTTGCTGCCTTGATTTGGATCTTATCCAGACCATGTGGCTAAAGGCACATGATTAGGAATTAAATGGTTGAAAGCATGAGAATTAAGAAATAAGAAGGACTCTCTCCCTAGATGCAGAAATCACAAGGCCTAAAATCTCTCAAATACAGAGATGCCCCAAACTGCAGCAAATTACAGGGCTGTTTGATAACTCTGTTAACTCACCATGAGGCTCTGCCAACAGGAGGGCTGTCTGATTTCCTACGCACAGAAACCCTGTACCCCACCATTACAGACCCACTCCCAAGATTCTGGGGGAAGGGGAGGTTTATATTATGTGGGCAACCTTCTATGTTTGCATGCAGCTATGGAGCTGGCCAGGCCTTCTCAGAATCAATTAGTGAAGCTGATGCACTCTCCTCTCCCTTTCATATGTTTTTTTTTTTTAAACAAAACCCATGGGAATCTCTTCTGTATGGTTTCCATTTCATGCAAAAACCTCATACACCTCATCAAGCACTAAACACTGCATCAAGCTGTTTTCTTACTCCGCTGAGACACACAGAGGAATAAAACACAGGCACCTCCCACCCTTCACTGGCCTTTTGGGAATGTCAGGTGATACTGGGGATGCATCAGAGCTCTGGAAAAGCAGAGATCAGCAGTGCGGCTGTCTAAGCGCTGTGATGCTTAGCAGAGAGATGACAGCACTGATCATTTCAAGACTACAGAAAGAGGTACAGACTATGCAAAATGATGAAAAAATAGCAAGCAGGAGAGAGATGCTATATTTTACTAAGACGGTCCCAAACTGTAAGCTACTTTCAGTTTTGCTGTTCTAGCTTTAGTTTTCCCATGGCAACAAGCCCATATTTTCTCCCAGGAAGGTCTCTCCCTGGAGCTTTAAGAGAGAATATGACCAGCATGGGGCTCACATAGGCCCAAGGGGGATGGGGATGGAGAAAGGAAGATATTTGCATTTGCTGGTTAAAGCTATGTCCCAGCTCCTATCTGTTGCAGTCTCATCATGCTGTGCACTTATCTACTGGGAGTTTGTATAAACTCAGACACTCAGCTCTCTGCCTGTTATCAAACCTTTAAAGCACATTCCAGAGCACAGCCTCCAGCATCCCAGCTGGGCTTCAGGTGTCCTTGGGGACCTGTGATCTCTTCAACTGACCTGTGTGCTTTCTACTTTGCCCCTGACTTGAACAAAGTGTCTCTCATGGTTGTCTGCGGCTGATAAAGGAAATAAGGAGGTAGGAGGGCCTGCTGTGACCTACTCTGCCGTGTCTAAAATCCAAAACTCCCTGGGATTGGACACAAGAACCACAGGCACCACCTGAAGCCACCTCTCACTGGGAACCTCTGGTTCACACCTCCAGCCTTTAGCCAAATGAGGTGCTTTGATATCTGCATTCCTAATAGGGAAACTGAGGCAAGGAACAATGCCTGTCCTGTCCTGTACCAGCAAGTCAGCAGCAGTGCCAGAATGAACCCCTAAGCCCTCTGTGTCAGCTGTTTCTTATGTCCCACCAAGAGAGTTCCCCTGTCAGAGTGTTATTTACCACAGCTCAGATGCTGTGAGATGCTGTGCCTGAGACAGCTGGCTCAAAACACCTGCATTTCATAAGAAACCAAATGCTCATGTGTTTCACAAACCCAAAGGACACCAGTCCCATGCAGCTTCTGACAGCAGGTGACAGGATGCAACTAGGTGGGTGATTCATGATATCTGTACTGCACCTCTAACCTGAATCGCTTCCTGAGCCTGCTCTGATAGACAGCTAGAGGCAGAGCAGCACTTTGGCAGGAGCTGTGCCACCATGGCTGGGACCTTTCCATCATACCTGGCACAGGACAACTCGCTGCACACAGCTCAAGTTGCTCCTCCTTCACTTTCACATCCCACAGAGCAGCCTGGCAGTTTTGCACAGCCATGAGTATTTTGCTTTTCAGCCTCATTCACATCCTGCCTCTGTCCACGTCTGTTTTACAAGAATATAATTTAGTGTTCTTTTCCATTTGTGCTTTAGCTTGTTCTCTGTCATACTTAGTGCTGGTTCTTCCTTTCTGATGGCTCACTGTGCCTCCCACAGACTTTGGAAAGAGCATGGCCATGCACCCAGCACTCTCCCTCCCTGGGTCCCAGAGCAAAAGTGAGCTGGTTTCCTTCCTCATAGGATGGGGCAGTGGCTGTACCAGACCAAAGGCAGGGAGACAGCTCAGGGGTCCCGAAACCCACTCAGTGCCTTTTAGTGCCAAATAAAAAGAGAGATCACTCTTACCTGCTGCAGTGGAGATGCCCAGCAATCGGCAAGTGTACTCCAGGGCACTCCAAAATGCCTTGTGCTGCATGGTGAAGAGATGAAGACCGACCAGGCGCAAACTCCTTTTCAGAGCTCCCACCTCAAGCGTAGCCCAGCAGCTCCCAGACGCAGACGGAGCCTCCTGTGCCCAGGACCAAGTGCCCTTCCTGAAGGAAAGGGCAATGTGTGCAGGACCAGCCACCTCCGCCGGGCCTCCTGGTCGGAGAGTGAGCTACAGGGAACCAGTCAGGACCGCTTCCCGCTGCTCCCGTGGGGGCTGCGGAGACCTGGCCTTTTCCTGCTTGCTTGCCGGTTCCTTGAGTTGCTGGCCCAGTGGTGATTAATGATTGGTGTGGGGGGCTGCAGCTTTGGGAGCATTTGCACCCGGGTGCACGGCTTTTCCTGCTCTGGAGGAGGAGGCTCTAGAAGCCCAAGCTGATTAAATGCATGTGAAGTCATTAGTGCTGTGCGGCTCCCAGCAGGTTAACCATTTGTGAGGATGGCGATGCTTGCTGTTGGCAAGACGGGCATGTTTCTGGCAGGTCATGGGGCTCCCAGGGCACCCCAGCCCTAATGGCAGCTGAGCTCCCCACCGCGGCCACTCCTCACTATGCAGGTTTTGTCAGGCTCTGACTAGTAGGGCTTGGGTAGCATCTGGGCTGATGTGCAACCACGGGGCATCAGATCTATTCCCAAAGGCTCTACAGACCCAGGCTGAACACAGCAGGGGAGATGTGTACTTCTTTTCTTGGGTACCTCAGTGAAATGTATTTCTGTGTCACCAGAGCCATTTGAATGGTACTGGAGTCACACAAGTGTTCTGACATGGGGGGCAGGGTGAGTATGTACTCTGACCTCTTTGTATCAAATTTGGTAGACTGCTTGGGGGTCCTTGGCTTGTCTCTGCAGGACACACCACCTCCAGAAAGGGGCAGCCCTAGGCACATCTGAAGGCCAAGGTGGGACAGCACTGCCCTGAACCCTGTCCCCACATGCCTCTGTGTGTGAACATAGTGCATCTCACTGGGGGTCCCCACCTGCTGCTGTGCAGGGAAGAGGCAGTGTCGGCAGCAGTGCCTGGTCATTGCAGTCCCAGTGGGAGGGGTGTGTGAGCGAGAGCGCAGTCCCGGCAGATAGCATGGAGGTCTGGTGCTGCAGGGCTGCGGGTGCGCCGGTCACCTTGTGCTGTGGCTGGTGTCAGGTGAGTCCCTGCAGCCCCTGCCTCTGGCTGTGCTTGCTGTGAAGCTAGCAGCAGTGAGGGCAAGGGGCTGAGTGAATCAACCTCAGCTCACCCACAGGCAGCCCTGCAGGGAGGTGGCAACTGGCTGAGCCCATCTCCTATGATCTCTTCTTACCTGCCTGAGAATACAAAGATGAACCTGGCCAGTTATGTGTTGTACTGATGTGTCCCAGGGGTAGAACTAACTTGGTCCAAGGGCACAGTGACAGCTTTCCTGCCACAGGATTTTGGTCTGTATTTCAGGCTGGAATTTTCCCTGAACAGTCAAATGCCTGAGCTGATCAAATGATTCCCTAATTCCTGAAGTAACTTCAGGTAGCATTTTTTCTGAACACTTACTAGGTGGTGGGTGTCAGGGATTTTGCAGCAGGAGATGCTGGCAAGGTCTGGAGGCAAAGCACGTTTTCCATGTGAACCATTCCCACCAGACAGGGCTTTCAGAGCATCCTGAGGGACAGTGCTGAATGGTGCAGACCCAAAATGTGTCTCTCTTTTTCAGCACCGGCATTTCATCTGGGTGTTCCCCTTTCCTCTTGTTCTCTCACAGCATCATGGGTGTTTGAAGCAACTACTGGTATTCCGCAGCTGATGAGTCAGCAGTGCATCAAAAGTTCCTTATCAAGCAAGACACAAAGAGGGAAACAGAAGCACACCAGCAGGGAAGGTCACATTAAGGCCGGGGAATAGTCCAGCCAAGGCACCCCACCACCCTGCCCATTCCAGGAGGCCACCACCTAGGTGATCTCTGCCCCCACCCTCTCCTTCCCCCAACCATGTGACCTCTCTCAGCACATTGCTACAGGCTCCAGAAGCACCCTCTGCTTCCAAAACTCACAGAAGTGGCTTAAGAGCCCTGAGGTCATGCAAACAGTCTGGGTGCCTGTTTTCCTCATTCTCTTGGGTTTTTTTAATATCCGTGTATTGAATTTCAAGTGTTTCTTTACAAATACAAAAGCTAGAAAAATACTTTACAAGCAAATAGGTGAAAGACAGACATTAAGAGTCTTTCAGAATCACTTAGAGCCATGAGTTTAGGCTTGACGAAAAGCAGCAAATACCACAGTGAAATTCCAAGCACTGCCAGCAGCCACCCCTCGGCAGCACCCGGCACCTCCCAGTGCAGCAGACTGCTGCCTACTCCATGGTGGGGGTTCCTATTGCTAACATAGGCAGTGGGGTGCACCAGCTGTTACTCTGGAGTTCAAACTGCACTGAGCTCTCACTCAGAAACGAAGTGACTTTGTCTAAGTGCCCTTGACATCAGTGTTTCCTTTCTGGAGAGCAACAAGCCCCAGGGTTTAAAATAAATGTAAATTTATGGATGGTGGCGGTGATGGAAGAACAGAATCCATTTGGGAAAGGCAGATTAATGTTAACAATTTAACCCTCCTGTCTCCTTCCCATGTTCCCTTAGCTAATGTCCAGCCTCCATCCTCTGGATGGGCTTACATCAGCCTTTCTGAGGGTGCCTGTCCCCCACGTAGGGAGACCCTTAGCCTGGGTAACTTAGGGTCTTTTCCCCTCGCTATTCATTGGTGCACCAGTGATCCTCTCACTCCAGTTCCCAGGAGGGGAGCATGGAGTGAGCAGGACAGATATCCTCAGACTTGTTTTGTACCAACACTCATTTAGCAGCTCCTTCTTTCCATTTAGGAATTTCTTGGCTAGTGTTCCTATAAATCAACCTCACACAAACCTGATTTTTCTGGTAGAGGGGTCCTTTCTCATTCCTTCTTTGTTCAGGGTAGATAACACCCTCAATGAAACTGTGAATGTGTTTTGGTGAGGTTTTAGGAATGAGTTAATGTAGTTGGAAGAGGACTGAGAACTTAAGACCTTCGAGGGTTTAATAGCCTGTAACCAACACTGCAGAACCTATGCATCAGCACAGCTTGTTCTGGGACACATAATAGTAGTGGTCCCCATTGCACATTAAGCCACTTCTTATGCCACAGAGGCTTGCCATTCACACTTTGGCTGTCAGCCAGGATTTACATTTACAGGCAGCTTCCAGTAATCTATCAGTTGGCTTGAGTGGATTTTATTTTGCTGTTAGGAGTTTCATGGTGATGTTACTACTCATCTTCATTTCTCCTCAGTCTTTACTCATGTGAATTTGCACAGCAACTGTGGCCACTCTTTTGTCACCAAGGCCACCGTGCAGCATCTGTACTGAGTGGCCACCCGTGGGAGGTGGCAGGGGAGCAGCATGCACCTCGTGCCTTGCCTCTGCAAAATGGTGATGCTGCAAGAGCACTGCGGTGAGTGGAGATTCCCGTCACGGGGCGTAGGGCACCACAGACCATGCTCTGGCAGAAACCTATGGGAACATGCTTGACTTAGCTATTCTCACTCCCTGCCCATCATGTAAAAACAGTTCCAGAACTGCCTTACACAATATTCTAAACATTTTATTTGCTGTTTACCCCCATCCTTTCTCTAAGCCCTCAGCTATAACCACCATGTCAATCCACTTTGCTTGGCAGCCTTGATCCCCACTCTGAGTGGTAGCAGCAGAGGTGGGTTTTCTTTCAACCAACTTGTCCATCTGAGACAGACACTAATGCTCTCCCTTGGCTGCCAAAGGGCAGGCAGCCAGCAGGCAGCTGCCCAGAGCCTTTGCAGTGGTGCCATGTGCTGCCTCTCTGTGGCCTCCTTCCACTGGGCCACTTGTCATGGAAAGGAAGTGGATTTTTACAACAGTTGACTGATGGATGATGGACCCAGTTGGTTGGAAGCACCAGTGAATTGCAGCTCTGGGTTCACTGGGTAAGAACATCTCCTTGCCATGAGTGGAATTTTTGCCCTGCCTTTATCACCAGTGTTCCACAGCTTTCCAAACCAGTCTGAAGGAACTGAGCGCATCCTGAGGTGAGCCTGGCAGACCTCCCTCCCCTTCTGAGGCAGAGACAAAACATGGCACTAGGGAGTTTGAAGCCACATAAACAGCAGAGCTGGAGAGAAATTCTTAAATGTGCCCCTTCTTCCTTTGCTGCAACCTCTAAATCATGTGCCTGGAGTCTTCAAAGCTGTGCATCACTGCAAACTGTGCTGGGGATGCACGGCAGGGGACAGCAGGATCCCACAGCTGCACCACCAGCCCGGCTGCTCCCTGCAAAAGGCAGGCTGTAGCCAGTGCTCTGCAATGCAGTGATGAAAGGGGACCATAAAGTTTTAGTGTCTGAACAAGAACAAGATGATAGACACAACTTGGATCTGAAGGGTGCTGGGAAGAGCCCAGAGCCACAGTGAACACAAATCAGTAACTGGCCTGTTTTGCATTATGCTTTGTGATCAAAGGGTGTCTGACATGCTGCTGAACATTTGCCTGCTCCTCTAGTGATTTCCACCCTACCAGGGAAGGGGTCAAGGCTTAGCAGTATACTGCCCCGATTGTCCTCCCATGGGACAGCCAGTCCCAGAGGCTGAGCCAGCAGAGACCGTGAGCTGGAGGGGCTGGTGAAGAGCCTTTGTGCTCACTGCCTCTCCAGGGGACCTTCTCACTGTTGGCATGGAGGAAGAGGCACTGCTTTATGCTTAGCAATGTATGGGGGTGAGCTCTCATCCAGGTGTCTGGCATTCATAAGCTCATCATGCTGTGGTGTGGTGCAGGATGGCATGGATGTGCTGCCAGGGGAAGGGGACATAAGAAGACATTTGGTGTACTTATGGGGTTCGCACAGACCTCTGCGGCACCTGATGCGTGGTGGATTAGGGCCAGGGTCCAAGCACACTGTGTCTCTGGCTTGCTGTTGGCTTTCCCTGTGAAACCTACAAGCCTGCTCCTGACACCAGGCTAATTCCCCTCGCCCGGAGTGGGACCTCCCAGCGCTGTCAGCAAAAACATCCCTTCTAGTTGGTTACCTGTTTGACACCAACCTTAGAGGCTTTCCAAAAAGTGGAATAACACTAGCCCCCCTGCAGCAGCATGGAGGAAAGGGGGTGTATGGGTCCATTCCCCAGAGTTCTGCTCTTGGTCAGGATGCTGGGATCAATCTCCCCCACCCTGCTCAGACTGGGTGGGCTGGGCACTGGGCACTGAGCTTCCAAGCATTTTGCATAGTGCTCGCCAGAGAGGTGTGTGATCAGGATGTTCATGTACACGTGTGTGTGTATGCATGAAATCCTATGTGTGTGTCAAACCAAGCTGTAGTAACAAAAACTATCAAAAGCAGATTTATTTACTATGCATATGATCTCCAGTTTAATAGCAGGGCTCACAGAAGATGGTGCCCAGCTCCTGGAACCATGTGATTATGCAAAGCTCTTCATGAAAACACATTTCTATCTCACAAAACTGCAGAGAAAAGCCACAAAAAGAGGCTCAACACCCAAAGAAAAGAAAATTCCCAAGTGCAAAAATCTTCATTCACTATTATTAGTAGTATTGCTTCTAATTGCGTGATTTAAACTCATGACATTTGGGGGATGACATTAAATCTAACTCAGGAATGCCACAGAGGAATGAGGGAGAGGAGACATTGAGAGAGCAAAGAGTAAGTTCAAGGCTAAGCCCCAAGGAAATGAACGCCTCCTATCTCGCCTCTTAGCTGCCTGTGAAGTATCTTTGCTGACAGGAGTGTGAGTGGTTAGGAGGGCTGAGGAAGGAGTGTGGATGAGAGCTACAAAGTGCTTGTGGAGGTGACAAAGCCCTGACAGGGACAGAGGTGCTCCCCCACTTTAACAAGTTGTGTGTGGGGGTGCCAGTCAGCAGGATGCAAGATCTTTTTGCCCAGGAAGCTGACAGGGAGCTGGCTGCACCAAGCAGGGGTCTGCACCATGTCGCAGGCGTGAGCCCTCTCCAGTGGGACTGTCTCTGCTGTGCTGAAGGGCAACACAGCAAAGGAGCCGGTTTCCCAGGTCTGCTCAGTCCTTGCCTGTGTTGACAGGGAGTAGGGTGAAGGAGAAGCCTCAGCATGATGGGGTTGTAACATGATGGGGTTTCTGTGGCATGCTGGGGTACAGGGAGCAAAGCTCAGTGCTGGGCTTTGTGTTGGGGTCTCAGGGCCCTTGTCTCTCTTTTTTGGGAATTTCTGGTCTTCATGAACCTGATGTTGGCTTTCAGGTGGATGACAGGATATCTCGACTTGGCATGTAGAGATGGGAGACACAAAAGGAGCTGCATGCATGATCTTGAGGCATGGATACGCCCTGCACAAGTCCCTGCATGTGCTCTATAGGCCTGCTGCCCACCAGTTTCTGTTCTTTCTTGCAGGAGTGTGGGTTTGCTCAGACTGCCCTGCTGTGAGCTGCTCCAATATGATGGCTGCGGGGACTCCAGACTTTCAAAAATGAGCTGACATGTCCTATACACCATGCTGCCCACACATGCAGGAACCCCCCACCATGAAGCAGTCAGCCTGCTGCATGACTTGAAGAGACTCGCCATGCTGAAGCTGTCTTCAGGGACTCTGGATCGACTGCTGGATTTAAAATAGATCCAGTTCCTTTTTCTGCAGTCTTCATGTCTAGGCTGAAGTCTAAAACACTCCCAGAGTACATAGAGTTTGATGTGACAAAGCCATCCAAGCTGGTGGGTACTCTAAGAGGCAGCTAGAAGTGATAGGCAAAGGAGACACAGGCAGGCAGAGCAGATGGAGAATTTGATGCTTAGGATCACTTACTGCAATATAGACATAGTTTGTGATCTGAATGTGAAGGCCTTGGATTTCAGCCCCATGGGCATACATCCACTTTTCCCACTGGCACTGAAAAATTCCTCACCCCACAAGAAGTCCCATGAGACTGGAGTGATCAAACAGGGAGGTGAATAAGGGGATCAAAAAACTCATCTCCACCTGTAATAATAACATTTTGTTTCTAACACTGGCCTGTAGTAAAAGAAGTCCATCCCCACACCACAGGTCAAAAGAAAGCACAGAGCTGAGGGAGCACCAGAGGCAACGACACAGGAACAGTAAAGAGGTAGAAAAATTACCCATGAGATACTCCAGAGCAGTCTCAGCCTATTTGTATGCAGCTGAAGAGGGGATAAAATCCATCATACATATTCTCTCTGAATCAGCAGGTCAGCTGCTGTTGGGACCCCTGAATAAAGATTGTAGCCTGCTCCCAAGGCCAGCCAATTCCTTCCTCAGTAGCTGCTAGTGGATACGAGCTCTGGGCTGTCACAGTATGAGGTGTTTGAACTGCTGGCCAAACTGTGTAAGGCCTCGTCTCCCCTCTTCCTCTCAACCCCTGCCTGTGAAAACATTCCTAATATGAGCTGTCACCCTGAGACAGCAACTTATAGCAGCAGTGCAGGAGCCATGTGCAGGGGTGAGAGGGCATTCACAAGGGGTTTCTTTCCATGGGGAAGTATGATGTTATATTGTACAGTATGTACAGGCTGACTCTCATCATAGAGATTCGACAACATGCCCGGCGGGAGGGCTATGGCAACGGAAAGGAAATGCTCTTAGGTTTTTTCTATTGCACTGACTCATTTTCATTTTGAACGGGGAAACTGAGGCAGGGTGATGCCTTGATCTGAACACTATCACACAGCATGTCAGCAGCACAGCACAGTCAAGAATTATGAATCTTGCCCATCAATGAGTCTGCACATCCCTTGTGAAATCCAATATTAGCTCTCAATCAGAAAAGTTACTCAGCTGAAGCCTAACACAGTTCATTCACAGGACTCAGAGAAAATGCTAAAAGTTGTTCTGTGATGATGAAAAGTAAGACCCACCTCTTTGCAGAGTGGGTCTGTAACAAGACTGAGATACCACCTTAAAACCACAGAAAAAAGTTGATGTTTTACTTATTCCTGTATAGAGAGGGATTGCTGCCACAAAAGGAAATGCAGTAGTGTAAAAGGAGCTCACAAAGGGATCAAATATTCCTGTGCAGGATCTTGGTCTGGAGTATATTTCATAAGGATGGATGGATGGAGGAGGAGTATTTTATCAGCCAGGGGGAGGAGGGAGTGCTAGTAACTCACAGTGTAAACAAGCTCTGTGCCTGAGGTTCAGCCCACAGACAGTTATCCATCCATCAAAACAATTTGACTTTTTGCCCTCTTTTTTGGCAAAGGGGACTGGTAACTTCTCCCTGTGTAGGAGCAAACAAGGTGTTCAGAGCAGTGATTGATTCACCTGGCAATTGAGACATACATCAAAGGGCCTACTTGCTGCATTTCAAGGCCCAGTGAGCAATTTATGGAAGGGTTTATGCAGATAAATAACCAGAGAGATTTATGTGAGGTGACACAAAACACATGTTTTTGGCTGCAGAGATGTAGAAATGCTCAAGTACTTGCAAGCTGTGTAGCAGTGGTTATTTATGAAAATGTTCTTGTTCAGTAGGATTTATTCTGGGGCTTCATTTTACTTGGCGTTGCCTGCAAAAGGCCTCAAAGCAAACAAGCTCAGCAGGATCCATCATCTCTTTTACTATTTTGGCTAGAAGGGTTTCAAGTGTATAGGTTTAAAACCAGGAAGTTTGTCACATCATCCTTATCTGGGGCTGGGAATGGAAAGAGGCTGAGAGTAAGGAGAGGTAACAGCAAGAGACAGACCTCCTGGAAATAGGGTTTGGATGAGTTTAAAGGAGTTCCTGGAGAGACCCCAAATGCCAACTCTGTCTCCCAGCCTAAGCTCGGGGCAGTGGATCTGGAAAGAGGAGGTTTCCTCTGCAAACCCTGTGACCCTGCCTTGGCTAGTGTGATTTGGAAGGAGGAAGCTGTTCTGCCCTCAGCTGGAAAACTGGGGTATAAACTTGAATTTGTCCATCACACCAGATATCTAGGTGTTGAGTCTGTGGGTCTGGGCAGAAGTTTCTGGCCACTTATTATATTTTTCTGTCTTGGGCATCCCTGCAATTCTGGGTACCACTGGCTGTGTTGTACATCATTTTACATTGAGGTCCAGTTCCTGAACCTGGCATGGGCTCTTCTGTGCCTGCTAACAAGTAGGAGCAGGCTCAGTGCTGTGTTAGTGTGACAGTGGGCCAAAGCTTGGATGTGCTCTCACTGCCATCCCACCCTGCAAGCTCACCTTCTTAGGTGGCCACGTCTCCTGGACCTCCTTTCTCCTGCCCCTTTGCACCCAAGCCAGCAGCTTGATGAAGACCTTTTCAGTCAGATGAGACCATGGGGTGGATACAGGAGTCACCCTCTAACCTAGCAGAGAGGGTGTGCACACCAGTGAGAGCTCTCAGTTCACACACACAATCCCACCAGAGTACACGCAGCCCCCCCTCCGCCCCCCCAGCACATCTGGCTTGCCTGACAGAGGGTCAGATCCCCCGCTGCCACAGGACATTCCACAGGAGATGGAGGGGTAGCTGTCTGGCAGTCTTCTCCTGAATTGCCCCCCTGACCTATTTTTCCAGTCTGAACTGTTCCTCTTTCCAGAAGGAACAACAAGGGAGTAACTCACATACATTATTCCCAACATGCTCAGAGCTGCCCTCGTATGGCATGCACCCTGGTCAACACTGATGTATACATATACCAGTGACAGTAAGACTAGAAGAATCCTTCCCCATCTAGTTGCACACCACTTGTTCATCCAAATTCCTCTCCACACATCCTCCTGTCCCCTGACCCTTTTTACTCCAGGTCCCCAAGACACAGGTCTCAGAACCGACAGTAACTGGCATTTCCCAGCCCTTGGCAGAGAAAATGATCAGGTGTTTTAAGCAAAGTTGTGGCTGCTCCTACATCTTAGGCTCCCTTTCTCTGTGAAGAAGTGTGGGACTTGGGACTTGCTTGGCAATCAGTCTTCCCATCCACGGGAAATCCCCCCTGCCCTCGGATGTTCACCACATGGGCCATTTTATTTACATAGCTGGGGCCACACATTTATATTTAGTAAGTCTGAGAGGCCACCACAGGGTCCATAAGCTAAAAAAAAAAAGGCTAGAAGAGGATACATGATAGTTAGGGAGGGGGAGTATGAGTGAAAACTGAACAGACTAGTGGACATGAATGCTGGCATCTCCTGCTGTAGAAAAAGCATCAGGAGTTGAGGTCATTTTTGGACATAAACTCAGATTCAGGTCCTTCTTTAAACATTCTCTCAGGGTAAGCTGCACTTGAATATGATTTAGCTTTGCCCTGTCCAGAAATTTAAAAAAACCCTCAGACTCATCCACCCAGTCTTAAGACATCTCTCTCTACATATCTCTAGATGTCTCTCTCGATGTATCTGTAAGACAGCAACAGTCTTACACCCATTTTGTCATTTTTCATTACCATGCAAGTCCAACCAGAGTCAAGCCTGAGGTTTCTGGATGCTGTGCTTTATGTCAGGCCTCTCACATGTGAGCCCCCAGAGATTTGCTGCCGTTCGCTCAGTACAACCCCCCCTAGAAGGAGAAACCATGCAATGACAGTTGTGAGCTGATTTTGCATTCCTCTTCCTCCCACACCCCTGGTCTCTGGTATGCATTTGTCTTTTGTTTACCAGAAATGCGCTGTGGGGCAGCATTTCCTTTCCAGTTTGGAATACTTATTAAAAATGAAGCTTTAGATGGGACTGTTGCTCCATGATCGTGGGCACATCACAGCTGCTGGGTTACCCTCTCCCCTTGCCAGCACCAAGATGCCTGTGGAGGGAGGCTGGGCAAAGATCTGCTCTGCCCGTGGACAACAGAGTTCAGTTTGAGAAACAGCTTCTGACCAGGTTTTATCATTCAGAAACTGTCAGTTACAGGTGGGAGGTGGACAGACTTCAGCAAAGGATCTGTGAATCTGGTCCTGCTGAGCTTGTGCTACAGTTCATGGTATATTTTCAAGTCAAAATTTCAGCAAAAAATAGAATAAAATATCCAAAGTTGCACAATTTTTTTCTCAGCTCTTTCTCCCCCATGATTTACTAATTATATACAGGCTTTAAAAAAAAAATCAGATAAATGACTTTCAGCCCACAGATGGTTCACAAGCTCTTTGCTTGGGTTGCCGCCTCTCTACTGCTGACTGTGGGATGTCACTCCACCAACTTGTGTTGCCTTGTTTCTGGAGGACAACTGTGTAAGAAGTTTTCTTATTAATTTAAAGCACAAAGTTATAATTGGCTTTGAGGTTTAAATCCTTTGACAAATTGTTCCTATTAACACAAAAGCAACATTTCAGGCACACTGTTATGCAAACAAACCATGTGACAGAGCACAACACATTTGTACCTGGTTGTGAACTTCACTTTATATTGTGCACTGCCACAGCTTCCCAAGCACAGCTTGCCATCACACCCTCCAGAAATGTTCTCAGCTTGTTGTTACAGGATTATCCCAACACCTAAAAGCTGTGATCTGGGGCTACAAACAGATATTGTCACTCATCTCCTGGCTGGGATCCATGTCTCTGCTTCTTCCCCAGCCTTTTTCCAGCTTTGGAGCCTGCACCTGGGGGAATTGTGATTAAGGTTTTAGGACCCAAGATTGGTTTTACCAGGGAGAGCCTAGGAGGAGGTTACTGCTCATGTGAAGGGTGGGTTCAGCTGATTGTGGTGGCCTATGGGAGCACAGAGGGATACTTAAATATCAAAGGTAGCAGCTCAGTAGGGTTTGCTGGGAGATGTTTATTCCTGTAGTGAAGGTGAGTCTGAGCTGGGCTTAGCCACTATTGTTTGTAAAGTGGGCTCTGAGGTTGTGGGGGTGAGTCCTGCTACTCTACGGCTTGATGTCTGGGTTTGGAGGTATGGGGGTGTGTTCAGAGCAGCTATGCTGTCTCTGGGGTGTCTCTTTCTCTCTTGGATAGTCCAACCAAACTAACAATCTTGTGTTTATTGGGTTGGGTTTTTTTTAAATTTCAAAAATGGGACCTTGCAAGTAGGACCTGCCTGGCAGTAGGAGCTGGAAACACCTGGATGAAAGGCCAGCTCTGAAGATGAGTGTCTCACCCAAGAGAAGTGCACTGCTGGAAACTGGGGGGCTTGGTAGCTGGGCAGGCTGCTATGGGCAAGTGATCCTAGCTGGGTCTGCAGTGAGGTGATGCCCTCATCTGGCATGCAACCTGCTGTGGCTCTAGTGACATTTCTCATGAAAGGCCTGCTGGAGCTGGTTGGTGTCCTCAAATAGCTTTGGACCCAGCTGAAAGACTTTTTTTCCAACCATGAACATATTTGGTAGAAATGCTGCATTTAGTGTAACTCATTCTTTTCTTCAGTAGTTAAAGCAGAGTAAATGAAACTTTCATGAGCCTGAAGTTCCTAACCCTCCTTTGAGTCCCAGGCTGTTCCCTGCAGCTGCTGCTGGGGTTCTTGGGGGGAGATGGTTGTGATATATGTCCCTCTGATTCGTGTTAATATGTAATAATGTTGGGGGTGCAAAATGACAGACCCTTGTATGGTCATGGGCCTGGGAGGGACAGTTTGAGATTTTGCACGTACTGAATTAAGTTTGTTGAAGCATCAACAAACTGTATAAAGGATGTGTAAATCGTCGCTTAAAGGACCACAATGTAGCACATTGTGTGCATTGTAATACTACTGCGGAAACAACTTGTCTCTGAAAGGAAGGTGATCAGCCAACAGAAGAAGGAGACTCCTGGAACCTGCGGAACCAGCTGCCTGACCATCAGCAAGACAAAAGATACAGGACCTGACCGGCACTCCAGCATGTCATCTTAAAATGTATATGGTTATGTCTTGTTGGGAAGGGGGAGGGCTGTCATGCACTCCAGCATGCCAGTTTAAGCCGGTGGGCTGTGTTATCCCTGAAAAGTATATAAGCCAGGGACTGGAACTGTTCGGGGTGCGTCTTGGTGGGGCGGAGACTCCCGGCGCACCCGGTGCTGACTGTGCACCCCAGCACCGTTTGCTGCTTTTATTCGTTTAATAAATTGTTCAATTTGGTTAAAATCCTGTTTGGGACCAAGTAATTTATAACATGGTGCTGTTCACCCAAGCTGATGAACAGTGCTAAATTCCTGCTCAGCAGTCTTGTCCTCAGTAAGCTTTGTGTGGCTGCTGACTGAGGCAGTTTGTGAGAGTAATTACTCAGAGCAGCAAGGGCAGTGTGCTGCTTACCTGCCATGGCTGGGACTGTTCCCTGCACAAACAAATGGGGCTTGCAGACCACCCGTTAGCTGGCAGCCTGTTTCCATTAGCTGAACACCAGCAACCCCCTCCCCTTGAGGAGGTAAATTGCTGTGATGCCCTCTGAGAAGAGCTTCAGTTTTGAAGAGAATGCAACAGTGCTTTTTCACCCCCAAAAAACTTCTTGACAGTGCAAGACTCCCTGGCCTGTTTGGTGCTTTTGCTCTGGCAGGGGGGTTGGACTAAATGATCTTTCATGGTCCCTTCCAACCCCTAACATTCTGCGATTCCATGAAAAGCAGTGGAAATGAAGGGTTTTGAGGTTCAAACAGGCCCTGCATCCTACTGCCAGCTCTCCTGCAGTCTCTGCAAACAGCAGTGCTTCCCGGGAGCTACTTGTTGTTGTATCCAGGCTCTTAATGCTCCCTGGTGAGAAAAGGTATCAAAACCCTCCCTCTCTGCAGGTGTTGCTGCTGTGAGCCCCTAGTACTTCAGAGTCACAGCTGTTCTCCTGGGAGCTCCTGAGCTATAAAAGGAGTTGGGGGTTAGCTTGCCTGTTTGATGCTAGTGCTGCCTCAGGAATGTCAGCAGGTACAAATTTCACTCACTGTCAGTTCAGTGGCTTAACACATTGAGGGGGTAGCCATGGCAGCATTTTCCGTTAACAAGGATGATATTTCCTATGATGGAAACTGTAGGGTTGTGAATCTCTTGTCACATGTGGTAAAACTTATTTCAACTCTGGCATAAAGTTAAAAGGAAATTTTAACATTTTTCAGAAAGTTGGGTGGAAAGGGTGGTCTTAGAAGAAGGTAAAATTCTCTTAATTGAATCCAAATTCTCTTAATTTTATATTTCTACTTTTATTTGAAGATATTCCTGTTCTAAATTCATGTCTGCTTGCATGACTCTTGGCTTTAACAAGGCAACATTTTCCCATGAGAGAAGGTCACATTATCCTGCTTTATCCAGAATCCACCTAATTTTGCTTTCCAGACCATATAAAGTGAATTGAGGAAAGATGATACCATTTTTTAAGCAATGTAACCTGTGCTGGTGAGAGGGATTCTGGGGGATTAGCTTTCCTCTTGCCATGAGGAGAGAGAGAAGTGGAGGCAAGAATTTGCTTTGGCGCTCTGTGACCTTGATAAGTCAGGCTCCACAAATCACTGCTGTTTCAGATCCAGGGCTTAAAAATTTCACATCCCTTAATGGGCAGGAGGCGGATGTGCCCTATCTTTTGAGATGATCCTCCTGTTTCTTGCCTGTTAATTTAGCAGCTCCTGAAATAGCAACCTAAAGTAGCTAGATTCATAATTCATAATTAAAACTCCTACCCATGTTCAGGCTCCACTGTTGGTCTAACCTCTATGTCTCTCCATAAGCATCCATTTCAAGGGATGCGTGCCCTGTTCTCAGGGATCGCCCTCTGAGTCATCCCATCAAGTTAACAGAAGGTTATATAATAGTCATAAAAATATTATGGATCCCTCCCACGTTCCTCACCCATGGTAAAGAACTGCTACAGGGAGCAATCAGAGCCTTTTAGCTAGGCATTCAATGAATCTGGAGAGGTATTAGGCAAAACTGAAGTTCTACAGCTGTTGGGGTAGAGGGTGAGTACAGATGGGTGGCTCAGGAAAGAGGGCCCTTTTTCTGTTAGTGTTTGGAAGCAAACCTGTAGCTTGAGACTGTCTTTCTGAAATACATTGTTTGCAGTTTATTCATCAGCTGTATTGTGTAGTGATCCTCTAAATAGAGTGAAGTTAATTAGATTTGCAGAAATGCTGTTCTGCTCAGTTGCTTTCTCAATAGTGGTCGCAGCAGTTAAGTTTATTGCGTATGCGAGCCATCTCATAGCAATCTCCCTCTCTCCGAAAGCCCTGTGCCAGAAGCCTCACTGCTGCCAGGCGAGCAGCTTTTAGCTTTGTTGCTTGGATCCCAGGAGCAGTGTGTAACCCAGCCTTTCTGTACAGAGGAACTGCAACGTCTCCTACAGGCTGTTCTGCACACCTCCAGCCCCCTGCGTCCTCCCTGTGCCTGCTCTGTCTCAGGCTCCGCTTGCAGCTGATGACTGAGTCCTGCTGGCACTGCCAGCCCAGCAAGCAGCCAGGGTACAGGGTATGTCTTTTCCCTGTGCTGGCCAAGCTTGTCTACTTGGCTCATCTCTTACCCTTTCCTTAACATTTGTGTAAGGTGCAGCACTTCTGAAACATTTGCTACCTGATCTGCTCTGCTTATATCTACAGACTGGGCTACTTGGACTGAGACTTGTGCCCTGTACAGTGGGATGATATTGGTTGCTGCTTTTTAGGCCAGTACAGGGTCACAAAGCTTTCATGCCGTTTGATGTTGCTGGGGAAAAGACTTGTCTGACTTCCATGTGCAGTTTTTTCCCCCACACTCTGAAATTTCTCTTCCCTAAAGTCTTCTGGAACATCGTGGTTCTCTTGTGCCTCCTCTTGGCATATGCAGACACTATGTGTGCCTTTCACAAAGGACTCTGCTGCTGCCCCAGCTGTTCTAAGTAGTGAGTTGGATCTCCACCAAGTATTGCTTCCACAGCCCAGCCAAGTCCTGTGTGTCATACTTCAAAATTAACTTTAGCAAAACTTTTATATATGAATTGCATTACACTTAGTTAAAATGTCATGTGAACCATGAAAGTAAGGACGCTGCTACCATGTGACTGCAGGAGTTTCCCACTCCCCCAGGCCTTGCAGATCAGCTTGCTTTTGCTGTTGTCCATGGTGTCATTCCAGAATCGCTGCTGACTTCCACAAAGCTTCAGTACAGCTTAAATGAACCTGATTATGTTGAAATCAATGGGAAATATTGCTACATTAGAATTGTAGAGTACAAAATAGTTTTAAAGCCTATTAGGCTTTACTGTGTATGAGGAAAGACTTATCTACTGTTCTATGTATCATTTTTGTCTTGCATATACATTTTATTTGTGATTCCAGTTAAAGCATATGTAAAAGTTGAGTTTCCCAAGATCACACAGGGATAAATAGCTGTGGCTGTTCTGCAGTCTGAATTTCACCAGTCTGAACCTTTGCCCAACTATGCTCCTGTCATTTCCTTGCTGTTGAGTGTGCAGGCTGGGCTGTATGCTTAAGTAGGCAACAAAACAAACTTTGTCTAGCTATTGGTCAAGAAGCTCAGCCAGTAGCCAAGTAGCCTTGATTGAGGCCTGCATTTATACTAGCTTTCATGCTGAAGGTTGATCTGCGTAGGTTTAAGTATATTTCGCGCAATAAAGGCTGGTCATGGATGTATTCCCAAATGATTTGTCTATAGATGGCAAATAGATGGAAGGTTAAGGGCATCAGAAGTGTCTACAGAATGAATTAATGGTTTTAAACGGATGTGTACTCTTGCCATTGGCTCTGTTGTGAAGTTCACACAAGTGTTATGGGAACAAAGGAGCAGAGTACCAGGCCATGAGGCACGTCTTTCTGATGATGAAGGTCAAAACATATTAAAACTTTATCTTGAAGTGAATTCATGTGTTGACAATGTGCTGCAGGGGTAGGCTCACACACAGTCATGAGATTTTTCTCGAGAGCTTATTTTGCTGCTCACAACAGTTTTCAGCCTGAAATGATGTATATGGAGGAGGGCAGAGTGAGAGAGGACTCCAGCTCTTCCCCCATGAGCCTTTTGGCTAAATTTCATATTTTGGTGTGGGGGGTGTCAGCCACGGTATCTGGGAGAGAAGGAGATCAACTTCCTTCACCTGCAAGCTGGTGGGGAGCCTGTGCTGTAGCTTTGGGATGTGGTATGTAAATAAGAAGCCTCAGCATCATCGGGACTCTGGGTTCTGGGGAGTTTGTGCTCACTGCATTGTGAAGATGTGTTTGGGACAGCTTCTGTCCTCATGTCCTTCTCTGGAGGGAGCAGAGTGGGCACCTGCAGATCAGCTGCTGTGCAACTACCTTTTCTTTGAGTGTGTTTGCCTGATGCGACGTGAGGCTGGTCTCTGTGGGCATCCTGGCCAGCTTCAGGCATGGAGACATTCTGGAGGTGGGCCTCCCTGTAACCCTTGCTCAGGCAAAGGCTGGGCATGAGGAAAAAGTAGACCTTGAGGAAACTGCTTCCCTAGGGAAGCTCCCACAGGGACAAAAAGCCAAAGACTCTGGAAGAGCGCCAGACATTGATGAAGGAAAAAAAACTAATTTCCCCTTCTTGTGGGGCCTATAGTACAGGAAATGTGGCCCTCTGGGACAGCTGTAAATTTAGGCATGTTAACCTAATGCTGTACTTGACTGAGAACTCCCCAAATCCAGGATCTCCCTATTAAGCAGTCACTCAGCTGGTTGTAAGGGGAGCTGCGGAGTTGGAGATGGTGTCTGCTTCCTGCACTCCCTCTGCACCAATCTGTTCCTGGTGTGGCAAGCAAGGGCCAGTGGCACTGTGAAATCACTGGTATGTGTAACTTCACTTGATTCCTTTAGTTGTCCATGTAAGGTGCTGATGTGTGTAACCTCCTGGCTGTTTCTTCTGCTCTTGTTGGACAGGGGTGTAAAATGGAGCCTTTCAGGCACTGAACAGCAGTCTGTGTCTCTGCTCCTTTAGCAGTGCTGCATCTCATCTTCAGATGAGACCTATCTCAGTTTGAATGGACTAGAGAGCTACAGGACCTGGGCATCTTCCTATCCTAGTGTTTTTGCTTGTGATTAGGTGGCTTGTTGGTGAAGCCAGTAACTTGAGAGTAGGCAGATCTAGGTCTGCTTTCTAATTCTGCCGTTAAGTAGGTATAGGTCTCTGCCTCAGTTTCCACACAGGAGTATAAGAGCTATTGCTCCAAATTAGAATAGATTTAGATTAGATGTAAGGAAGACATTTTCTATGATGAAGGTGATAAGAGACTGGAGCAGGTTGCCCAGAGAAGTTGTCTGCCCTCTCCCTGGCAGGGTTCAAGGCCAGGTTGGATGGGCAACCTGGGCTAGTGAAGGGTGTCACCCCTGCTGTGGCGAAGGGCTTGGAACTAGATAATCTTTAAGGTCCTTTCCAACTCAAAACAGTCTGTGACCCCATGAAACTGCTGTGAGGTAATTCAGTGCAGGCACATGAGAAAAGGTGGAGTGCATCAGGCTAAACATTTTCCTTGCATTCAGAAAACGTGTGGAGCGCAGAAAGTGTGGGGCAGAAATTCAGAAGACCCTGGTTGCAGGGACAGCATCTAGCATGCATGCAGAGTGTGCTGGTTCTACTTCCAAATGTCTTTTGTTGTGTTAATTGTCTGTTATCCAAGTGTGTTTTCTCACCATGCTTTTGAGGAGGGGCCTAGCCAGGTGCCAAACGCTGTTCTTTCTGGATGAGGGAGCAGCTGTGTGTGCTAGCTGGGTTTGCTTGCTTTTCAGTTCCAGGGAAAGGGGAATAGAGTGCTCAGCTGTTACTAAACATTGCTGGTTAAAAAACCAAACAGACACAGCAGGGATTTTGAAGCAGACAGTTGCAGAGCTGGGATCTTTTCCCTCAGCAGAGCTCAGCACCTGTGTGCTCGCAGTCTGTCAGCAATGGACTCTGCCGCAGAGGCTGTGCTCCAAACCTGCCCCGGGGACCTGAATCCTTCCCTGGACAAAACCTGCTGGGGGAGAGTGGGGCTGGCTGGGGAGTCAGCCCCCAAGCAGCTACCTGCAGAGAGACTGGAGTGTGGGGGCAGAGAACTGAGTCCAGCTGGGACTGGCAGAGAATGCATTACTGGTGGGGTTAGGCTTACATTTCATAAAATTAGAGAACAGAAAGCAAGACGTCTCTGTTACAGAAGAACCCATCCCACCTTGGTCCATGTTGCAGTGTTCCTGTAGCTGGAAGTGAAATATCAGACTGCTGCTACTGAATGGCAGAAGATGGAAAGTCCACGATGCCTGGTTGTGAAGGCTCATTTCATTGAAGGCTGCCTTCATAGCCTTGTATCCCCAGGGGACCAGTAAAGCCAGTTTATGCAGTCCATGGAGTCCCCACTAGCTGCTTCACGCTCAAGCCCTCAGCACAATGGCTCTGGCACATTTAACTGAGGGAGAGCAGAAGGTGAGGTGATGTAACCCAGACCTCTGTTGTTTTGGGAATCACCCAGTGATACAAGCAGCTCTCTGTGCTTAAATTAAGCTCTTGGTAGCAGACTGATTATATCAAATGCTCGGTGCCCTGGCAGCACTTCTGAAAGCCAAGCCTGGAGTGAATGACAGTGTTTTTCCGCTCCTTGGAAAGTACATGCTCCCAAACTGCTTTCCTCTTCGCTCCCCCACCATTCACTGCACTTGGAGGATTTGTTTACATTAGGCTGTGTAAAAAAATCTTCATGTTATCTCGAGCTGGGCAGATTAATCCAGAGGAAGATTTACTTGAGTGTAAATCAAAGGCTTTGTTTTCTTGGATAGTTCTTCAGTGCCTTGAGTCTAAATCCATCATGTTACCCCTGCAGCACTCCAATATTTCAAAAGTTTGGGAACTTTGCTATCTGCCACAGTTTGTAAGCAGACTGGAAGCACTGGGTATTATTGCTGCATTTTTCCTGCTCTTGGGGCTTCTGCTCTGCTATCTTTCATCTAATTTATTTTTGTTATGAGTAATATTGAAGAATTCTGCAGCCCAGATGAGGTCTGTACAAATAAAAGCTACAACCCAAATCCATGACATACACTCTTATTTCTGTGTAAACAGATTCTGAGCTGAGCCTGTGTAACTGCATGTAACTGTGCCCAGGGTGGTACTTAACCAATCTCTCTCTGCCTGGAAGCTGAAATAGATTCCCATGGTTGCTACATTTTTTTGTAGTTTTCCGAACTGTTTCAGGCAGGAGTTATAGGGACACTTTGATTTACATTGCATAAAATGTATTCATCCCCTTGTATTCCTTGCTGTGGGTATTAGAGTATTTCCTGCATTGTATTTTCAGGCTGCTGGTGTCCTGCAGGTACTAGCCTACCTGGTGTGTGCACCAAGGCTGCACCAAGCTCTTTAGGAAGTTGCTGAAAGCAGCAAACTCTCCATCTGTTCAAGCAGTTTATCTGTGTGATGGGAATGAATGATGGTGAGTTGTGGCTTGTTCTGACACATGGGTACCTCTGTGTAGGGAACACTTTAGAAGTGGGTGACACTTTCATTCCCAACTTCTGCTTTCAAAATGTGAACGTATGGAGTGATATGGGTCTCAATACATTGACAGCTGGAGATGAGCAGTCCAAGAAATGTTGGCAGAACTCTAGAGATTCAGCAGAACATTGTGGGTCTGGGTTATTTAGAAAGTTGGGCAGGATCAGTTCTGAGTGTTGACAGATAGTTTATGGTTTGTGTATAGCAGCTTGGCTTCCTGGACTGATTCTTGTGTCCAGTGTCATCTGGAGGCATTCCTGTTGAGAAATTGAGTCCTGGCTCTGTTGCATTCACAGGACAAACTGGAGACTTTGTTGTCTGCTTTTTCCAGCAGCTGTGAGCACTTTCCAATTGATCACAAGTATGCAAGTCAAATGATAAAAAAAGATATAACCAAATAGTTGTCAGTTGCTGATGCAGCTCTTCAGTCTGAGTGAAAAGGAAAGCTAAGTGGCCCTGAGGTCCACATCTGGCTGTCAAGATGCAGCAAAAATGAATGCAAGGATGCAAGGGGCTGATCTGGAGGAGATGGGAATTCAGACTCCCAGCCAAAGGTACTGGGATCACAGGGAATGATGGAAAACCAGGTGCAGGAGCAAGAGTGGTGTTTTCATGGTGCAATTCCAGAAGAAGGGCAGAGAGCTTAGGAGGAAAAAGGTTAATTAACTAAAGCTCTAGGTGTTGTTTGGTATGTCTAGTAGTGTCAGGAAACCAGCATCTTTAATGAAGCCTCTTCCTTTGGGATATAAATGCTGGGTTCAAATAGCAGTCAGGGCAAGGAAAAGTTTGTTTCCCATGTCACATCAAACTGGAAATGGCAATATCCATTGTAACCAATTGGCTTCTCACACTGTCAGGTGCAGAAGGCTGAGAATTGCCAGCTAATACTTTCCTGGGCTGTTCCTTGGATTTCAAGATGCTGGTGTGTAAAGTTGTGCTCTCCATTTTTGCTCTGGGCTGCCTATAAGGATCAGCTTCTCTTCCTTTTGGCTTGGGGAGCACTAGAGCAGAGATCAAGTGATGAGCATTTTTGTACAGTAGCTTTGAAACAAGGTGCCTTTCTCCTCCACGATTTGTGCAGCTACGGGCAGCCATGCACACTCCCCAATTTTTTCATTCTTTATTTGTCCCATATTTCTGGCTCATGCACCATAACTGAGAGCTGGACAGAAATTTGTTCCTGTGTTGCTGCTAGAGATTTCTGTCTTGGTGCTGACACTGTAATAAGGTCACAGTTCCGTGTTGGACTGAGACTCTAGAAATCAGCACTTGCCTTTGCTTCAAAAAATATACGGAATTTCCCATGCTAATAAAAGGTCTTTCCCACAAATTTCCCACAAAACTGAACTCATGAGCAGTTTTAAGATGCCTTTCACTGCTATGATGGGATCAGCCATGGATTTAATGTCTCTTAAAACCATTATCCACAAAATGATGGATCCACTGCTGCATTTGCCTTATCAATTGCACAAGTATATTTGAGAAATAGATTTTTAGTGTATTCAAAACCATGAGGCAGTTCTCCCTGTGATTTTTTTTTCCATGGTACAAATCTGTCTTTGTGAAGTAGATGGCAATTCAGACAACTGGTGTGAGCAAGGTCAAATAAAATAATTTCTGCTCAGAGATTAAAACTCTGGCAACTTCTTGGAAAGCCTGGATAAATAAGAAATCTAAAATCTGCTATGGAGGCATTGCCTACTTTGCCAAAGATTTCTTGCAAGCATGTTACCCCTGGACAAGGCAAAACTCTGAGCTGTTCAAATTTTGACTGTCACTGTTGAACAGGATGAAAATGTTTCCTGTACCAGCAGGAGTAGATCGGTTCAATTCTCCTCATAACTCGCTGTCAGGTCTACTGGGGATATGGATAGTGTGACCCTATGCCCATTGCAATTTCACAGATACTGTCACTTAAGAGAACTGGTGTTTTATTACCTGTTTCATTTTTCAGGGTTCATTCCTTTGCCACAATATTTAGGGGCAGTGAGTTCAGACCCTTGCATTCTGCTTTTGGTGTTGTTACCTTCCAGATCCACTTAATCCCTGCCCAGATCTCCTTGGCATAGTTCTCTGTGCCCAGTTTTGTTTTTCACCTGGCCCAAGCGAATCTTTTTTTTTTTTTACTGGCCATCAAATGAACAGCATCTATTTCTGTGAAGTCTGCCTTATTTGGGAAGGCAGTGCTATTCTAGTCCAATGTAAAATTCATTGCTCTCATAACTGACTCAGCCTTTCCTTCCACAAACTGCATCCTCTATTTCTGGAGGAAACTACACAGATGCTGCTCCCCTAGACGCCCTCTTACATGGCTATACAGCTGAAAGGGTATTTGCTCTTCAAATTGGGTGACATAGTCACAGTTGGCTGACATGAGCATGTGTTTGACCTCGTAGTTGGCGTAGTTTTAAAGCCAGATTCCCATTTGTAGCTGCCAAAAACTTAATAGGATAGATAGCATTCCAGTTGATGGCAGAGTCGTTTTCAAATGGGGGCTGGGATGAAGAGCTTGTTGCTGTCTTCAGTCTTTGTGATCTGCGGCATTCACGGGTAGGCATGGACCTCTGAAGACCCCAAGTGAAAAGCCAGACTGAGGATTTAATTAAATCTGTAATCCATTGTCATTTGCCTGCATATCTATGACTAGGCAAAAACATGGGACTTTTGGGTACTCCAAATTCTTGGAAGTGTTTACTTACAAGGTGAGATGTATTTGAAGAAAAATAATTTTCCTGTTGTCTAATATTTCCTTGAATTCTGGTAAAGGTAGTGTGCTTTATAAATAACCTAAACCCACTTGTAAAAACCCTAATGAACAATTGAAGTGCTGGAGTTGACTCACCTACAGTCTCAGTGCCAGCCACCATCTGAATTTACCTGATTTTTGCTTTTCTTCTGGTTTTGCAGCTGGTCTTGTATCCAGTCTCTGGCTTTGTATATTCTTCCATGTCAGTTTAGCAAAGCTTTTGACTTTGGATGCTAAGCACTGTCCAGCACCTTTAAGCATACTGAATTTTCTAGGGAATTTTAGAGCTCAAACAAGTTATGCTGCCTTGACATTCCCTTTTGAATGTTAAGCTAACTATTTGTTCTAGTTAGTGCTTTATCAAATTCCTTTCCAGACGTTTACTCAGCCTTTGTCCCCTAGGAGGTGCTCTGAGATAATTTCCCACTGTTGATAAACTGGCAAGTTCTGCATTTGCTCCTTCAGTGTTTGTTTAAACTACATCAGAATGGTGTGCTAGTTTTCCTTTTTTGCTATAATCTAAAACTTGACAGCTGAGAAACTCTCACTAAGGAGGAGACTCCCTTCAGCTAGTTATTCTTTTAATCAAAGCACGGGAAGGAGGTAAAAAAAAAAGCTTTCTGGACAGAGTGGAAGTTGCAGCCTGAACCTACTAAAACAAAGGAGTATATAATCCATTGTTTAAACTGTAAATCCAGGCAAATATCCTTTCAGAATTTGCTCTGGGATTGATGCTTGGCAGCAAATCATGGATGAAGACAGGAATATTTTTGGCCCCAGTTAGGATTTCCCTTCGTTTTGTAGCCAAGTGTAAAACCACCATCCAGCTGCATTGCTAGATATAGCACTGACCTTTTTACCTTATTGGACCACAGTTTGACTCTTAATTTAAATTGCACTGTAATTACACCTTATGTCCCAGTGGACACTTGTCTGTCTCATAAAACCAGCACAACATATTGGAACAATCTGTTCTCAAGTGATACAGAGCAGACTTTGAGGAACAACTGCCTCTTATCTCTGGTGGTGGTAGTGGCTTCTCCAGGACAGTTTGGCTAGAGCTGCTATCGAGGGAGGTGTACACCTGGGGTTTAAGAGGTCTCAGGTTGTGGCTGGTTCCCTGGGAGTTGGTGCCTCCCTTTAGCTGACCATCCAACACATTCCTGGGAAGCAGAAGCAAAACCCCAGGGTCATCTTAAAAAAAAAAAAAAAAATTAAAAATCCTCTATCTCACAGTGTGTATGGAAATCATGGACTCCGAGTCTGCTGTTACATTAGCATAGGTCTGTAGAGTAGTGTGGATGGGTTGTGCTGGTGCACACTGGTGCTGGCTTCAGAACTGGCATCTCTGTGTTTTAGCCCCGTAACCGGAAAAACACCGGACTGCATCAGCTCCACTGCCTTCTCTCCTGCAAAAGCATCCTGAAGGACAGAAGACTGTTATATGTTTGGCTAAGTTCCTGATCTGGGCAATTATAATACCAGGAAAATGAGGACATAAATGTGCTGCTTGGTTTAACATGTTTACTTTTGTTTCCTGTAGTTCTGATGGTTTGCTGATTGAGCCTCCTTGTCTAAGCTGTATTTTCTTTCAGTGAACTTTGTGCCAAGGTATATAGTAATATTTATACAGAGGCTTGCTTGCATTTGCACTGATACCTTAATGCACTGCCTAGGATGAGGGGTGCAGAAGGGTTTTGTAACACTGGCTGCAGACCCTGTTAGTGAGGAGTGGAAGAGGCTTGGCTGAGTTTGAAGATCAGGTGTGAGTAGAGACTGTTTTCCACCACCTAACAACACTAAGATGAGTATAAAATACCTTCTCTGTGCAGCTGAAATGATGTCTGCAAAACACTGATACAGAAAGCAAATGTTAGAGAAACAAGCCAGTTCTGCAATACAGTGCTGAAATAATAGGTATTTGGCACATGATGCATGTGAAAACTAAGAGCAATTATTCCTTCTTGAACTCTGTCCAAACTACCTTTAACAATTTTAAGTAATGAGAAATCTGTCACTTTCTTGGTCTAGGAGCCATTTCTTCCTATCAGTCTCTGTTCACTTTCTTTTGATCAGAATCATGCAGTTGTACCTGCTCTGGCTCTTCTTTCTCTAATAGATTCCTCCTCTTTGCTTTATATATGCCTATGGGAGCCACACAGTCTGTACCTCTAGGAAAGTTACCTGTCCCAGGAGGAATTTTCCAGTGCTGAAGATGGGTTATCCATCATGATAAAGATGCCTTATAGAGACAAAGTGAAGTGTAGAGTCTTGGGGACTTGCCTGAAAAGTTGGGTAATTGGTTGCATATGAGGCTGCTTAATCACTGTCATCAACTTGTGTGAGTGTACAAAAGGAGGGTTGTGTGGTGGCTTGGGGATGTCCAGTGTTGCAGAGCAGTTGGGAAGATGCTGTTACAGGATCAGCATAACAAAATGGCTAATCCTAGGAACACAGTGTAAAGACTTTGTGAAAATCATGTCCTAAAACTTGTGCATGCATTCAAAATGGCATAGGACTGACAGGCATAAGTAGATATATGTCATTGGTATTCATCTGGGGGAAATATGAAGGAGCTATTATGATTCCACTTCAAGTGGGTGTCTAAAGCCTTGATTTCTCAGCATGGCTACTTTTGGCCTTTAGCCGTTTTATCTGTAAATGCTGGTAATGCTGCCCTACACTCACAGGAGCTTGTTAAATTTAGTGTTTGTGGGATACTCAGAAGGATCAGTTAAGGGAGGTGAAAGTAATAGTACTGTGCAGACAGCAAGGCTTAGGAGCCCATGCTGAGCAATGGAGGTGGAAGAAAATAGGAAGAAGCTGTTAAATGAGTCTTGTCCTTCCTGTGTGCTTATGTCTGTGGAGCAATAGTCCATGACCCTTATTTTAACACTGGCTACACTGGAAGTTTTTCTCTGCTGTTATAATGGTTGTTTTGGCTTCTTTCTTCATTATAGCTCAAGCAGGGCTGAGTGCATAAATTCAGTGTGATGAAGTGTATGAAGAGGATGCCGGGGTGATGGGAGACACAGCTGATGCTCTGCATGCTGACTGCTCCAGTCATCTTCCCTCTTCAGACATCTTCCCTGGGCTGGTCAAGCTAGCTAGGTGAATGTAGGGACAAATCACTTCCCAAGAAATGGTAAGCCCAGAATGATGGATGTTATCTTTCTCCAGTGAACTTGTGGAGTCTGGTGGAAAACTGCTCTTTGGTCTGTTGATGGAAACAGTTTCTTTGATAAACTATTTGCATTTACTTGGTAATCAGCTTCCCCCAGCTCATGTCATGCCATCTGGAAATAGCCAAAGCTTGACCATTAACAACTGGTTTCTCAGCTCAGCAGGAAAACTCTGGGCTCCAGATTTGCTAATCAGAGAATTAAGGCTGCTGCTGCTCTCTGGGCTTGCAGTGTGAAATACAGCATGGGCAACATTACTGTGTGGGGCACTTGAGATCTCAGCAGCATTGTGTCCACCCCCTTGTCTATGAAGAGCAGTCTGTGTACACCCATCATGTGAAACAAGTAGGGGTTGGTTTCTCCCCAGTTCCCGGCTGGGGACCATTTATATTTGGGATTGTCAAGGAGCTTGGGCAATGCAGCACTCTGCTCCCATACCAGGCTGGTACTGAACTCTTGCATGTAGTTTGACAGGTCAAGGTAAAGCTTTCCCATCTAGAGGATTAACTTCTCTCGTATCTACAGAAAAGAAAAGGGAATTCAGAGTTCTCAGTAAAGAAAAGCCTGTAGCAAAGAACTGCAGAATCACTCAAACCTACACACCACTTTGCCCAGGAGTTCCCTGTGAGGCCAAGTGAATAAAAAAATGTGAACTTTAAGACAAGATATTTGTAAGCTGTGATTTCCCAAGGAAAGCCAGGATGGCTTTTCCAAATGTGAGTGGTTTGAATACCTTGTCTGAGTAGCCACAAACTTCCTCTATAGAAGAATTTGGCAGGAGACCACACAGGACAAACCAGGCAGAAATGATCCACTTGGAGGGAGAGGTCTCAAAACAGGATTTCTGATGGGAAAGAGAGTTAAAATTGTAACAGGATAGCAACTGCTCTTCCTGTGCGACCACTCCATGACATTACTGACAGGGAGGAATAATCCCTCTGCCTTGTTCACTGCATTAGGCAGAGGCACCAAAGTCTGACCAATGTTTACGGCAATGATTAGGTTGTCTGACACCACTCAGACTGGTTTCTTTCAAGGACACTCAGGTGATGTTGAAGACCATAGGAGCAGGAAAGCATCACATATTAAATCTTTATCACTTATCTGGGTATGGACTCAGGCAATTTTTCCTCTGTTGGGAACATTGCGAGTGAGTCACTGACAGATTGGCTCAATACAGCTCCTGTTCCATGAAAAGAAACTTAGTTGCAAAGCTAGTGTCTATTCTAGACTATACATTTATTTGGAAGATGAGGAATAAATGCACCTTTGCTCATGTGTAAGTCATGTAGAGTTTTGTTTTCAAAAACCGAAAAATGCCACAGGTTTTTATTGCCCTTATGAATCTTGAGCAAATTTGCTTGGAACAAGTTTTCTGGCTTTTTTTATTCACCAAAACAGCTGGAAACATGGAACAAAACTTGGTTCTCTAATGCAGCCATTGCCCAGGCTGGTGTTTGTGCTGCAACCATGTCCACAGCAGCACCACAGTTCCTGTTGGCACTGATGCAAACCCATGTCATCTTTCTCCACTGAATTGTCCTTGCTGCTTGGGTGCCCCAGTGCTGCTACTGCCTGGGGGGAGGCAGCAAATGAGGAGGTGGAATAGGAGCTGCTCAAGTGCACTCATGTTTTCTTTCAATAAGGAAGAAAGGCTAAAAGCAAAATCGAAGGTTCCTATTTCCTTTTTTTTTAGTACTTGCTCTGGATGAAAAGTCCTGCATGTTCAAGAGGTAGGATGAAAATCTCAAGACTTGGCAACGCCAAGGTAATTTCTTCTCAAATTTGGCCTATGCTTTGGGTTTTTGAGGAATAACTTTTATCAGTCTTCCCAAGAGAGTATTTCTAAACAAATAAATGTTTTTCCACTAATGTTTACAATCAGAAGGGGCAGCCAGAAAATTTGAAACCAGTGAAAAATAAATTGGTCAGTCAGTGTCTATGCCAACAGGGAAGTAAAAGAAAATAAACAGCATCTGTTATGGAAATATCTTTTATTTGAAAGGTGTTGTCCAGTCCAGACTCCCAAAGACTATTAGCACCACGGCTGAGGACTCCTGGCTTATATCTTTGACTTATGTTTCAACTTGTTCACATGCATGTAAGCATTGAGAAATGGCCAGCTTCACAAACAAAGCCTTTTATTCATAGCTAGACAGGGATCATATTGCAGTTTTGTGTACGGATAATTACTTCATGTTTCTTGACGTTATTGTTTCTCATGTTTGCTAATAGTTGCCATTGTTATTTGTTTACTAACAATTAGTGTCTTTCTGGGGCTTTTACCTTGGCAGTTGCCAAACAAGACGTTTCTTTGTAAACACCACAGATTCAGCAAAGTACTTATATTCTAACTTTGAGCATATAAAACCAGCTGTTGCATCCAGGGTCCAGCCTTAGACATTAACTTTGAGAGGGTTGGTGTGGTTTACTGGTTCATGGCCTGATCAGAAAGTGATCTCCAATACAAGCAGTCCTGAATAAATACATTCTTTGGAGATCAAAAAACAAAGCAGGAATCAGCCCAGTTAGATCTCTGGGGTTGCAGCTCGGTTATACTGGTGCTCGTAGCTGTTCAGCTCACTGCAGGATCAGCTCTGTGTACAAGTGTTCGCTAGTCGAGCAGTCTGTTGCAGGTATAGGTGTGAGAACTTCTTTTTAGACTTGGACCCTGTTCTAGAAGGATTGAGGTGAACAGGGAGGCATTCATTGTAGTGAACAGTCAGTCTGGTAAAACCCAGTAGCTATTCTGTTCGCTGTTCAGCTCAATGGCATTCAACATGTGCATCACAACATGTGATTCAAACAGGCATGTTTATTATAGGAGTGCCAATTACCCTCAAAATGTCTTTCAAAATGCCTTACAAACATTACTGGCTCACAAGATATTTAAGGTATAGGGAGCTTGTTTTCACGGACTCTGAACTTGTTCCTCTCTGCATGCTTCAGAACAGGGGAGATCCCTTTTAGCCTTGTGGCAATGACTGACTACTGTTTTGGTACTTTATTTGACTAAAACTTATCTAGACAATGTGAAAAATTCACGTCTAAATAATGCGTCCACATTAAGTGCAGCTTAAGATATGAATTCAACATTACTCATATTGTGTGAGTTAATATCCCTTTTCATGTCCAAGTTTAGGATGTTACATCTTTATATCTTGTTTTGGGAGTGCTGTGTAGTGCTCGTTCTTCCTTCTGGTGCCCCAAGTTGCCCTGGCATATAGAGATAACCACAGCAAAGGAAGGTTCAGGCAAGCCATGATGTTCTCAAGCAACATCAAGAAAAGAGCCTCAGGGATCATGTTCTGTATGGTGGAAAAGGTAGCTGGTAAGCTAGTACAGGCTCCCTTGTTCTCAGGTGGTCTCCAGAGCAAATAATGTTGTTCCCAGGCAGAGCTTTTTCTCTAGAGCCTACAGATGCATATAATAATGCATGTGTTGTAACTGCATGTATGCAATAATGCATGTGATGCATTGCATGCAGATACAATGCTGCTATAGAGCATTAATATATGCACTTCATACTTTGCCAGAGTGCAAACCATTTACTTTAAAAACAATAGGCATCTCTTCAAAGACCTCCCCTTTCCCTGTCTGTTGAATTTCCATCACTGCAGTCAATGTACTCTGCTTTCCTGCCTATAGGAGAGGAAAAAGACAGTGAGAAGTGGAGACCGATGGAATTACTCTTCTCTGATTGCTTCTTGCACATATGGTGTTGGATCTTGGTCTTGTCGGTGGGGGGAGAATAGTTCTGGTAGTATAGCAACCCATTAGAAAATCCTGTCAGAAGTTTTCCACCAAAATTCATCAAGTTTCCCTGCCAGCCTGTAGGAGGGTCTGACAGACAGGTAACAAAGATGATTACTAGCGCAAAGAGTGTAATACAGGCAAATAGGAAATTTGAAGCTAATCAGAGCATCTTGATTTATGACCCAACTATGACTTCAAATGCATGTAAAAATCATAAAAACCTCCCTTTGCTGGCAGTAATTCCTCAACTGCTTTAGAAATGTCTCCACTCAGCATACTTATCTACTGTATCTTGGATAAGACTTTTGTCTTATCACCTTTCCTTACATGGTGTGCAAGCAGAAGAGCTGAATCCTCAGGAAAGAACTAGTATTCTTGTCCTTCTAAGGTGTTGCAGTTGTGTAGCTGTGCTGCTTCAGTGGCTTTTGTAAGCTGCAGTTACAGCTTTCTCCAAGCCCCAAGCCTCCAATGAAAACATTGGTCAGTTCAAGGCCAAATTTGAGAGTAAGCCTAACATATAGGAGAAAAAACCCTGCTAGCAGGTGCACTTTGCCACCAGAGCGGGAGTGAGAAGACGTAACAAGCTGCACAGACGCCAAGGCCAGGCCCGCAGGAGGGCTGGGGGGGGGGCGGTGAAGAATGCGAAAAGAGTTTCCCCTGCAGCTCGTGGTAAAGACCATGGTGAAACGGGTGTCCCCCCGAAGCCCATGGATGAGGACGGGGAGCAGAGACATCTATGCCCTGTGAAGATTGATCCCCACCTCAGCAGGTTTGCCAGGGGGACTTGTGACTTTGCAGGGGACCAGGCCAGGGGGTCTGAACCCGGATGTCAGCACCCCATGGAGGGGAGTCCTGCTGAGAGGCCTGTGGTGAGGAGGTGACTCCCTGATAGAGAGGACTCACGCTGTAGAAGTTCGTGGACACGACTCTCGCATGAGTGGGACCCCATGGTGCCGCAGTGGAAGGGAGGGGGTGTGTGGAATGACCACCGCCCCCAGCTGCGATGGAAGACAGCTCGGGAGGAACGGACTGAAAACCCCCACTCCCCATTCCCTGCCCCCCCTGTACTGCGAATGGGAAGGAAGAAGGGAGCAAATCTATGATTAAAGTCAAGAGTGTGAGGAGGCAAGGGGTGGGGGGAAGGAGAAGTGATAAGATCTGGGGAAGAAAAGCAGCTTGTGTGGGATCGCCGGAACCCCACTGCCCATTCCCTGCCCCTCCCCATGCCATGTTGGGGGGGGAAGAAGGGAGTAAAATCGGGATGAGTTTTAAGTTTGCTAAGAAGGGAGGGGTGGGGGTAAGGTGCTTTAAGACCCGGCTGCTTCTTCTCTCGTTCCGGTTCACTGGGTGTAGTAGTTGTAGTAGTAATAAATCACTTTTCTTTCCTATATTCTGTGCTGAGTCTGTTTTGCCCATTGCACTAATTGGAGGGTGATCCCTCTGTCCTTATCTCAAGTCCTAAGCCTCCCAATATCTATTTTCTCCCCTTTCCAGCTGCAGGGGGGAGTACGCGAGCAGCTTGGTGGGTATTTGGCCTCTAGCTAGGGCCAAAACCACCACATAAGGACTTGAGGAAAAATTAAGTGCATCTTTCTGTCTTGTGGCTGAGCACCTAAGTGATTAAGCACTTCATTAAGACCTTAACTTCCACTGAAGAACAGCACTTGTATGTGTTGTATAGTAGCTGGCTTGATAAGCTGGCTTTACTTATCAGCCTGGACTCCTTTGACCATTGTTGCTTGTAGGCGGCAGCATTAATCAAGTGTGCTATATAGAACATAATTAAGTTTTGAATTAAGAATTAAGTTTGGACCTTTCTCCTCTGTGCTATGTAAGGAGAACATTTGGTTAGCAGTAAATACAATTTAATCTCAGTTATGCACCACTCAGAAAACATAATTGAAAATGAAAAGAGTTTTGCATAACTCTGAAAGGCAGTTAATTTGGTAACAGCCTAGACAGCAGATTCTCTGTTTTTTCCCCTATCTCTACATGCTTCTGTCATGCTGAGCTGTAGATAGCACTGGGGGAGAAACTACTTCAGCAGGCCAGTCTGCACAGTGATCATTAGTTATTGAAGAAGGGTAGAGATGAGCTGCTTCCAAATGTTGTGTCCTTTCTTCACAGCTAAAAGTTTGTGAATGTTCTTGCCTTCCCCATGAGCATTACAGAAATCTCTCCTACTGACTAGCAGCTGAAGATCAATTTTCTAGAGCAAAAAGTGGGATACTGACAGCCTTGACTAGTACAGGTTGGTGGGGCTAGCCATACAACAATGCTCTGAGAAGTCCTTTCAACAAGAACAGCATTTTGTGGACTAGAATATATTGCTGACAGAATATTCAGAGCTCTCGGTTAGTTGGAAAATGATAAGGGTTTTATTTAAAGGTGTTTTTTATAGTTGTTGTTCCCAAATGAAGTACAGATGCAAGACTGCTTGAGTTACAAATATGGCCTCAATCATTCCTAAAATTTCAACATCATACTGTGCAAAACAGTCTCCACTTAAGTAATTTCCAAATAACTGAACTTCACATTTTTCTTCTGTTATTGTCATCAGGCTCACCAGATGTCATAATCAAGGAAGAGCCACTAATGAGAAGCTGCTGGCAAATTTGGCATGTCTCGGTCACTTCCACGTCAATACCTGGAGAACAGCCTGTGCATCTATAACTGCCCATGTGAATCAAAAGCAAAACTAAGAATGAGATCATGGATGTAAACTGCTCTGTATAATCAAAACAAATAGCTCTGTTGGTGTATAGAAAGGCAACAACCTCTCTGATGAGCAAGGTGAACCTTTGTACTCTTGTGGTTCTGCTATTTCTACAACTAGAGCTGGAAACACAGTTATCTTTTGCAACAAACTGAACATGCTGAGCAGGGACTAGTTTATAACCCAACCTCAGTCTGTTATTTTAATTTGTTATTCATACAACTCAGGTACATCATTGGCCCATAAATATCTTGCTGCTCCAGTAGATCTCTTTTCATTTAAGATTATATATATAATATATATGGAAGGCAAAGAATCGTTAATTTGCTTTGTTCTCTTGCTGTAAATTATACAATCACTGTCTGTCTTTCTTTCATTAACTCTTTCTTCTGATCTGGAAAATACCTTCTCTGTATATTTGTATGGCTAAACATATTTGTCTATGGATTTTCTCACCAATTCAATCTGAAAAAACTAGTGAAGAGATAGGTAGAAAATGTGTGCAACATTTCTCTTGATGTATGTTTTTATTGCAGCTGCTCTTATGAAAGAGATGATGTTTGAGAGCATTTTGGATGCAATGAACTGCAACCTTCAGTGAACAATGTCCCATTCCAAATTTGCAGAGTTAAACTTTCTCAGACTAAGGATTGTCCTCAGCCTCCCTTCATTGTGCAAGTTTCCTTTATGCGGATTTTCAAATTGGAACAAGCTAAGACCCAGGTCTGAAGGCCCAACTATCTTGGACAGAAGTATAACTCCAGGGCCTTTGTGACTGCCCTTTACGATTGTATGGAGGAGTAGTTGTAAAGCTGAAACCTGTTTGCAAACTGTTGAATCAGAAGCTAAGTTACCATCTGGTCCCTTTGTGCAGCTTTCCCTTTTTGCTGTTTTTTTTAGTTCTTGCACATGGGAAGATTTAAATTTTTGATGGAGCGTGATTTTTGAGCCTGTGGCCAACATGCATTTAGCTGAGAAATAATTTTGTTTTGCTATTTAACTTTGAGACAAAGGTAATGTATTAAAGTTGAGATGGTGCAGTCAATGATCAAAAAAATCATGCCATGTGCTCCAAATGACCAGGAATAAAGCCTAAGTGGTAAATTACACTGGATAGACAAGTGTTAAGAGTAGTTTAGGAATCACTTGGAAAGAGTAGTTTGGAATCACTAGGAAAAGGGTTGTTGGTCTCTACTTAATGAAAAGAGGGATAACTCCCCAAAGCCACCTAGCAGAAATATGTAAACAGAGGCGCTGGGGAAAAAAAACTTAAATTGTTCACTTGTTCTAATTATTTAACTAACAGGGTATGGATACTTCAGTAGTGGAGAAGATGATTGGATGTGTTAGAGAAAACTGGATTGAATCCAAGCCTTTAGGATGATTTTCTGTGACAGTTTGGTTAATTATAAGAACCACATGAAAAAAGGCACATAAACTTCATTCTGTTCTATTTAAGAATTTTCCCCAGAGCCTAAGTCCTTCTTTAAAGGTTACCCTTTGATATGTAACACATCCAGTGTTGTTTTACTAAGCTATGACTCTATAATAAGTGTTTGAAATTTACAGCTTCAGTTAGTCATAGACTTCAGAAGTGTTTATTTTTTCTCAGTTGTTCTTGCTATGTAATGGATGTAACTCACTGAGTACTCTGACTGTAGCTCTGGACTCTGGCAGTCTTGTTCTTTCCAAGAAATAGCACATCAGCTAGAGTGCGCTGGTAATATGAGTGAGGTCCTTCTGCCTATTGCAGAATAATAATTTGCAGACTGAGGAGGAGAGACTAGGGCTGGAGTCACACAGGGTCATTTCTGGATGAATTGAAAAGAAAGCCCATGTTTTAAAGGCAAGTTAGGAAAATTGCAGCCACTTATACATATTGGTTTACAGAAAGTCTGTCTGCCCATTTGGATGTGGCGGTTGCAAAATGGGGGGTTCCTTTTCCATAAGTAACTCATTTGTTTCGGTGAGTTAAAATTCCCTATTTGGGTAAAGGTCTGTGACTGCTGGCAGTGATTGTGATCAGTACCATGTTTCAAACAGCTCAGTGTTTCTGAGCTGCGAGCTGCTGTGCCTAAAGGATTCTGGATCTTCTTCAGGAGACTTTCGAAGCATTTGTCTTTTGAGAAATACTGAATGTTCTTTGTGGGAACAGGAAACACCACCATTAATGTGAGACATATGTTCAATAAATGACTAATACAGAAATTAAAATTAACTTAAAACCATGCTTCTGTTCATCAAGACTGATTAGCAAGTGTTTATTACAAAGTATTTTATTTAGTGTTTCCATCATGTTCAAAGCAACAGCTGCAGAGCACATACATGAAGATTTGTTTCTAAAAAGTCCTGGTAGTCTTTTGCTGTGTAGAAAAACTAAGGTACTGTGCCCTTGCCCTCTGTGAGAGCCTGTTCTGAGCATGGTAGGGCTCACCAGTGTGGTTTTCCCTTGGGCTAGCGGGTGAGATGCTGTGTCATGCTGCGGGGCTGCAGACCCAGCACCCCTGCATACGGACTGCACAGCTACTGTTCTAAGAGCTGTTTTTCAGTTGCTGATATCTTTGCCAATCTTTTGCTCTTTGAGCAAAACCAACAAAAAGCTCTGAGCTTTTTTTGCTGGTGCCTGCTTTAGACCAATGAGTACATTTTTCTTAATAGAATTAATATGGGGTTGATTTTATCTGTTTAGGTAGGTAGGGGAAATTTGCTTTTCTGCCTGTGTGAACCAGGTCACTGGTTCATTTTTGCTGGCATTAGCTGGGAGGTATTTTTCTCTCCTTTTCTGTTATTTTTCCATTGATATTGTCAGTCTGGGATGGACTTTCTCCTTGGTGAGTCCATCTTTATTTTCAGTCTGTCTCCCCATAGCATTACCTTACAGGCTTCCTTTGCATCCCCTGAAGGTTGTCAGGGCTGTCAAACAGTTTGGAGGGCTGAGGTAGGAGTGTTTGAATTCCCCTGTCAGTCCCAATTGTCCTCACAGGGAGAGCTGGACTTTGGGGCTCTAATGTATCTGCAACACACGTGCCCAACACCTGATCATTGCTCAGGTGCCCAGTGCTGCACTCCTCAGCTCTAGCAACCACTGATCACGTGGATGAGGGCCTTGAGAGTGTTTTCAGACTCTGCCGTAGATGTGGCCAAACTTGGTGGTCTGGTTCTAGCAATGCTCTAGTAAGTAAGGATAGCAGTGCATCCTGCCTTTCTGTTACTGCAAAATGCTGAGGGAGAGCTGCTCTGGACCTGTGGAGGCAGTGGTAGTTCTGCTTGGCAGGATGACCCAAGAGGCACAGATCAGCTAAACTGACACAAAGCACTACGTGCAGGTGGCTCCATCCGGTATTGCCCTTCACTGGGGCCGTGCAGGTTTACATGAAGGATATGAAGCAAATGCTAGATAGCCTTCAGTGAAGCCCTTTTAAAAGGGGACTGAGTGGGCTGTGAGCATGGCCCCCTGAAAATGCAGTGAAGGCTTCATGTGTGTCCAGACCCACTGCTTTGTACAGCCTTCACACCTCATCTGCCTTTGTAGTGATGCCAGGCAACAAAAATGACCAGGGCATTGTTGCTGTGGTAGCTCCATCATGTTTTCTGTAAGAGCCTTGAAACTGTCTGCTTGGGGTTTGGCAGCAGCCTGAACTCTCAACTAGTGGCTACACAGGCTATGGGACATATGGACGTGGGTCATGGGATCTACCAGGAATTCAGGGCTCTAGGAGTATTCTCACAGGCTGTATTTCACTGTAAATTATTTTCCCCTGAAAATATTCTTCGTTTTCAGGGTTTTACTGTTCCAGAAAACATGACCCTTAGGAAATGGAGGTTGCTTCAGGCTTGGGTTAAAACATAAAGCTTTCTAATTCCCTTAGATTGCTCAGTACCCAGCTGGGGGTGCTGCAGAAAGGATGCACTCCCCTCGCCCAGGAGCTGAATAGGAGTTCTCTTCATTCAACAGAGTGAAAAGAAAATAGAGAATGATGCGTTGGGGAGTTATATGCTGTTGTGCAAACAATTGCTTGGCATCAGAGTAAAGTCAAGTAATCCCACTAGTGCTAATTCACAATCAGCAAGCAAGCAGGAGGGTCAGTTTCATTACGTGGGGGATTCTGCTCAAGTGCAGGCACCAGTCCAGCATGGAGATGTCAAAAAAGAGTGAAGACAATGTAATCAGCTCTGAGTGTAAAAATTACAGTCTGCTAGAGGAGGGAGCTAATATCCTACAATGAGTGAAGTGAGACTGGGGCTGAAGTAAGGAGGAAATCGTGGGTGAAGGATTTTCTGGCTTTTGAGGTTTTATGAACCTTGCAAACTTTTTTATGAGTTCACAAAGCTAGCTGAGTCTGCGAACCATTTTTTGTAATTTAAACCCTGCTCTTTCCAGGGCCATACAGGTTAAAAATAAAAATAATGTCAAACAATTAATTAAAGCTGAATCTGTTCTGCAAAGAGTAGAACATCCCACCAGACTCAGTTGAGCCCTAGCAAATGCATGCATGACTTTTACTCATTGAATGCTGTATTGGCCACTCATGTTGGGTGTGACTTGTTTCTAGTCTCATTTTCAGTAACTTTTATTTTTCTGTGATTTTTTTTTTCTGCGGTTTCCTAAGGAAACAAAGGTTATGAAATGAATCCATTTGTACATGTATGAGTTCCTTTTGATCTCTCCCATCCAGTGTTTTTACTGTGGCAACTAATTTCATCCAAATTTACCAGAAAGGCACAGTTCTCAAAGGCAATGGTGTTCCAATATGTTTTGTGAAAATAAGTGCCTGAAGAGAGGGGCAAGACCTTGTTAATGTTTTGAACAAGGGGGAAAACTTCAGGGAGCTGAACTCATTAGGTATTATAAACTTACACACACACCCCCTTCAAAGAAAAAAAAAAAAAAGGAGGGTGAGGGCTCAGGAGAAACACACCACGCTGCAACTTCAGGAAAAACTTCCAACTACCATGAGACTGAAATACTTAGGAAACTCTGTCATTAGCTCATGAAGCTCTCTGGGTTTCTGCTTTGCTGAATGTCTCTGTAAAGCAGTATGTAACCTATAACATCTGAGAACAAATCAAACTGACAATCCAAGCAGCAGCGAAACTAGATCCGTCTGTTTGTTATTCCATGGCTAGTCATGAGAGAGACATGGAGCTTGTTTCACAAATTGAAACATCCCAAATTATCAGCAGGCCTGTGACCATTTCACATTCTTGTTTTATATTGGTGGTTACTGAAGCCAAACAGGACCAGACCAAGTCTTTTACTGCATCTCTGCTTGGCTTGAAATGTTGCTGTGGTCTGATTGTGCTCCTAGAAATATCAGCCTTGGCTTTGCATTGGAGGATGCTGGATCTGGAGGCAACATTTTGTGAGTTGATCCCGCCACTTGTGGGATGAACTCCCTTTGGAGTCCACTGCTTGCTCTGGACTCTGAAAGAAACATATGTGAAAGGAACAGTGATGTGAGTTTTGGAGATAGCTCTGGATAATATTGTTGTCATGTTCAAATTTCTACACAATCCCTGCAATTTCAATAGTAAGATTAGGAAAGGGGTGAAAAAAGGGAAAGATATAAATATTTTAAAAAGGGATAGGGGGAGTGGTTCCCTTCTTGCCAACATATGTCATGAACAAACTGTCAGGTATTCCAAGTGTACAAGTTGAGTATACCTCCTTTAATCCCTGAAAAGCAGCTTTGCTTGCTGACAAGGACGTACAGCAGCTGGGCTGTGGCAGCAAGTGGTGTGTTTTCCCCAGCGTCTCTTGAAAGATCATCCTGAGCCTTTCATCCCTTAAACTCTTGCATTCCTGGCAAACACAGTCTCATGGTCATACACAAATACTGCTACCAGGTAAGTGCTTTCATAAGTAAAAAACCAGGTGCCTAAATGTGTGTTTAGGGAAAGTGACTTCAGGGTTTTCCACCACACCTTTTTCTGCATTGGGGTCCAGCATCTGTCCCATTGGACCGGGGATCACCTCCCATGTGCAGTTCTTTGGGAGAATACTATTGCTTTGGGAAATGCACAGAGGTGCTATATAAAGGCTCTGCCCTCCTGCATCCTGCTATAAAGTGGTGAATGCAGTCAGTCACTGGGGCTTCATAACCAGGTGTCTGACCTGCTTGTAAAAAATGACTTGGTTGTTTATGTAGCTATCACTGTTGGAGGTACTCGCCCAAGGCCATGGTGCTCTGCAGGGTTCTGCCCAGAGAAGGGCCCTGCTTGTGCTGGTTCACTGCCTAAACAGAAACATGTCCAGGAGAGGAAACGGGAGTCCCTGTTTCTCTTTGGCCTTGAACCACTTCTCTTGTATATAGCTGGCTGAAAAATTCGGTGATTCAGGAAAGACTGTGTTGCAGTGTCAAGGCTGCTTTGTCTCACAGGAGTTAGAAATTAATCCCTCTCCAGAGCTGCTGTCTGCAGTGTTATACAGATTAAAAGTGCTAAGCCTACTGCTGAAGCACTTTGTTTTACAAACCATGAGGCTTGGCTTTGAGTGTCCCTGACTGTAAATGGTCTCTGGCACCCTCCAACCAACCATTAGCTTGTGTGGGGTCAGGGGTGCTCTGCCCTGATGCCCTCAGAGTCATCTTTGAGTCACCCAGGGCACTCCAGGCTGTGGCCACCCTTGTGTGTTGTGGCCACGTGGCTTTTGCCTTTGGACAGACTGAATCTAGCCCTGAAAACCACAGCAGGGAAAATAGCCTGGGATTTGGTGTGAGTTCATTCCTGAGTGAGTTTCTCAGACCCTGGGTAGAGGGGCATCCCACATGGTGATTGGTTTCCCATGTGGCTACGGGAAGATGGTTGGGTAGGCAGTGTTGTAGGTCATGACTGTATGCCAAATTGCAAAAAACAGCTGTCAAATGAGTAAGACCAGCTAGGGAGGATTTTGCTGTTTTGTTGCTCAGGCCCTTTTGGGGGAGAGAGGAGCAAATAAGCTGGGCTTGATCCATCCCAGGCTACCTGCATTCCTTCTCCAGGGCGGGTGCTTCACAGCACAATTCCCATATACTCCCTTATCAGCAAGGGGAAGGTGTTTTATTACTGAGTTGCTGCTGGCTGCTCACCAAGCACCTCTGAGACAGGAATCGTCACTCAAGCTAAATTAAAGAGTGCTTGGATACATACAGGGAAAGGGAAAACAAACTGTCAGGAACTGAATCCAGAACTCCTTGATCTTCAGAGCTGCCTGGATGACATCAGCCTTTTCCCCCTCTCTTAATCAAATGCCCCCTTGCAATTGAAGCCTGGGTTTCCAGAGCTGCCCAAAGGAATTAAGCACACAGCTTCTTTAAGCTGAGACACCCAATGTCAGAAATCAGGATTTCTGGGATTTCTTCTGACTGTGCTGCTAGTTTTTTGTATGTTCTTGGGCACATCAGTTAACTTACAATAAATTTCCTACCCCATGCAGTAATCCCCCTTCACAGTTCAGTGATGCTGCATGCTGTGGAAATGTGCAGTCATTTAAGCTTCAGTCTCACAAATTGTGTAGGCCAGAGCACTGTTATTGCTGCAGGTATTAAGGTATCTTCTGATGTGGCAAGACCCTGGCAGTCCTGTTTTGGGCTTACCTTTGAATCTAGGGGTTGTGCTAGCATAGTGGTGTTTGCCATGTGAAGTCCTCAAGGACAGCTGGGGTGAGCTGCTGGGGGGCTGGGGAGAGCCACAGTGTCCCTGTGGGTCACATCATCTGCAGACCAGCCCCATAGACAGCGTACAGCAGGGCAGGGGCTGCCTTCCCTCAGGCACTGCCTTTTGAAGCAGCCCCTAACCTGAATATAATACAGCAATTCTGTTTTGTGGGAATTGTAATCTACTGCTTCCGTTTTCCTTTGGGATGAAATGTATGGACCTGGCAAGGAAGTGGCTGATTTGGCAGCTCAGCAAGCCTTGGCTGTGAATGGAAACAGATTGCGTGGTCTACATCAAGATTTAGGCTGGAAGGGATGGGGTCTGACTGTGCACCGAGGGTCTGGGAGTGTGGCAGGGCAGATGGGCATTAATGTGTGGGATACCTGTAGTACTTTAGAGACTCGGACATCTTATATTCTGGCTGTTGTAACCCTACTAGAGCTTACATGTATCCTCTCATGGGAAGGGATGCTGAGGTGAATTCCCTTGAGCCATTATTTTGCCTCCTCTCATTCTGTGTGCTGTGGAGCTGGTACCTTCCAGAAGCAGGTCTGGGTATATCATGGAAGAAGTGTTTTCCTAAGGGGAAAAAAGTAAAGCTTTGGTGTGTTTTCCCATAACTTTAAATTTTAGGATAATTGGGAAAATGTATGTTTATAGCATTATAGTAACAATTAGGGGTTGGACCCGATGATCTCTCGAGGTCCCTTCCAACCCCTACGATTCTGTGATTCTGTGATTATTAATAAAAATTGTTGCAGAAAACAGTATCCCAAATATTCTCTCAAACATATTTTACTTACCTATGTGTTTATCAAATTCAGTGACCTGACCAATAGCTGCCTAGGCTGAAGGAGAGGGAGAGCTGTATGTAGAAAAGGAAGATGTGGGGAGATGTGGATGGTCTACGGAGGGAATTCATTAACATCCTTGGTGAGAGGGCTGGATGGGTCCCTGCCCAATTCTGTCATCACAGAACCTCTGTGGGAGGCAAAGAGGAATCCCACCCTCCACCCAAAAAATGTCCTGCCTCCAGGTCTTTTCTAACCCCAAGCTTTTGAGGCAGTTATTTAAATACAGTTTGGAAGCACTTATTCTTGATAAGCCCCAGCAAACTTCTTTGGTAAACCAGCCCTGACTTTTGAAACCCTAGAAACACCATGATGTCTGCAGTATGCAAATAGCCTGGAAATGGGACACCCCTCATGGATCTGGATGGCTTGTCCACCTGCTTTTCCCCCCTGAAGGCACAAACCCCTCTGCTGGTGGTGGAGGCCCTGCAGCTGTGATGGCAGAAAGCTGATGTATTGCTGGAGCACAGATAGGAATTTTGTGAACATTGACTATCAGGCTTTCTGTGTTTTTGCTGAGCAGCTTAATACCACAGGATAAATACCTGGGGACAGCATCTATCATCATGACAAACGCTCTCTGAACTCCCCCAGACTCATGCTCTCCATGAGCAGCAGTGGGCTCCTATTACGATTCAAGTCCACACTCAGTTCCTGATCTGTTTTCAATTTGCTGATAATAATGTCGTTTATTTCTTGGTCCGGGTGCAATTGCAAATCAAGCTGGCTCCCTACAATCATCTTGCTCTGCCTCTTCCTTCGGTGATACGCTCCTCTGAGCAGTGTGTTGATCTCAGTTGCATACATTTGTGTGCACTGAAGGAGTGTTATGGACCAGGACGAATGATTTTTGTTTCTTTCAAGACAGCTTCCCGATTCCCTGCTAATATGGTTGATTATGGGGTTTGCAATGTGCCAAGTCTGGATTGCGAACAGAGTGCAGGCAGCACTAGGATTGAAAGGCCTTTGGCAGGGGGATTGGAAAAGCCTGCTGGAACAATTAAAGCAAGAGAGAAGCAAAGGCAGGTTTTTTTCATGCATGCAGCAGTTGAATGAAATCAGGAATTCATCCCCAGGGACTGGGGATAGAGGCTATGTTTGTGCTCAGGTCCAAATGCCATCCAAGGCAACTATCCCCAGGCTAGCTGCAGCAGAGAGGTGCTGTGCCTCACCCTGTAGCTTCTTGCAAGGGTCTGAGACCCTCTCAGATTGGAGATATGCAGTGAATGTGCCTGATAGTTCTGCCCCAAGGAGGCTGGGAGTGCAGATGGGTTTAACAGTGGTACTGAGCCTGCAGGGCATGCTGGGGTGGAGGGAGAAACCAGAATCTTCTCCTACAGGAATGCCCAAGACAAATACCAAAATGGCTTGCTGCTGGGCTGTGCAGGGAGGAATCCACCAAGAAAGGGGACTGAGCTATCTGATTATGACTTGGTATGGAGTAAAAAAGCTGTGATTTTTCTCTAATAACATTTGCTCTATTTCCCCAGGTTTACAGCACTTTGCAGCTCCTGCTATCTTCAAGCTCAGACCTAATTTTCTGCTTGCTGCCATTTCTTAGCCTTTGCCAGTACTGCTGCTTCCAGCTCCTGCTCTCCTACAGCCAATCTTTGTTTCAGGTTATTTTCCTCAAATTAACTTGCTTGCTTTTCCCCCAGTCTGACTCTTTTCTATTTCTGGTTTGCTCAGAGTGTGTTTTAAAATATCTCTAAAGCCACTTGTGTTTTCTCTGTCTCTCCCAATATTGGTAACACCTCTCAATTAAGTTTCATCTGTGAATTTAATTGCTATTTGTTTTTCTTCCCCAAAGGATACAGTGTTTTTATGGTGACAGAATAAATATATAAAGGTAGATTCCAGGAGCACAGTGGAGACTAACAAACTTCATAGAGTTCTTTGGAATATTTCCAGGGCTGGGCTAGAAACCGGGATATTTAGTGATGGCTAACGGGCCTGAATGCTCCAGGGGCAGGGGGTGTCCAAACATGTAAAGATACTCAAATTCCTGTCAGCTCTTTCTTCCAGAGCAGGACTGGATAGTATTTTTTTGGAAAGAAATTTTAACAAAGGTCTTTATTGCTGAACTATGAAACAGGCTGCAGAAATGTAAACGTAACTCACTGTGATAAAGTATTGCAAATATCTTTTTCACTCTGCACATGTCATTGGGAGTCTGACGGCTCCAAGAACCTTGGTGTTTAGGGCCAAACAGTGGTATCTTATGGGCATAGAGGAAAATGTGCATTCAAGTTCAAATGCATGTGTGTTATGCATTTATCAGTTTTCATCTGCTAAATGCATACTAATCTGATATATGCTCAGCAATGACGGAAGGTGCAGGTGACCCAGGGATGAAATTTTGTCCCTTGTTAAGATCAGTTTAGCCTCTCTAAATGTGAAGAAGCCAGAGGTGTTGAGTTTTTCCTGGGTCTAATGTTAATATGAAAAATCATAGATTCATTATAGTCTTGTAGTACTGGAATGGGCCTGCAGAGATCTCCTTCATCATTCTGCCGTTAAGCAGGGGGATTATTTCTAGACAATACATACGGTTGTTTGCCTGACTTATAAAAAGCCCTTCCGAGGTAACCTGCTGCAATGTTTAACTCTGCTGATAGTCAGAAAGCTTTCTTAATATCCCCTTTAAATCTACCTTGCCTTGAGTAAAACTGATTTTCCTTCTCTTACTCTTAGTGAACATGGAAAGCAATCGATCATCATCTTCCTGACCTTTTAAATGACAGAAGATTGCTATTAAGTCTCTCCTTAGTCTTCTCTTTTGTAGACTAAACAAATGTACTTCCTTCATCTACTCTTCCTGGGCCATATTTTCTATACCTCGAACATTCTTATTACTGTCCTTTGGACTTTTTCCAGTCCTCTACATCTCTCTTTAATTGTGGTGCCCCAAAATGAATACAGTATTCCAGAAGAGTGAAATCATTGCTCTTGTGTTATATACATAACACTTGTGATAATACATCTTAGAAAGAAATTTGTCTTGTTTGCAATGGGATCGCACTGTTGACTCATTGAGTTTATGACTTGATCATTCTATGCTGTGCAGTTGCCTGTTCAGTCAGGACGTAGCTGATCATTCTCTCCTGCTTCCGCACTTGATTTCTCCTTATGATGTTAATGCTTTGTGCTTAAAAAAATCATGTTGGTTAGTATTAGCTCTCCAATTATCAAGGCCATTTTTTATTCTGATCCTGCCTTTCCAAGGACTAGCAGTTCTCTTTCCATTTGTGATCCTTTGCAGTTTAAAAGTGAGTTCTGTTGGCTGATATTCAGGAAGTTAGGACAGAGATATTTGTTCAGCAGTGAAAGTGTTCAAGATTTATAAAGAGGGGGTGAAAGGTTTTGGGGTTTTTTCCCCAGTGCACTTGTATGTGCTTCTGGTTGTGGTGTCTTTTCATTCTTGAATTATTAAAAAGGTTGGGTTTTTTTCAGCTGTGTATTGCAGTGTACGCTAGAGACATCGTGTGAAAAATAAATGAGTGCTCATATCTTAATGCTATTTCCTCAGAGTTGTCCATCCTGTTCTGGTCCCATTAGTCGTAGAGATGTACTGACTGTTCAGGCCCAAAATGAGATTGGTTTTCAATATTATTTCTATTTAGAGAAAAGAGTCTTAGTTTGAGAAGAAGTTACTGCAAAGTTGTTTCTTCAGCTGCAGGAGAACAGACTTAGGGACTAAGATCTGCAATTTGGTGGGTTTTGTTTCTCTTGCCTGCTGAAAGTTCATAGGTAGTATCTGCCCCAGGAAAAATCCAGTTCCCTGAAATTCCCCCTCCTGTGTGTAACCAGATTTCTTCTTGCACAGCCTCCTAGTATCACGTCCTCCTCTTCCTACTCTCTCCTGGTTCCATACTAACAATGCTTCTTCCTAGGCTGCGCACTTATTTAGCAGATAATTGAGTTCACAAAAATAGTGGGGAAGTGGGAAGATACTTAACATTAAGTAAAAGAAAAGAGATTTCCTTGTTCTCATCCTTACAAATCACTCACTACAAGCAAAGTTGCTCCAGGAGGCTCTGTAAGCATCGTGTGCGGCAGACTCCATTTCTGCAGCATATTTCCCTGGCAGCGTGCTGACAGATACTGCTCTGACCAGCAATTCTAGCAAGGTCCCTGTCTGTCCAGCTGTCAGAGGACTACTTGAGTATTTTCAGTAAATCAGCTTTAATAGTCTCACCATTTCATCTGTGTAAGGTCGTTAGTCCCCAGATAACTATTGAGACAAAATGTGATCACCTCCTGTCTGCTGCACCATAAATCCTTATTTTCACTCACATGTCTGCACCAGAGCAAGTCTGCAGCTTTCCCATGATGTGATGATCAACTACTGGAGCAGATCATGTTGGAACAGTCAGCTCTTCAGTACTTCTGAGACAGTATGTCTTTTCTGAAAGCTGCACCCTCCCACCTAGGTTTTGTCTGCCTAGACATAGGAGTTGCTGCAGAAAGCACTCTGGGATGTCAGGGTACTGTAAGGAAGAGAACAGTTCCTGCTGGCTTTACTATCTGTGGAGCCCGTTAGTCTTTGACCTGGCTCATGTGGGTCTGTGTTTAGGGTCTGCAGACCCTGCTGAAGCCCAGGGTTGAACAGCAGAAAAAGGTGATGGGGCTAGTTGGTTCTGGTGATTCCCAGTACAGCATGGAGCCAGATCACATCTCCAGCTACTCTGGGACAGAGGCCATTTTCCTAGATTTCTGCTTGCACAACAGTAAAACTACAGTCTGGCAGGAAGGCCTAGTAGTGATTTTAAGCCCCTGTGCTAGGCATCCAGCTGTGAAGTGATATGTAAGCTGCTGTATTTAAGATGGAGGAAGCATGGTGTACTAGAGGCAGAGTCTGTCCTGTAAATCTAGGAGAGCTGTGTGCTGTCAGAGAGCCCATGTTCTTGTCTCCTCTCTTGACCATTCCCCCCTGTGCAGTTTTTGTGTTCCTGAACATGTAGTCCTTACAGGACTGCAGGAAGGACTCACTTGCTGTGTTTTGACAATGCAAAAGGGGGTTTCTTGTCTCACCTCTGGGACACACTTGAGTCCTTACACTTTGATAGGTCTTTATTTTTTACTGGTTTGTCCTTATGTACTGCCTGTGTTCAGCTGTGCATTCTTGCAGGGGAAGGGAGGCTTGTCTCCTGCTCTGTCTCTGGAGCACCTGGCACACAGGTGGACATTCCCCAGAAGCACTGACATGAGCTCTCTGCTTCATCCCAGCTAAGCCAAATAATGTCAGGGGATTTCTGTAGTGATAAGTTTTCTTTCTCTTAATCATTTGCATGAATACTTTAAAAGCCACAGTGATGTGGGTTGGATGGAGGCCAAATGTTTGGGATCCTTGCAAAGCAGCTCCCCTCTGCACAAGGAGACAAGAGGGTAGCAGGAATAAGGACAAATCGACCTCAAGCATTTCCCTGCTCCCGGTGTCTTTCCTGCCACAAAGCCTTCCCTCCTCCCTCAGGACCATGCTGGGACCATTCTCAGATGAGAATGCCTTCACTTGCATCATTGCCCACAAGTTTTTCTCCATCCCATGGCTTCTTTACCTTAACATCACTTTTGGACTTGCCGTTAAAACTGCAGTCAGTGCACCATATCAGAAAGCAACAGAGCTCTCTGATCCTTCCACAAAGTCATGTGATGATCGACAAATTCAGAAAAAATCTCAGAGTACCAAGATACCTGACCCTTAGGCAAGCCAGAGAGGGCAGAGCTTGGGAATACCTGTCCTGGCTACCTGCAGGTTACAGCTGTCCTCAGTTCTCTCTCTGTGCCAGTACAGACAAGGTATCTCCCCCAGGTGATCCTGTATGATGTATTTGCCTGGCTACCTCAGATGGTTTTGCCTTTGCAAACAGCAATGGTGTCTGGTGGGTTTGCCTGACAAATGGAAGGAAGGCAGTGCAGGATGGCGCTACCTTTGTCACTCCTGTGTCCAAGGATGTCTTGGCTCATGCAAAGCTGAGAAAACTTGTGTTGCCCCAGTGATGGAGCTAGTCCACGTTGGCTCATCTTCCCCCTTGAAGGGCAGAGCTCCCTTTCCCTGCCAAGGAACATCCATACTGGGGTTTGTATGTGAGAAGCAATTGTTATCTGCCCTGCCTAATCACTGTAAACCACATGCATTTGGAGGCACCTAGAGCTGGGGGAGCCTGCTGTAGAAGTCAAGATGAATTAGGAGGATGTCAAGATGATCTCTGTACATAATAAGGAGAAAAAGACAGTCTGGGAAACATTGGACAAATGAAAAAGGGAGCAATCAAGGAGAAAAGCTAGTTCTGGGCAGGGATACTTGGCTTGGCTGTCTTCCCCATGGGCTTGTTCCATTAACATTTGGATATTCAGCAAAAGCTGTCTTTGCAGGGGTAAAGAGATAAGCAGAAATGTACTGATGTTTAGTTTAAAAGTAGCAGAGCTCCAGGTTTCAAGTACTTTCTGGCTGGCTTCCTCCTCCCCTCTCAATGAAATACTCTGGCTTTTCTGTACCAAAATATGTGAGTGAGCCTGGGACATGCCTGGGTTCCCTGTGTACATGTGGTTCTGCTCCAATCTTCTGATTTCATCCAGATGTCTTTTTTTATTATTAAACTATGCTGCTATTAATAACTTGGAAGTAGGATAGATCCTCTGAACAGCAACTGGATGGAAAACCAGCACTGCATTTAGCCTGCAGTGCCGGTTTCTTTCCTCACCTATTTACCATCCTAGTGTAAAATGATGCATTCTCAAAAATAGGATGACACGAAACATTTTTTTGCCTCTCTGAGCTAACAGCTGCTGTTAGAATGTTAGCTATACTGAGTGCTCGGTATTGTTATGAAAAGGTCACTAGAAGCAAAGCCTTTACAGGTGGGCTGGCTGGCTAGACATGCAAAATCACTGTGTCAATTTTGCTCAGTTGAGGTCAGAGTATTCACCATCTCACTGAAATGAACATTGTGTTTAATTACCATTCTTGTTTTGTAGCGTGCATGCAGGAATTTGACTTTGCTCAGTGTGCAGAGGTCCATTGCCTCAGCCTCAGCACAAGCAGCAAATATGCTTACAAGTTTCTTCTTAATGGTTTCACTGACTGCAAAAGGCTTCTGCTGAGCTTATACTGCAAGTCTGAGGGCTGAGGGGATGTCACCTCTTTGAAAGCGAGATTACCTGTCTTTGAATGTTCTTCTGCAGAAGGAATGCTGCTGAATTCATTGCTTTGCCAAGAAGCCCATATATGTCACCTTTGTCTGAAGTCACAAGGGGAGGAGGAATGTGAATGGCAGTTTAGTTTTGTGGGTGAGACCTCTCCATGTCAGAGCTGAGACAGGTCTGGTGTTCAGTATTGGCTACGCTACTATTTCCAAAGTTTGGAGATGTATTTAGACAGTTAAGTTAGTGAGCCTACTATTCAGTTTTATGGAGCACCTGCAATTCCCTCTGTCTATAGGCTGGTATGTTGAAGTTTGGGAGTCTGTGTGACAGTAATCATCTACTGCCAATTGATATGGAGAAAGCAAATGTGAGCCAAGCCTCTAGGAATTGAACTGTGTGATGCTATGAGAAGTGGACTTGATGATCCAGCAAGTCCTTTCCAAGCCTGAATTCCTTTGGTTTTGAAGCTGGAAAAATGAATCAGGGTGATATCTGAGGACTATTAGCTTTGGCTTTAAATGGTGGCACATATCTCCTGAGAAGCATTCATAACATGAAAAGCCTTTCTTTTTTCTTAATGATAAAACTTAAACACTCTGCTCAACAGTGATTTAATGAGCAGAATATTCCTGTTGTCAGGATCTGATGCTAATAATAGACAGATGGCTGGCAGTCTGAAAAGCAGTAAACACATATTTGCTATATAAAACCCAAACCTTTTTAGCTTGAAAAAAATTGGATTACTTATTTCAGCATCAGGTTGTAAATGAATTGGTAGTAAATACAACTGACAAGATGTGTTTATATTGCAGAAGTCTTGAAAACATCTATAGCATAAAATGGTACATCTGATTTTAAGTGAATTATACACATGGAAAAAAGAGGTGGGAAGAGGGAGCTTGATGGAGGGTAGGAGCAAAGTAGTGATGGAGAACAGCAGAACCAAAGAAAAGGGAGAAGTGAAGATGAAATTTACTGGCTTGTTTCTAAGAGATGGTTCTTCCAAATTCAGAATTAAGTAATGGTTATACTTAGTGCTCTATGTTGTTTTGAAAAAGTCACTGTGAGCAAAGTCCTTATAGGTGTGTTGGTTGGCTGGTGGGATCAGGTGCGCAATCAAGTAGTGTTAGACAATCATACCCACTTAAAGGTTCAATTTTTAAATTAACCTGAATGTGATGACAGCATGTGAGATCTGCTCAGAAACTTTCAGAAGAGTCACTGAAACTAAGTAGTGTAGTTTGGGGAAGATAGGCAGTCTCTGGCCTGCCAAGAAAAACAGTTACTTCTTAACTTACAATGAAAACCTACAATTCAACAAGGAAGATACGATTATTTCAGCTATAACCTAGTAACACAGATCAAAGAGTCAGGTAGACCACACTCTGTGGTCCTAAATCTAGTCCTTTCTAGCTGGAAACTCTGCAGACAATTACAGGCTGCCCATTCCAGAGATATCTGGTAAAGCCTACATGTAGTTTACATTATAGCTTACAGTGTTGAGCAGATACTAAAGGGATGGTTAGGAGATTTACATACTGTCTTGAACTGTCTATCTATTTGCATCTGTTCTTTGAGCCACCAATCAGTTTTGGCAAGTTTTTTGACTTCTAAATTATTCCGCTTTTTTCCTTACAAATACACAGCATGGAATATTTAAAGTAAACTACAAAAACAGACCCACTGGTAGAAGCATTGCCATCTTGAACGCAGGTTGTGCAGTGATGCAGTGTATCTGTAAGGTTTCCTTGTGCCCATGTGGATTTCTGGATTGGTAATGCCACACTGACCGTGGCTGGGAACAGGCTTTTCCTAGCTGCTGTACCCTCACATGTTTCCAGAGTTTAGTCATACAGTTCCAAAGTAAAACATAAATTATAGCTGAGGCAGAGTGCAATTGACAGGTATGGGGAAAAGGGAGAAAGGACCTATTGTGTGAGAAGCAGACAGCTCTGCTGACCTGAAAATATATTATTCTATGGAAGCGCAAACCAGAAGGGCTGCGGAATTTGTTCTCAATTCACCATGAAAACCCTGGGCTGGGGCGACCATCCATTTGATGCGGGTGGTCCTTAATGCATGTCATAATTTACACTTAAGCATATACGATCCCTTGAAATTCCCTTCTTAGGAGGACCATAAAAACAGTGTTGCCTATGGAGTTCACTGGAGGTTTCTGCAAAGCTCCCCCATTGTCAGACATAAACACATCCTATTATTCTAGCTTAGGTCAGAGTTCAATGACTCCCCAAAGCTTATTTCAGTCCTAAGCTGATCCCACTGCAGTCCGGGTGGGCAAATTAGAAGTATTTCCAACACAGCTACTTTCCTCTGGCTGCTTCACTCCACAATCGGAAGCAAAACTGACTCCTCAGGCTGTAGGTTAATGCACAGCTTATCAGTGAAATCACCCTTACTCATCCTCAGGCTGCTTTCTGAAGGATTTTGCAAGCATTAATGAAGTTTCATCTCCTCTGTATAGGAGATCCTAGGACTATCATTAGCCTCATCTTCAAGAACAGGAATCGGAAGTTAAAAGACTTCATGCAGGGAATCCTTGTTAGCACAAGAAATAGATCACAGATGTGCCTTTGCCTGTCAGCTGCGGACTCAGAGCCTGGCCCCTCACTGCACCCTGTGGGCCTTGGCCCCCAGCTCAGGCACAGATGTCTGTAGCATTCTGCTGTGCTGGGCACTGCCCTGCTCTGGGCTTGCTGAGGGTGGACCTGTCTGCCTCCCCTGGAGCAATGTCCCTGATCCCATCTCTGGCAGGGTGGCAGCGAGCAGTCAGAATGAAGCAGTATAGTCAGTCTGTGCAATGTGGCTGTTCCCTAGATCAAAGCTTTCCTTGCTCCTGGAATACCAAATTCACCTTCTAGTATCATTTGTTTCTTGCTTGTGAGCTTGGGAAGCACCTGGCTTGGTGGTACCCAAAGTGCTCCAAAAAAGCCTCCACTGCCTTTGGGGCCAGTGACCCAAGGTCTATCAGGGGGCACAGGTAGAGTATGAGGAAACAAATCGGATGTGCAGAAGGGTTTGCACGTGGACTAGAGCTGGGGAGAAGGCACTGCATTCCACCTTGGAAAATTAATATCAAAGGTTTTACTTTGTACTGCATCTCAGCTGATGGGAGGGAATGCCATCTCTTTGGACTATGAGGCTCTACGGTATGAGGGATGACTCCAAGACAGCAGGTGAGAAAAACTTTGGCCATAGCTGCAGTTCAAAGTCTTCAGAGCCAAATAAAGCAAGGAAGTAAAACTAGGGAAATATCTGACCACAGAATGTAAACAGAATGGAATTTGCTTCTTGTTAGTCATCTTATAATAACTGGACCAGGTGCCTGGGGAGAAAAGCAAGCTATTTGACCTAAAATTGCAAAGTGCATCAGTATTTGTTTCTCCTTTTTATTCTTCTGTCTCCCAGAATCAGGCAGTTTGTATCCTCAGATGTGGTCAGCAAAAGTCCATAATGGGAACTCAAACTGAGATATGGGATGGCTGGACCTGTCCCTCAGTGCTATTTTATCTCTGCCAGAGCTTAACAGAAAAAAAAACAACATGGAGAAGGAGTGGACACCCACAGACTCTTTCCCTTTTCTGGCTTTCCTTGGGGCAGGGGGAGGAGGATTCCCTGCTAAACTTACAAGCAACAGGCTGCATCCCCCCTCTGAAATATTGGCTATTCCCTTTGCCAGAAGTTTCCTGTGCTGACTGAAATATTAAAGGGGCCAAACAACATAGAAGGAAGTTTGTTTATTTGTAGGGTCACATATTCATGCCTGGTTTGGGCCCATCCTGCTGAGGAATGTCAGCTATTTTTCTGGAAAGCTAGGGTAGGTTATAGCCCTGGTGGGTTTGTAGCAATGCCTACGATGGGAGTCAGGCCTAGATGTGTGGCAGGGTCCCCATAACACAAAAAAGTCTATGGAGAAAAGAAGCCATCCGGGAACCAGGCTGTGCCCTCCGGAACCTGCTGCTGAAAGGGGCAGATGGCCCCCAGGCCCATGGCCACCATCCTGGGGACCTTAAACCACAGCTGCAGGAGGTGGAGTATGAGGAGGAAAAGCAAGCCAGCCACTTGCAGCCCAGGGCAATTATTTTTAAACCCACTGTGTCCGTAATTAACGCTCAGCCTGTCAGCCAGGCCTCTCTCTGGAAGCCTGGCTGGTGCAGGCCCCCGAGGGCACCTTCTCATGCCCTTCCTTTGTGGTAAGGAGCGGTGGTTTCCCAACGGCAGCAGCCACAGCTCGGCTGTCACCCACAGCATGGAGAGCAACAGCGGTGGTACCTGCCATTAGGAAGCCTTCATCTAGATCTTGGGAAGCATCTGTGCTTCCTGCTGCTATGGGGTTTCAGTGTCGCTGTGTTGGGCAACAAAAGTACAACCAGGTTACAAGCTCCGTAGCTGCTGTCAGCCTCTCCAGGAGCAGGGAAAATAAGATGTTCAGCATGGGGCAGAACATCAATCTGCAAAGCCTTACACTTACACAGCCATTTTGGTCCTTGTAAGCAGTTGGCACTGCAGGCTGTATGAATCTGTTTCAAAGGATGGTCCTTCCCCAGATCCAGAGAAAATATAGGTTTGAAGTACAGTCTTTAAACAGACCAGTTAAGTAAAATTTAACTGCAGAAATATGCCATGTGCATCAACATTGGGATGACTGAAGCATAGAACCTGGCAAAGATCAGTGTCCTGTCCTGCTGAAGGCTGTGGAAGCTCTAATAACTTGTACCTCTTTCCTCATGAAGCTGTAGAGAGATCAGTTTAGCTCATTATCCAGTGTAATTTGTTACTGTGTGGGGTTTAGTATAAAGCACATTGGAATGAAAGTCTTGCTGTGTTTGGTGCTATGAAGTTTTAGTCCCACTCTAAACTGGACCGTGCAGATGCACACTGAGTGTCTCATTGTGCTGCAGATGGTTCACTTACCTCATGAGTCTGGGATCCCCTTGTCTATGTGCTGACCAGACTTGAGATGAGGATATTGGTTTTGCATGTTCTTTTCCATTAGTATTATTTCAATTTTTTGTTTGGGTTTGGTTTGGTATTGGGTTTTTTGACAGTTACTATAAAAATACTTTTTTATTATGAAATGCTGTGACCCTTCCTAGATTTCTAGTGTTGGCTGACATTGTAGTTTGTGTGTGCTTTGAAATCAAAACATTAAATATTTCTTAAAGAAAAAGGAAAAAAAAAACCAAACGAGCCAACCAAATATTCAAGAGGGGGTGGGTATTTTGGAAAGAAAGATTAGCTGTTGCTTCTGGAAATTAGTTTTCTGGCAAACCATTATATTGCAGCCATTTTTCATTAAAAAAAAATAATCTGCGGACCAGCTGTAGCACATTCATGTTTTGAGAAAAAGAGGGAGACCTCCACGTGCTGCAGTTTGCCTTGGGCAGTCAGAGTGTGGGAGGGGAAGCAGCAGTCCAGAGGATTTCCCAAGTGCTGGTGCAGACAGCATCAGACACCTGGCTCGTCCCACTGGGCTGACTGCACATGTGGCCTCGCTGAGCAGCTGTATCTACCTCTGGCACTCCAGCATGGTGTTCCCTGCCCCTGGAAGGCTGCAGGGGCACAAACCCCATAGTCTGAAGATATGCAGCACAGAGGTGCCTGTTTGGTCTGCCAGGCTTGTTGGGATGTTTGTCCCTCTGCAGGGAGAAATCTGGTGAAGAGGTTAAAAAGCAGTAAGCTATTGAGAGGGGAAGCATAAATGCAGCTGCTGGAATTCACCATGACTATGCAGAGGCTTGAAATTGTGGCACAGTCTGCGGACATGTGATGGAACGTGGTGTAGTGATGACTGTTGATGCACCACAGCATCCCAAATAACTGCTGACTGTGGGTGAAGAGAGCAGTGGCACAGCTGTTAGAGCCCCTAAGAAATGTCAGGTACGCAGATGTTATGTAGGTACTACAAAGGCAGCTTCTGACAGCATCCTGCCAGAGCCGATCACTTGCAGAATATCCCATGATCTTGGCTGGAGGCTCATCAGAGCAGGATCAGTGCTGCAGCTCTTGGGCTGGGTAACTGCTTCGTTTGTTTCGTGAAGTTCATGCTCCTATTTATTATAAAAATAATTTATAAAGCCCTCTTTCCTTGTTTGTCCAAATGAAAGTGAGCATGAGTAGCTGAGGGTGCTAAGTTAAGAGCTGCTCTGCTGAGCATCCCAGAGCTTGCTGGATGCTCTGTCCATTTTTTCCATGTAGTAATTTTCCTTTTTGCATGCAGTGGGATTTTAGCTGCTTTGTGAGCATCTTGTGATCTTTGGGCTTGTGACAGAGGCAACAGGCTTACAGATGCAAAAAACCTCCTGCCCACTGCACTTTTTCCTGATCACTTACAAACCAACAACCAGCTCCACCTCCATAACTTTGTAAGTTCATTTGTGTTTGGCCAGTGCTGTTTGTAATTAATCACTGTGTTAACAGACTACTAAGGTCACAAAGCCTGTGATTGTTCAGCCATTAGAAAGAGGAGTGAGAATGCCTCTTTTTTGCTATCCTTTCTTAGAAATAAGGAGGATATTTATTTCTGTTGTGGTTTTGCATGGGAAGGCAACGGGCATGGGTGGCCTGATCTAACTGTACAGGGGGTTGAGTGAGTCTTGCCTTGGCAACCATCTGCTAAACCCTGGCAAGCAGCAGGTATGAGAGTTGGCATTAAGGGAGTTGGACCCTGGGCTTGCAACTAACAGCAAACTGTGCTAAGGCTTTAACCCCACACACTCAATCCAGATGCAGCTTGCACTGTCAATGTGTGCAGCGTGCCAGGGGCTGATAATGAGGGAGCACAGCCTGTTGACATCCTACTACAGAAGGTATGATGTAATTCCAGTGTTGCAGGTGAGGGGTACAGTAGTAATGGTACCAACATAATACAAATAGTCATATTGCTGGATTGCACTTAGCAAGTGGTAAAATGTTCTGCCACTTCTTTGTGACCGACTTATCAGACTGGTGAATCTGTGGAAGGAGAGAAATACTGAAATATGAGTGTGATAAAAGATGGGAAGCGATGCTGATGCTATTCCCCACACTTAGCTCCTCTCCACAAATATTCTTGCAAGTAAAATTCAGACCACAAAAATGCCTGTAGAAAGCTGAGAGCTTCCTATCAGTGCTCCCCGGAGTTTGTATCGTGGCCAGTTGTCTCCCGTGCTGCTTAGATGGGCACAAGTTTGTGGAGTTGAATCCAGCAGTGTCACAGTACGAATCGGTTTGTTTCCCATATATCATTATGGGCCAGCAATCTTCTTGAGTTGGTGGAATATGCTGAGCAAATGCATGCCCTCTGGCTATCTGCAGTGGTTGAGTATTGGCACTGGACAACCAGCATAAAATCAGGTGGTGACCTGCAGCCCACCTACTGTTATGGAGGCACTCTGCCAGCAATCCTTACTGGGTTACTCAAGATGCAGGCTTGGTGCCAGAAGTTCCATGTTATGGCTTTAGCTGGGAAGTGCTCAGCAGATTTCCCAGTGAGCAGCAAAAAATCTTATGTCCTGTCCAAACTTGATCTTGAAGAGGTGGAGAGTTCCTAGACTGGGCTGTTGTCGGGATCAGCTATCTCCTCTTCCCTTCCCTCCCTAACCTTCCAGAGAGCAGCAGAGTTTGCTGCAAGCTCCCTTGCTAGTGCTTGGTGCATTTCAAATTTGGCCAAACTCACAGGATAAGTCTTTGTCAGGCAGCATATCTGAAACTTGCTGGGGATCTCTGTGCCATGTACCTTCATGTGTGGGAAGGAGAAATGCTTCGTTCTGGGAGGTGGCAGTGTCCCAGAGGACTCTGGCCTCACTTGTGTTTGCTGCCATAATGTTGTGAGGTAGTGGCTTGTTCTTCCTGTATACGTACAGCATTGAACACAGAAAGGGTCCTGGCCTGCAGCTTGTGTGCCTATGTGCCATCATAGTCATAGCAAACATAGAGAAGCATGTGATATTTGTCAGGGAAAAGCACAATAATCTACTCTGATATTTTGTTTTTGGCTGGAAATTTTGCAAAAACCTAGCCAAAGGAGTTGTATAAACTGCTGTAAATGTAAACCAGATACTGTCAATTTAGGGCATTTGTAGTGGTGTAAACTGAGCCAGAACTGCTGAGCAGTGGGTCCAGGAGACGGCCAAAATGTAGCCAAAAACCTTTTCCCTGTGTTTTAATTTCATACAAGTGTGACTGGATAGGTACCAAGACGTGGTCCTGGTCACGCTCTGTGTAGAGAAAACTTAGGAGAAAGTGACTGGGGACTCGGGGTGAGAAGTTGCAGATCTTCAATCAAGTTTTATGACAGCAGAAGTGAGTGAGGCTGTACCTGGAAAACCTACCCTGAGGGCTCATCTGTTATGCTTGCCTAAGGATACACCTGTGAAGTGCTATGCAAGTTGAGTTAAATCTGCCCATGCCCGAGCAAACTGGAAACCATGTGAACACAAACGGGGTGACACCATGCCTGAGCTGATAAACCTCCCTATGATCTTAGCTTGATATGTCTAAACCTCTGAGGAGTGTAGCAGAAGAGATGCATCATGCAAAGGGTCACTCTGCTTCCCTTGGGTTTTACTTTTATTTAAATACCTGTGGCTGGCTACTGCCAGAAACTGGGCTGGAGCTGTCTTTGGGCCTGACTTAGGAATCTGTGGGGTTTTTTTCTGGTTGGTTCAGCACGTATTGGCTCCATGGAGGTTAAGCCTTTTATAAAAAGACTACAGAAATACTTGAAGCAAAGCTTTAAAGATGATGGGATCCTGCTTTACATGAGCCACCAAAGGAGAAAGATGGATGCTAGAATGCTTCTTTTGGAGGTGTGGTCCAAGCAGATCCCAGGAACTGGAAGCTGAAGCCAGACCAATTAAGCATGGAAATAAGGTGCAGATTTTTTACAGTGAAGAAAATTAACTACTGAAATAATTTGCTAGGGGCTGTACAAGGTTCTCTATCAGATGTAGTCTTTAAATCAACACTAGGTGTGTAGTGTTGATTGATATGGCTTTCCTCAGCAGAGCAATGGGCTCACCCCACCACAGGGAATGGTGTTCTCCAGCCGGTGTGATGCTAGACACCAGACTTAAATTCTGTGGACAGAAAGAACTGTGTAGTCTGTAACATGGAAAGGCTCTCACAATCACTAGAAGCATCAGGGAAAGTCTGACAGACTTATGAAGAAAAGGGACTGGAGCTGCCTCTTGCAGTCACTGGGAGGAGAAAGTGTCCCTACATGTAAAAGCCCAGAGAAGGTGTCCCTGCATGTAAAAAACCCAGAGGCTGGATAGTGGCTGGGCAGGGTTGCTGCATCCTGGGCTCTGATTCTACTTGCAGTCTAAAGGAAGAGCCAAGAAATACTGGTGTACCCTGAACTGGCTGCCTGCTCCAGCAGTGGATTGAGACACTGATAGATTTTAACTGTGAGCTTCTGTACCGGCACTTGTGCCAGGAACTGCCATTGTGCTGTAAGGTGATGGGATAGAGGGAGCAAGCTTCCTTCTCGTCTTAAGATCAAGTCTGTAAAATGTATGCATGAGCATGTGGGTGTGAAAGAGAAAAGAGAAGAGCAAGCACAGCACTGGTATCAGGACTGAGTTTAATTGTAAAGTTTCACTTTCAGCAGCAGCGTCCAAACCAGCTTGGGAGGTAGGCATTCAGGAAAGTGCATATCTCTGTTTCTTTAGCCTGGATAGCAGCTTGGCTGCTGCAGGAATTTTATTAAATTCAGACTCACTAAGTGAAGCTGTTCTATAGAGAAAATACAAAACAAGGAAGAAAAAAATAATCCCTCCTTGCCAAAAATCGTGGCTTTTCAGCACAATCCCTTATGAGCTGCAAAATCCATGTGGTCAGCAGTCCTCGTTCGGGATACACTGATGCCTGGAGAGGTGATCCTGTGCAAACAGAGCTGTGAGAGGTGGCAGGACACAACATGTGCTGTGGTTGCCAGGCACTAGTGGTCAGCTGTATAGCCATGGTGTTCTTGTTATTTCCCTAAAAATTGCACATCTCTTTCCAAACTGACTGTTTCTTCCTTGGCTGGCTGAGAACGTCCATATAATCCAGGATAAATAATTCTGATTCAGCGATCAATCTCTCACCTGACTACATCTCCTAGTCACAGCCATCATATTGGCAAGCTTTGCTGAGAAGATGATGCTACATTTGGCAGACAAGTTCCTGACATTTACAATTTCTGCCTCAGTTCAACTAGTGACAGCGTGCATGGCAACACAATCCGACCCCACTGGGTCCCTGGCTCAGCTCATCATAATTAGCAGTTTTAAAGGCAAGCTTTAAAAATCTCTTTGCTTCCCTCTCAGCACCTCACCCTATAAATGCTGCCCCATGCTTACAAATGGTGAAAAAAGTCATAGTGAAATGTAGGCTGGTTCTTTTGAGGCTTCTTCAGAGTTATCACTCATATTGGATGAGTCCAGAAGCTCTGTCTGAAGCTGGGGCTGTGTGTGAGAACATGCATCATGCCTGGGAATTCTAGCACTCTGCCTTTATGCATGAAGGTAAGCAAGTGTTTACCAGTTTGCTGAGCTGTCTCTGGGCCAGTGGGCAGAGTACTGCTGAGCATCTGCAGGACCCCTCTCCTGATGGGCAGTGAATGTGTGCTGACCATTACAGGTGATAACCTAAAGCCCCTGCTGCACTCCAGCACGGATCTGCTCCTCCCTGGAATCCATTTCCAGGCTCGGACACACCAGCTCTGGTGCCCATGATTCATAGGTGCCCATGCACTGGCCCTGCTCTGCCTTGGGTCTGCTGCCACAGGAGTCTGGAAATCAAGATACATTGGCTCTGACATTAATGCTTCTGTCTCATTTGCTTAATTGCAGTCCCTGGCTCTGGATCATTCTTGTCTTAGAGAACAGGATCGGATTTCCCATGGCCAAGGCTATCCCAGTGTTGTATTTATTCTAGGCGCCTTTATTCGGTACCTTTCTCTGCTCAGTGCCTGATGTTCCAATAATGAGAACAAAGGAAAATGTGCATCCAAAGAGCAACTTCAGGCAACCTGCCTGCACAGTTTGTGCCTCTGGACCCTGCGCCTTCCCGACCAACAGCCTCCTTTAACCTGCAAAAATTTTCTTTCCTTTTTGCCATTTTAAGTGCTTAGTTCATTTTAAAATCCCAAGTTTAATAAGCAATATCTGTGTTTTCAGATCCCCGGGTTTGAGCTCTTCTGAAAAGCATGTTTTAATTTCCATGGGTTTTCCTTGCTTCCTATATTCACACAGGTGCTGCCCTATGGGGATGGCCGAGTGAAGCAAATTTGCAAGTTGTTCACATTTGCAGAAAGAATATCGGGGCATTCAGAGGTTGAGTGAATTCCTCGGGCTCTGAATAGGCCAGTGTCTGATCTCAGAAGAAAACCTGAGGGCATCAGAAGCAGCTTTTTCCTTTTTGCATTATGTTTGATCCTTGCCCATGATCAGCTGACGCAGATCAGATTAGAGCTTTTCCTCCTGCTGAACAATTTCTTCCTCTTTTTTGTTCCTCATGTCTTTCCTGGGGTAAAGTGCTCAAGGCAGCAGACCAGAAGGAGCACCACTGCTTCCAAGAGTAGGAGTCCCACATTGGTCGTCTACCTTTTCTTCTTTCAGCAGATATGCCCAGAAACGTTGCCAACATCAAAGAAAAATTTTCTCAGTTAAAAACTGAAACTGTCTTGAATCAAAAACCAATAGTGAATCTATAAATCATTGAAATTTAAAAAAAAAAAAAAAGCTCATACAGTTTTATACATTTTTCCATTAAAAACTGTAACCTGAATGGAGACTTTAACCAGAAGTGAAACTTCCATCTCTACAGCAAGCATATGCCCACTCCAGGTTCTGGCCAATTCTAACTCCTCCCTGGTATTTGGAGGTGTTTGTTGGATTTTCTAGGCACATGCAGAGAAGAGGTTTGTGTGCCCATGTCCAAATGTGGACACAGTGGGTGGCTGAGTGCTTATGTCATGTCACAAGACAGTGATGCTTCCCTGGCTATCCCCCACCTGAGCGCTGGTCCCTAATGCAGCAGTCTGGTGACCCATTTTGTTTCTCCTTCTGAGGCTTTGACATTTGAATACCAGTGTTTTTATTATTCCTGGGATCTTTCCAGCTCTCTGAATGTCCTCTGGCTGAATGGTCCCTGTGCATTCCTGCATTTACACCTTCTCTTCCATTTTCATCTTGAGCCTCCGAGTGTGAAAAGGTTTTCCACAGAGGAAATAAAACCTGTGTGCCCTGGAAGCTGCAAGGTTACATGCTGATCAGGGAACACTGCAGCATGGTCACAAATATCTCTGCACAATGTTTTCTACTGCACATTGGCCAAAACAAATTGATTTGAGAATGGCTTTTTTACATGATTTGTCTCAAGACTTACATTTTTATATGACAGATGTCTTGTGCTTTCATTCTGTTTCCATGGCTGGGAAACTGACCCATCTTACTTTTCATAGCTGCCATCTGTTGGTCAAATTAATTCCAATGCAATCAACCAAGTCAAAGCTTTTGTTTGTTTATTTTCTTAAATTTAATTTCTTTTGTCTGGTTTTAATTATTATTGTCTCTGGGAATTTAATTCTGGGCTTTTGAATCAGTGAGTAGAACAGGCATTTCTCCTGGTCTTACAATGGCTGCCTGAAAATGTTTACTGGAGGTAGAAAATACTCTAGCTTTCTGCTTACTTGCAAGTTTTTTTTTTAAAAAATAAACCAACCAAAACCAAACCTCTGAACAGGTGGAATGATTGATTTGAATCCTTCTCACAATGCTTTGTCCAGGCCAACAGAGGACAATAATTAAAAGATCGGTATCAACAGGTTTCAGGTTTCAGGCAAATTAAGAGCCAAAGAATGCCAAGAGTCTCTTTCCCTTGAAAAAAAGTCACAAATATTCCCTAAAGTGAAGTTCCTTTCACAAATTCCCCTATACTAAGATCATATCCAGTCTCTTCTTATTAGGTAATGATTTCCTTTGCTTATTTTTATCCACAGTCCTTGCTTCTGCCTTCTAATTTGGTTTGTAGTGACAAGGAAGCAGAAATGGAGTGCTTCTGGGCAGCCAGCAGAGATGTGGGCTGTGCTTTTCCTGACCAGAGGAAGGGGATGGGGATGGGCAGAATCCCAGCACATGGGGACAAGCACTGCTTTTTCAAAGAAAAAAGTGTCTCCTGTCACCATGTGTGGTGGGAATCCTGGCTCCCAAAGCATTCAGAAAGAAAGAAAAGTGCTTTCTGTCCCATGTGGTGCTGAAGAGTGGGATGGAGAGAATTGGTCTCCGTATTGAAAGCACTGGAAGTCAGAGACTTGCAAAGCATTTGCAGGGAAATGCCTGTAATTTAAGATTGTAGGAGAGTTTTGGTTAATGTAACTATTCAATTACCTACAGAAAATTGAATTTACAATGTAGGAAGAATGGTTGAAGGAAAAAGCCCTTCCTAAAAGAACCTGAAGATGGTGTCACTCTGTTTCAGAGTGATCTTATTTTTAACTTCTGCTGAGAAATGTGGACTTTATTTCTGTGTTTTTAGTCCTTAGGGATCTGCTGCAAATTTCTTGTACTTTTTGGGAGGGAATGTGATGATTTTTTTTTAAACTAGAACCTAGTTGTTTACTGCTTATTAGTTTTTGCCTGCATTTATATTTCCATCAAACAAGGTTCTGATAATCACTATAATAAGGGCTGTGCTTATTTTGCTGAAAACCTTGTTTGTTATTAAAAAAAAAAATCTCACAAGAAAATCATCTGTTGTGACAAAAAGAGTTTTTCTCTGGCAAAAATAAAACCCCTCCTCATTTAAAAGTGCTTGAATTTTTCCAGAGCAGGTTGGGAAAATAAAAATTAAATTAAAAAAGCAATGAAACAACTGGTCAGCTGAGAATAAAGGTAACAACAACCTCTTAGACTGGGTACACATGTGGGGCGGGGGGTGGTGACTGCTTTTTCTGTGTAAATACAAATTACTTCTGAGATTTCGTATCTTTATGAGCTTTGTTAAGGTGGACCAGCTCTTTAAGAGAAACCTGCACTCCTCGTCCACCTTAAAGTAAGGGTTCAGTGAAGCCAAGCTGAATTTCACACATCCAGGTAAGGACCAGCGACCAGTGGGGAGCTCACAGTGCAGAAACAGAGGTCAGGTTAAACAGGGCTCTGCCTTGCATTTCACCTAGCTCTGTACCTGGGCAGAGGTGGGCATCAAATGAAAGGGCAGGAAATGAGATGGTGAAAGGGATGATGACAGATGGGTACCACCCCTACATTCCTCCTCAGATGCATTTTCACATCTGTTTGGCATGTCAAGGGTTGTTTTCCTTTGAGCATCACTCAGAGATATCAAAGCAGGTGAGATCCTGCATTTGAAAGGCCAGGAAGAAGAGTTTACCAGGGAGGTACGTGTATGGTAAAGCATGGCTGTATAAATTAAAGGGCTAAATCAGCCTCCAAAGAAATATGACTAGCCAGCCTCTATCTCAAAATCTCAGTGGGGCCTCTGGATTTTTCTTCTCCTCCCAGGGAGAAAGTATTTTTCCAGTGGTCTGAACTCCTGACCCAAACTTTTGCAGATCTGTAAGTGGATGTATTTTGTTACTCCCCAGATGCTACTGTTTTTACTATTATCTATAGAAAACGGGACTCAGATGCTCAAAAATCTTTGTAGGAGCTCTGCCTGGGGTAGCAGTCTCCATCTTCCAAAATCTCCTTTCACCCTGTGGGCTTTGCTCTCTTGTAGCCTCACAAATAAAGCTGTAGCCCTATACATGCTTCCATTGTCTTCTGTCTTGACTGCAATGCAGTTTGCCTGGGCACTAAGCCTCCAGGTCCAGAAACTTCAGCAGATACCAAATGGTGGAGAGTTCCTCCCCTGCAGCCCAGGGTAGAGAAGCACAATCACACTGTCTCTTCCTTCACCTGCTAGCACCTGTAATGCGGAGGAAATGAGGGACGGAGTCATTTGTTCAGAAACTGAGCCTTCAAAATGCCTTTAAATACCTTAGTTGATCATCTTTTTTCTCTGATTTACTGGTCCTGCTGCAAATGTAAGAAGTAGCAAAGATGTTTCTATGAGAATTTTCAGTGGATTTTCTTATTTATAAATATATGTGTGTAAAATTCAGTAAACCAGCCCTGAGACTGCTGCTATAACATTGTTAAGATAGTACAATAGTCACACCAATGTCTTAACTGAATCCAAGGCAATGACGCTCAGTGAGGCATCCGTGATCCCAAGCAGCAGGTGTCCATTACACACCATGGGATTCCCACACCAAGGAACATGTGTGCAGTTGCCCAAAGGAGATATTTTCCTTCAAACAGGTGTCTCAAATATTGTTACTTTCCTCATGGGCACAGGGCATGATTGCCTGTAGTGATTTTGGGATCTTCTACCCGGGGGACAGCCCTCTGGTTAGGGCTGATCTATTCAACTCACAGGAGGGAGGTAGGAGGCCACAATGTAAAGCCCATTCTCCCTGACAGTTTCCTTGCAAAATCTGCCATTGAGGTGTCATGGACAATATTTCTTCTGAATCACAAATGCTGAATGTGAGTTTGGTCAGTAGAAAAAAATAAAAAGTTGTCCATCTGGAACTCCATATAAGATTTTTTTTACCTGTTAATGGTTTTTCTGTCATTATTTCATTAACTCTCGAAAAAGATTGCCTGGTGGGAGATTAGGGAAGCAGCTAAAGTTTAAAGTACTTTCCCATGTTATGTAACACGTAGACAGGGGCTACCTTTCCATTTTTGTCAGGATGAGAGACACTTAGGATAAAGAAATTCAAGACTGCTGCACACCAGACAGGCCATAAATGGGTAGCTTTCCTCATGAGAATGAAGTGCAAGCTTCAGACTAAATCTTCAAGGCATGCTGTGGCATGGATCCAGTCTATCTAAAAGATTGTCTGTAGCTGTGGAATGAGGACAGTGAAGGAAAATCCTTTCCCAAACCACAGTGAGACTTTCTGGTTCCCAAATAAAACTTCTCTTTGAGATGATGCCTGCTTAGGGATGGATGTTCATGCTCGCCTCCATGGTCGTAGAGCCCCAAACACTGGGGTATTGCTGCTAGATACCACTGGGCTTTAAGTGGTCACTATCAAGCACTGCAATCCCTGTTGTTTTTCTTTGTATGGGAAAGATATCTCTCGTAGGTCCCTCTGCTGTGATGCTGTGTGGATGCACTCATACAAGAACACAGTCCTCCAGCCAAGCAGTGAGATCTTTGCATCTTTTCTCTGCCAAAGTTTTGCTTCCCCCACCTCTTAACCAGCGGGCAATGGGAAACCTAAATGAGACTGGTGAGACTAGTGACTGCGCTAGATGGCTACCTCATTGACCAGCATTGTGACCACAGACAAGTCATGAGTTTGTTTTGAAAGAGCAAGTTGCACTGGATCTTTTTTCTATTACAGTTACTTCTTTACTAAGGTGGTCACTGCTGGGTGCTAACAGTGGCCAGCGAGTCCTGTAAGCGAGGAAAGGCAGAGGCTCCACAGGAAAGACAGTAACTAAGATTCTTCACTACTGTTTGAAGGAAGCTGCATTGGACTCTTCAGCAGGTGAGGTCTAGGGGGATTTTTATCAAGAAGCTTGGAGTTCTCAGAAGGGTTGGTTGATGAGTAACATAATCTCTGCGCTCAGAAAATAACAGGCATTAAAGGTGATCAGGGATTTACAGCCTGCATTCCTAAAACTCTAGAGAGTAAGGTATTAGGTGGAGGCTAGAACCATTTATTTTAGTTATATTAAATGGAAACTCTAGACACTGTCTGACTGCCTGTTCCTACTGCTAACACCACCTAGCAGAAAGGTTATATTATTATTATCTGCTGTTTACTTTTCTCCTTCTTAAAATCTTTCAGCCTCCCAATCAGAAATGGGCAGGATGCCATGGGCTCTAAGACACCAGGCTCAAATGAAGAAAAGCAATCAGATACAGAAAGCAGTTGCAAACATTTTTCATCCAGCTATCTGGGCAATCCACAGGAATGCCAAAAGGATCCAGATGAAAACAGTCTACTATCTATAAAAGTGGTGATAAATAATATTTTTCACAAAGATACAGAGCAGCTGTACTCATGAATCTGCAGGTCAGGTAGTGCTGCCTCACCCACACCCCCAACAGAGCCAGCAGCTAACCAGGACCATAAGAAGGACCATAGGTGGTGGGGACCAGGCCTCCACAGCTCTGCCAGCAACTCTGCAGTCTTTGCCCGGACACTGCAGACTCATGAAGCTCTGTGCCTCACTTTGTGCCTTTACAGTATAGTTTGGGTAGCTGGCCATTGTGTGGGTTTTTCCCAGGTATGTAACGGTTCCAGCTGCCATGAGTTCCCTAGGGCTGCTTTTAGGGTTGTATGGCATAGGTGAGATCCGAAGGAGCGAAGAGCTACTCTGAGACATTTCCTGGGGGCTCAAAGCCCCACTGGTTACTTGCTGCATCTACAAAATTTTCCATCCCCCAAAATGCAGATGAAAGGGGAATTTTCCCCATAGTATTGAAAAGCCTTGAGTCAATTCCCATGTTCCCATGCACCTCCGGAGAAAACATGCTTGCAAGTGAGTGATTCTTTGCATTTACAGCAGTAAAAAATTAAAACACTTTTTCAGGATCATTTATACTCCCTTTTGGAGTCAGGGAAGTGAAAGCCTGCTCAGGGATGGCAGCTCAGGCCCCATGTGTCTGTGCAAAGGATTGCTCTGTGGTTTCCAGGCCCTGTTTCTCTCTCTGCACAAGGTAGATCCAAGCTGCTGACCTCCATCTCAGTAAACCAGGAAAAACAAATACATTTTTCTCCCTGTCTCCTCCCATAATGACATTACACTCACAACAACTTCTTTAGCGTGGCAACTGCACCAAACCCACCAGGAAGAATAAATAAATCTTAAAAATAAACAGCTGGCCATAAGAGAATCCAGGAAAACCCTGGCCTCTGCTCTTCTGATAGCCTAGGGGTCTCAATGACAAATCACCCTTGCTACCTACCCCCAGTGTATATTCCCTGCTTGTCAGCCCAGCTAATTGTTTTGGAGTGGATGTAATACATCTCCTGCCAGGAGAGGTTTGTGAGGCACATGATGCTGTAAACGATCTTCTGTTTATCTAATCTCTTCTCTTGCTGCTATCATTGCACATATATACAAACTCCCTTTATAGCTTCCCCCCAGCCACTGCTCTGGTTGCAAGCTTAAACAAGTCCTTGCCCATTTTGGAGAGATAGGCTTATGTAAGGGAATGAATGCAATAGAACTAGGCTGTCACTGTCTCCTAGCAGGTAAGGTAATAGCAAGGTAATGATCTTTTCAGAAATTCCTCTACATTTGACAGCTGCTCAGCTGTGACACTGGTCTGCTGTTCTTTGCTCATCTCACACATGCAGAGGGGACCCTAGCTTGATTCAACATACAGAAATAAGCCATAAGAACAGATCAACATACCCATGTCAGAGGAAGGTGCAAGAAGTGTGTACCCAAGAGCTGGGTCCTGATTTCTGCTGATAATATAGCTATGCAGCTCACTGGAAGACACTCAGGCACAGTGGGAGAAAGGCGGTACATGACACACTACCCATTAACCAATGCACATTCCTAAAGCAAGAGCTTAAGCCTTGAGACTGCAATAAATGTGTGGCTTAGTGTGTAAGGCAGTACTAGAACTGACCTTTTCTTTGTGTTGCCAGAGAGAAATATGAGACCAGAGAAGGTTTTATGATAGCTTATAATCTCCCTATCACTTCTACAGCGAGTGAGCGGGCAGGCAATTAAGTTTTAATTGCGAAATTGGAGGGAATGGGGGAGAAAATCAGAAAAATAAACGCTCAAGTCAGCAAGTCACATTAGTGACAGCAGCTAATGTTTCTAACGTGAGCTTTAAATCCTTAGGCTCCCTCCAAAGCAAATATATTATACATTGTTTGTAACGCTCTTCATTGGAAATATTTAGCCTTCCAAACAGTAGAAGTATATTAATTTATTTGCTCAGAGCCTGGATCAACATTAATAGGTCACCTCAGGGGAGGTGTACTTACTTTTTTTTAGAGATCATCTGCACAAAATGGTTTGAGTTTGTAAACTGGGCATCTTGGTTTCCTGAAACCAGTCTCTGAAAACAAGAAGCTGGCTGAAGGCATTATTTGGATCAGGACTTTCCCGGAAGAGAAATCACTCATTCAGCACAGAGGATCTGTCTAAAGCCACCTAAGACTTGGTCTCAGGAGAGCCAGCACCTGCAGGAGTGATGATATTTGCTCTCTCATGGTGTACAAATGGTGCAATGGACTGCAGCCTCTGCTTCAGCCATGGGCTGCAGCCATGTGCTCTTATCCCAGGCTGTGGCTGTGCCATTTGCTTCTCCGGGCCCCTCACTGCACTTGCCCCAAGAGTAACTCCAGAAGCAGTGCACAGAGCTTCCTGGGTGCTAGGAGACTCTATTCAGGGCCTTGATCCATCACCTGGTTCAGTTTCCCCATCTACTATATAAAGCTATTAACTGGGGGGACCACAGTGATGTAGGAGTGGGTAAGGCTGTCTTTAAAGCATTAACAAAAATTGCTGGCACTGGTGACAACAGGAAATTACATTTTCTGGGTAAAAGGAAAATTATGCATTCAGGCATTTGAGTCCCCAGGAGGAGGGAGACTGGTTAATGAGTGCATGTCGAAACATACCCACTGCCACTGAAGACACATTTGAAGAAAATCCAAATAACAGAACAGCTCTGCCTTTTTGTTTCCAGAAACCAGCTCACATTCAGCTCAAGCTGGAGAATGTTTGCTGACTGAGAGCACCTTGTATGAGATCCAGGCCCCTGTCCCACTACCAGGTGTTGGCAGCACAAACTTCCTACCCATGGTCCCTGTGCTTGTGCCTTCAGACCCCAGAAAGGGGTTCACTGAGGTTTTTTTCTCAGCATGGTTCATATATGATGAAGGCTGCAGCTAGGGGCTGAGAAAGTACCAATCTTGTCATAGGCTGTAGCCTCCTGATAGTCAAGGAGTTAATATATTTTTCAGTGCTTTTCTGTTGGGTGACTCTTACATTAGGAAATTACCAAGGAATTTAACAGGAAGACTGCTTTTGCACTGAAAGCATACACGAGAAAACCTTGTCTTTTTAACTTTGCATTGCAAGCTCATTTTTAACTCCAAATGGCCTTTTTTCCACTCATTCAGGAAATATGGTGATTTTTCCCACCATCCTGGGGAAGGGAACAGGAAAAAAAAAGGGTATTTCTATGTTCAAAAAGAATAGAATATGACAAATGCAATTTCAAGCCATTTTGCCCTTGCTGTGAATATTTTTGCACTGTCCCTCTGGGCGCCCCAGATCCAGATGGGGTTTTCATACTGCTGTTGGGGCTCCTTATCCAGCACAATACCATGCAAATCCATGGTTAGATGTATTTGCCATCACAGCAGCTGTAAAGAGGACAGAGCCCATACTGGGCAGAAACTGGCCAGCGATTCTCTGCTGATAAATAAACATCTCTGTTTCCCTTTTGCACTATGCAACTTGATGGTAAAGGTTTCAAAGAAATGTTGAGTTGACATCAAAAAAGTGTCTCCAAGGCAAATAAAGGGAGATTTATTTTCCTATTCAGGTTTCTCAAAGGCTCCTTCTCTGTGCCCTTTCTGTACACAATGGTTTTCACCATTGAGGAATGCTTTCATTTAATGTCTGAAATACCTTTTTGTATTTTCTGGTATCTTTCTTTAACTGTAAAATAAACAGTCTTTCCCTAACAGGTCTAAGGATGAGGGTTTTGGGGAAATGTGTAAATAATTGCTCCAGAATACATTTTTTTTTACTCATTGGACTATTAGATATCATTTTTCACAGGGAAACTCTGTTCTGGTCTTCTTAGAAAAGTTTGGTTGGTATAATGCTGTAAAGATGTAATTTTGTGTTTAAACCAAAGTATTTACATCAACTCAGCTTTAGTGCTGAGAATGTGACACCTTTTGTATTGGTTCAGCTTATATCCCTTGCTGTGCAGGAACAGAAATGGCAGTACGTGTTGCCTTACACTGGTACCAGGGTACTTGCAGTGGTCGGGGCTGTATTCCTGCAAGTCTGCTGGGATGGTTATGGGGGCAGGTGGAGAAATCCTTATTTCCGAGTGGGATCTCAGCTGCTTTGCCACATTCAGGCTGCTCTTGCGAACAGGCTGCTGGGCAAGGTGGACCACAGGGAAGATCTCCAATTGCAACTTTATGACCTTCTCTGAAGCCCATTTTTCTGAGGGAAAGAACCAACCATTCCTAGCCCTCCAGCAAAAGCAGCTGCCAGTAGCATTATTGAACAAGGTGTGTCTCATGCTGCTGCTGCTTTTTTCAGTTTTTAAAAATTAGATAAATAAGATGCATCTATGATGATGCTGGGTATTTGGTGTATTAAACTACAGACACTGGTGGGCAAGGATGCCTGTCTGAGAGATGAATTCCTGCACAGTGATAATGGGTTATTGGGATTTCCTGCATGGCTGTGTGAATCGGGGCCATCTGTCAGCAGCTTTCTGTGGTGACAGGCCGATGCCGAAAAGACGGATGGAGGGAATCTGAAGCGAGAGACCTTCCCAGCTGTAGGGGAGACAGAGCTAGATAGATTTACAGTCTGCCTCATTCTTTTTAGGAATGATGCTTTCCTGAAATGTTTTTTTCTCCATACATGTGATATTTAGGCATTAGGTTGCTCCCCAGGTACTGCATTAGCTGCTGGGAAAGAGAACTGCAGGATCTCAGCTCAGGTAAACCATCCACATCCTGGGTAGCTGCATCTCAGAACCTGCCTGAAGGTGGGAGGATGCTTTAGCCCAATCCTATCTTTCAAAGACTGAGGAGAAGGCAAATCAGGAAGAGGCAGAGGGAGCTCACCCATTATCTGTAGCCAGACAGAGATTAAAGATATAGCTTAAAAGTAGCTGCCTTGTGCTCTGACAACAGCTTATCAAAATATTTTCTATATCCCCCTTGACTTAATGTAGGTTTTGGTGATTCTCTGTGCTACCCCACATAAGTAATTTATTGCAATTCAAGTAGGACATTGTTGGTTTTGAACTCAAACAAATGGTTTTAGTGGTGATTTATGTTTAAGAAATAGGAGCTGCCTCGTACTGGTGAGCTATCCTAAAACAACAAACCAGCCCAGGCAGTGCAGTGCCTATAATAATGCTACTTTGTGGATGTACAGATTAAATGTCCAGCCTTTCTAGGATTTTTATGCTTGCTTTGCAGTACTGGAGTTGCTGAAGATGAGATGGTTTAAGGCTATAAGCAAGGCAAGGACACCCGAGAAAAGTAGTATCTTTCATTAGGCAAAAGTCTTCAGTAACTGAAGGCTTGTCTAGTTTTTCTAGCTATGCCATTTAGTCTAATTAAAGATATTGCCTCCCCTTCCAATTTTTATTGTGGATATTTTAAAATGGGGCATACTTTTAAAGTAACTTAAAAATTAGAAAGGATGCCGTGGAAAGCCACACACACACTCCAAAACTGATCTGTGGTTTTATGATTGCTCAGCCCACCTTGCCTAGACTGGTAGGTGCCTTCATGGGAAGAGTTTATTCATCTGTGAAGAGCTTTTTACTCTTGCGGAGTCATGGCAAGAACCACAGCTGGAGATTAAATTTGAACTAGAAATAATGGCATCATTATTTTTTTGGTATGTTGCTTTCTGTAAGCTATTCTCTACATTCAGCTTGTAGGCTCAATATGACAGCAACAAAGTGAAAATATAGGACCTGTACATCATATTGACTGGTCCTTTTCCCCTCTTGAAAAGAGTAAACCTAGAAATGAGTTAAAAAGAGCATGGGATTAGCTCCAGAGTGTCAGAAGCCCTGCAGTGTCTCTGAGGCTAAGGAGGATGCAGAGATTCCTGACTCTGCATGATGTTTACCATCATCCTCCAGAGGTAATGAAATACCATACAGCCAGGCACATAACTGTATGTAATGAATGTCCTAAATAACCAGTTTGAGATCCCTAAACACTGGAGGGGTTTAATGGCTAGTCTAGGATTTGAGACTTGCATCAAAAGATCTGTCCAAGGGAGTTAGTAGCTCTTCCCTTCCCTCACATTTATCTGTGAAGATAAATGCATTAAGGCTTGTAGGCAGCTCGTGTGCTGCAAAATGAAGGCCAGGTGCTTAAGAACTAATTAAAGGATGTGGACATATAATAAATGTTTTTGGTGGCTGATGGGACAGGCTTTCAAGAGGATCCAAAGCCTTCCCCCTGCAAAAAGCAGAGTGAACATTTGTCTTACTGACTGCAACAAACGTTATCCAAGCCGTTCTGGCACAGCCACCCAATGTGCCTGTCTGTCCTTCCACCTGCTACCACTTGCTTCTCTGCACTCACCAGAGGCAGCTGCACCAGCCTGGTGAGAGCACGGAAATCCTGGGGAGAGAGTGCAAGACGGCTGATGACTGAATAACATTGGCCCATAGACTTCACCCAGTTGGCAAAGCCCAACGTAAAACCAAAATGAAGCAAGAACAAGACTGCATACTGTCAAGTTTTTCCTCTCTTCTCTTTGTTTGTTCCCTGCCTTTTGGTTTCCTTCATCCCCAGGGTGATCTTGCCTTGAAAACAATCAAGGTCATTCAGACCACGTACATTAACAGCCTTTTGGAGGTAAAGCAGTTTGCCTGCCACATATGGTGAAGCAACCAAGCTGTACCAAAAGATCAGTCACCCACCCACCTTGGGATCCCTTTCTGTCTGGCCATGACGTTGGAAAGATGATTTTGCTCAACCCACTTGATTTGCTGAGGATCAGTAGTGCAACAGATTACACGTCTGACTAGAAGAAGAGCGTTGACAGGTATGTCTGCCCAGATTAACCTTTTATCTGCCTTGGGGGTATGAGATGAAGCTCCTGCTGCTTGAAGATTTTTTGAGGTGAGAGGGCTGGTAAGAGATACCACCCAGGGAAGAAGGCTTTTGTAGACCTGTTTTGTTCGTTTGTAGAGGGCAGAAGCCCAGAGCAAGAGGGGCAGGATAATTAAAGGTAGTCATTCTTGATTCACTTAGTAGCACACAGTCCCCAGCCCCCAACTGGTGGCTGCAGCTCAGCCCAAGGTTTGGCTCTCCTGGGCTGCTAGTTTCAGCCTAGTCAGAGAAAGCCTGATCAAAAGCCTGCTGACATCAGCAGGTGTCCTCAACTGACTCTGGTGGGCTTCAGATCAGACTCATGATCACAGGTACTGCCTCTGGTGAGGCTCCAGCACAGTCTTGGGGAGCTCAGAGAAGAAGGGGCTGATAAAACAAGCCACAAAAGTGGCTTCCAACTGGTCCTTTCCTACCAGGCAGAGGCTGCTCTGCTGCTGGGCTTCTGTTAAGGGCTGTCAGGTGCCTGCTAATTACAGCTAATGAGGAATTTAATTGCCTTTCAGCATATGTCTGGCTGTTCAGCTCACTTTGGGNTTTGCCTGGCTAGGGCCCACACACATGGTGGGAAGGGGGCAGGTGGCTTCCTCCAATATGAAGGGCCCTGTGGGGAGGGGTTGCCCTAGACCCACAGCCTTGAGAATATGTGAGTGCCCTTCTGGTCTGCTTCCTTGCATCCAGAAGTCTCTGGATGTGGTAATCCTTCCTGATGGGTGCTGCCTTCTCTGCTCAGACTCCTGAAGACTTTCTGGCAAGGTATGTCCTTTGGGTTTGTGTCATGATTGTTGTTGGGGTATGTAGAAGGATGGCAGAAAGCAGGATCCTGATGTTTTTGATTGATGAGTGGCTGGTGACCCCCTGCTGACAGGCTCTGTCCCCTTGCTTTGCCCTGCGCTGTGTTTCATTTGATCCAAATTGTCCTGCTTGGTCTGTGTGTTGGGAGAATGGAACTAGGTGGGAAGAAGGTGCTGGTGGAGTGTATGCAGGAGGGTGGGCATTGGCTTGAATGTGCTTGTGGATGTGCTGTCCCTTGGAAGGTAGCAGCCAGCACCCAACTGCCCAGTACTGTGCCCTGCCCTGTGTGCCTCCATTTCTCTCTGCTAACGTAGCACGCTTAGCTCATCCCTTCTTGCTGATGCAATGTGGGTTACATTGGCAGCCTGGGAAAAACTGAGTCCATGCCTCATCTTATGCAACAAATGGTGCCTGGGTTCATATAAAGTCTAGGTAGGCAAGGAGATATATAAAATACTACATCTTTTAGAGGGTCATGTTAAACCCTAAAAGAAGCCTGGCCTACCTCCTAACCATTTAACAGATTAACATTACTGTATTTCAGTTTATGAATCAGTCATTTTCCTTAAAAGCAAAGGCAAAACATACCTTAAAGAGCGTAAGTCCCAGACTAAAGTTGCCCTCAGACTACTTACCTTCAGCACGTAGCCTTTTCTTTCCTGAAGGCAGCTGATGGGTAACCATTATGTTATAGAAAGACCATTACTAGACAGTCTAATCAGGATAATGCATTAGTGTGTGTCTTTGGTCATGGGACTCCACAATTGCTGTACTGGCTGGAGAATATAGCTGTGGGTTTGGGCTGGGTGTGATTTACCCTCAGCAAAACTCACTGGCTCCAGCAAAACGTCCTTGTCTGTTTGATTTCCTATCAATTTAATGTATTCTCAGAGACTTGCTGAAAACTGATGAGGCTTGGATTTAGTTTGACGGGACACAGCCAAGAGCATTTTAGCATCTTTACCAGCTTTTTTTTCCACTGCTAAGAAATTCTCTGAACCACTTATACTGAGTAATGACTGAATTCTTTTAAAAAAAAAAAGCAAGTAGTAGATGGAAGGAAATGGGATCATTTCAACAGCTACCAGGTGGTGGGTTACAAGAGATCCAAATGCCCCTCCGTTAAGGCTGATGTACAGCAGGCAGCTCGGCTGGTCCTGAGGGGAAAAAAGCTACAGGCCAAATTATGATTCTCATCATGCTTGTGTAAGACTAGAACAAGCCTTTCAGCCTGGAGAAGTTAAGAGAAATTACTGTGCTTTGAGCAAGTCAGATGTACTCTTTCAAGAACACTGTTTTGCAAGCAAAATATAGCGAATGATAAACTATAAAGCCTGTATTGAAGCTTTCCTGTAGCAGTGCCTCATTCAGTGATGTTTTTAAACCTCCTTTCAGTGGCTAGCAGCCCAGAACTGTGCAGGGGGTGCGGGAGGGGGGCTGTGCAATAGACCTGTTGTTGTTGGGTTCTGATCGGTGACATGGGCTGACACTGTTGTGACACGCGGGCACAGGAGGAGGCATAAGCTTTTATGTACTCTGAATGAAAGGCTCTGGGACGAGTCTCAGCTGAGTGCACCTGCAAAATGCAAGGGCAGTGGAGTATCACAGCACAGCAAAGAAAAGGAAAATCTTTCCCCACTGGAGAGATACCCCTTGCTGGAGAGTGGGATAGTAATTATTAGTGGGATAGCCCTCTAGCCCAGTTGGAGTCAGATCACCTGCTTCAGTCCCTTGTGTTATTCCTCCACACTGATAACTCCTTTGAACTCATTCTGCAGGCTGGCCTTGGACCCTTCCTGCTTTGGGATGGCTTCACTTCATTTTTAGTGCTTCCATTTCTATAGTTGGCCTGTGGTTTCTGCCTTTGGTGCCTGCAGTTAGTGGAGGTAGCACTGGTAATGTGCAGGGCAGGAATCTGCAAAGGTGGGTGTATCTCTCCTATCTGGAGGACGTATGAGTCCCAGAATTGTTTGTTGCCTCCAATTTCCCATCTGTAAGATGGAAATCAAGCAGATAAGTGCCTGTTAGAGGTCATGTAATTCACAGTTTCTTTCAGGTAACATGTAGCTGGTGCAGCTTAAGGTGTTACCCAGGCTGTTTTAGAGGTCTTAGGTTAGTATGAACATGCCTGCAGTTGAGGAGCAGTTCCACAATATCCCTTTCTCAGAGTGAACTCTGCCCATGAAAGCTTAGGTAGGCCTGCCTCCCTCAGCAGACCTCTGATGACACACTGCCAAATGAGGAAGGAAAAGCAAGCCTACTACAACAAATTTGGATGCTGCCAAGGAAGGCAGCGGGGATGGAGGGTATTCAATGTGTTGTAGAAAAGGTTGCACAGTAACATCTTTGAACACTGAACTGCTGATGGTTTAAGTGAGAGAGGGGTACCAGCCTTATACAGAAGATGAGGACTCTGTGACCCTTTCTCCCACAAGGAGCATGTGAGTCTTAAATCTTTGTATGCATGAAGGAATTGAGAAAGCGCCCAGTTTCCCTCAGCATAACCATCAGCACTGACCCAGACCCATAGCAGCTCACTCACTGTAACTTGCCAGAAACAGTGATTTGATTTTTCCTTTTATTTTTTTTTTAAATGGCTGCAATATCCCACAGCACTTTCAGGTCTCACGTGTTCCTTGGCATGCTAGCCAGCTATGAGCATCAGAATGATGGTAACAGGGATGCATCTCTTCGAAGTGCCTTGTGGCCATCCTGGCCCTCTGTCTGTGCTGCCTGTTAGAGGAAGAACAAACAGTTCAGCAAGATCAAGTCAAACCTCAGTACAGGCAGAAACTTGGCATGTTATCCGCATGTCACCTGTGTGACAAGCGAACAGCTGTCCATGGACATCTGATCTGAGCAGCATGTTGCCCTGGGGCTTTGCGCCCTGTCATTGATAGTTATGTTATGTTACATGTAGATCTAGAAGCTGACCCTGTGTAACACAGCATAAAGCGATGCAGGGAATATACTGGGACAACGGGGTGGATCCTAATCAGAAACATATGGAGAATATATTTGCTCTAGTCAAAACTGTCCTGACTGGAGACATGCCTGTCAGAGGAGAAGGCAGCTCATTAAATACTGAAGTATCCCTGGGTTGGTGGGTCCTGGAGCCTGAGAAATGCAGGACTGGAATCCTCCTGTTTTACAGCTGTGGATATGTGCAGAACAAAGGAGTAGTACTGGGGTAGAGCTGCAGGGAGAGGCTGGCACTGGGAATAGGACACTACAACTAATAAACCCTTGCACAGCTGCAAACTACTGTCAGTACTTGGGATCACAGCCATGGGAAGAACATCTCTTCCTTTCTGCCAGCTAGAGTGGGGGGACCTGTGAGACTAAGAAGCGATCCTGTTGCTGCTCTCACCATGCTCATGGTCAGCTTTCAACCTGGCTAATATTTGGGTGTCTGTGGATCAATGTTTTGAAAGACAGAGCTTTTAAAAGCAAGAGGTGCTTATGGTCACAGGGATTTGCAACAGCTTCCCTTTTGTTCAGGCAATGTAGCCCCAGGCCACCCCTGGAGAGGGTATGAGCTGGGAGGCAAAGCAAGTTGTGGCTTTCAGACTCTCAAGTTCAGGGGATATTAAGCCAACATTTTTCCACTTAAACAGCGGCTAGCAGCAAAAGCTGTATACCCCTGCCCTGGGAAAAGGGAGCTTTCTAGGCTGTTTTGATTTCAGGGTAGCATCTAGAATACATAGTATGAAGAGGAATTGCTACGGTGCAGCTGCGCTTAAACCTTCCTGGTTGCACTTGCAGACAGGCCTGAGACCCAGCATTGCTTTAAAAGCAGGATATAATCTTGGCAAGTGAGATAGGTCTCTCCAGAAGTGTGCCAGTGCAGATCACAGCATTTTGGAAGCTGCATAGCAAGCTTTGGGTTAGGATCCTAAAGCTGATTAGTTTCAGCCTGGTGATGTTTCTCCCCTTCTTCAGGGCCTCTGCCAGAAGCACGCGCTGTTCCCTGAGCTGTTCTAAGGACCAAAATCTTGGTGCCATCTGCCACAAGTGATGGCATCAACTCTGCTGACATGTAGCTATTTGGAAGTTTACTTCTCTGAGAGCTCAAACTTCTCCAGTGCCACTCCTGGACTAAATGTTCTTATAACATAGCAAGTCCCAGAAAAATCAATCTGTAGAAGCCAGTGTTGTTTCATCTGCAACCTCACAACGCTTGGCTAAAGTGGCATCGCTACTGTAATTCACTTTGCATAGTGATTTTACATGTATTTAAAACGTCTGAGATAAGCAGACCTGAGATATCGGGGGGTTCCTTTGGATTATTTACTGCATGGGGGAAGGGAAAGCTTTGCTTTAGAAAATACTGCATCTGAAAACTTGCTGGAGTATGGAACTATGGATTGTTCTTCTGGTTGAACTTTTTTAGTGTCTGCTTTTGGAGGCGACTATCTTAAGAGTATCACAGAACTATGAATATATATATAATGTACTGTGTATGCACTCAGTATTTTATTGATTTAAACAGAATTCAGGGATTTAAATTCTTCTGTTAAACTAAAGAGTTGTACATGTGTGCGGTGGACTTGCTACTGAGTTGACTTGCATGCTTGTAGTGGAGTCCTAGCTGTATGGATAGCCCTGTAGGAGTTACTGTTCTTCCATGGAAGTATTTGACCTGCCAGTATGTGAGAAGTCTGCACAGCCTAAGCAGTGTTCTCACTAATAAAGTATCTTGCTGAAAAAAGAGTTAATTTCCAAGGAAACCCAGGTGCATGGCAATCTTAATTGAAATGAGAAATACCATTTTCATGGAGCTTTAATGATTTCAATTAGGGTATCATTTTATTTAGAGTTATTTAAAAATTAAACCCTCTATAAGGAAGAACACCAGCCACTGTGAACTGGTGTCTAACAGTATTTACTCAGGAACAAAATCTTTTTTTTTTTTTCTTCCCCCAAAGGTTTTTCCTATTAACAATTGAAAGCATTCTGGCACCAGTCAGTTCTGGTTCTTTAGTCCTGGAAGTCCTTTGCCACTCTTCAGAGTCATTGTTTTATGGTTACCTTGTATTTTTTAATTCGTGGGACTCTTATTCCCATTCTTATGATTTTTATGTTCATGCATTTCCTCATGTCATAATACTGAAGAAAAATTATAAAACATATGTTACTAATGTACTGCTCAGTGTTATGAAATTAAGATTTTTTTTTTTAAATTACTGACATTACAGATGTCTTTCAAGGATGTGAATAAACTGTATGTAAACCATATGCTTCATCTATTTCAAATGCTGTTAGGGAATGAACAGTATAATGAAATTAGCTTACATACACATTTTACAACCATCATTTTAAGCATTGATAACAATATTTTTCAAATGCTCCTTAGCTGGAACTAAGGGTAGCTTTCAATTTTATTTTAATTTTGCTGTATGTGTGACAGATTAATACTGTGATTTATCCTTAGCTTTCTGTCCCTCTTTTTACTAGCTGTAAAAATGAGGAAACTAATCTAACACTTTTTTTTATTTGCACATACTTGTTTGAAGCATCCTAGACCTTCCCCAAAGTCTCAGCTGAACACAAAACCATAGTGTCTTGTGTGGGATACTCAAGAGACACTGGTTGACAGACTCTATGCACTGCAGTGTGGGACCTCCTGTTAGCTGTGGATTAGCCTGCACTGGGATGAGGTGTGCCAGTGCATCCCTGTATACCTCCAGGCTGTTACCTCTGGGTGGTTGGCTGGAGTGCAGCACTGTGCTGCTGGGCTTACCCTGCTCCCAAGAGCACAGCTAGTTTCTCTGCCCAGAGCAGGCCTGTGATCTGTGGGTTTGCTGGTGTCCGTATCTAGCATGGCTATAGGTGGTATCTCATGCAGTCATGATTGCTGCTCTGATGTCTAAACAGAGGCAGGGAGTGAAAACCTTGCTAATTCAAATTAGCATGAGCCAATACAAAAAAGGGTTTCCATTGAGTAGAACTGAAGAACCCCAAATGAATCTTTCTTGTATCAAGGTTTTCTCTCTCATACCCTACCTGTGGCTGTGACAGCATTACCAGCCTGAACAACCATCTCTTCCCTTCTTGTATGGCAGTGAGCACCTCCCTGATTCAGGGCTTTGAGCTGAACTGCTGCCATCTCCAAGCCATCATGAACATGCCATGGTTCAGTTTACATGGCTGGACAGCATCCGTTGCTGCTGCCATGCCCCCCTGTAAGCCAGTCGCAGGTCCTATCTGCCAGACAGGAAGAAGTGACTGCATGCAGTGGTGGTGTGAAAGAAAGGAGGTGGGGGTTAAAAGGGGGAGAAACAGTGGGAGTATGTGTGTACTCACACAGAGCTACCAGCAAAGGGGGATAGTATTCACTTACTGACTACGTAAGCCTGATGAGATAGATGCTTGCTGTACACTGGAGGGTAGGAGATGAGAAGTACTCAGGAAAGCACCTCAAGAGAGCATGCTACTGACCCAGAGGGGAAGAAACAGGCAGCAGGTGACAGATCGCAGGACAGCCTCAGTAGGGTGAAGTAAGTAGACTTGCCCCCAGAGCACCAGGAATGAGAAAAGACCACGCCAGTTCCAAAGAGGTTTTGGCAGTACTGCTAATGTCTTGAGGCCTCAGCAGCCTCTGCCTTGTGAACCTTCCAGAGTGGCACAAAATGGAGCAAAAGAATTGTGCACAGAGCGTATTGCTGTCCTTATCCAGTCATCTCCACCTATACTGCTTGAGCCCTTCATAACCTTTTGCTGACGCCCCTTTCTGTGGCCTGTCTAATTACTAATGGACCATGGATCTGACCTTCTTTATTCCTAGTCTTGCCAATGCTCTGAACCTTCTCTTGGTCCTCCTGCTATCGTGCTTGCCACTGTTTTCCTCCTTCCCATCTTGTTTCCTTGCTCTTCATCCCTGTTCCTGCTAGCATACTGATGAGATTCCTAAGGCATAGTAGGCTTCTGTCTTTGCAGTAATTCAGCTATTTCAGCTGCCTTGGACTCTAGTGTACATTTATTTGTATGCCAATAAGCTTATGGAATGAACTTGCATTGATGCAAAATGCAGTGCCAGGATCTTGTGGTGACGTGTATGAGTTTGTGTTAGCCATAATGTTTGTAACATTTGTGTGTGTCAGCTGTCAGAGCAGAGAAAGCACTTTCTTAATTTCTAATTTTATCTTTCATTCCTACTTTTACATGGACAACTTCTCAAAGCAACCCACCTCTCAGTTTGTATCCCCCAATTTCACTTTTCAACCAAACTATTCTATCTTTCATGGAAAAACAAATCTATCAAAAAGAGATGGTTTTTAACAAAGAAAATAAACTGGTTTCATTTCTCTTTCATGGAGGAGAAAACTGGGGCACAAAGAGGCTGGATTATAGTGAAAATTCTGAAAGCCTCAGTCACTCCCCTCTGCTAAGCGATCCACTTTGCCTCACAGAGCTCTCATGTTTTTATGTGTTTACATTTCTTTGAGGAAGAACTTAAATAGCAAGAAGTACAGGGGTGTTTTGCAGATGGAAAGGTGTTGATCTTGAGGTCTTATGTGTCTGCTCTTTATGCACCTTCTATATCTGCTCGAATATTTTTTTCTTCATAAAAATGTAATGTGGAAAATTAATGAGAAGCTGGCTAGTGAAAAGATACTGTAGCCGGGCTAAAAGGGAGTTGTCAGCTCTGGATCTTCCCAGTCCAATAGGTAATTGCAGAACTGTGTGACTGAGATACAAAGTGAGGCTCTCAAAGGTTCAAAGAGATTTATAGACTACTTCAGACCACAAAAGCATATAAAACAAAGTCCAAAAGGTTCCAGAAATGGGACAAGAGGGACCTGCTGTTAGAAGCAGCTTGTCATATAGTTATGATTTACCGTCCTCTCCCAAGCGATCTGTACATTCTCTGTCAGCAACATGGCAAACAAATAGCATTCAGGGGACTTGAGATGAGTGTTTGGGAGAGAAGGCAGTAGTGACAATGACCACCTCAAACTTAGGCAGGGAAGTCTCTGCAGAGATCTTTCTGAGCAGAAAACACAGAACAATCTTTTCACCTTTCTTTTCACTGTGAAAGGACAAACCTGGGTCAAGCAAAGGAAATGTCCAAAAATAACAAGAACTTAACTTTGAGGTTATTCAAAGCCTACTAGGGAATTTAGATAGTCATTAAAATTAATGGGATGGTGCATCTAAATCCCCACTGTAACTCTGAAAAACTCAGTCTAAAACTTTCAAAGCCATCTCTTTCTCCAAGTGTCATTTGTTTCTCCTTCTAGCCAGATGTAGACTTGAACTTTAACATGATTTGTATGTGAAGCAAAAGTCAGGTCTGTTTCGATTGAGTACTTTGGGCTAATGCTTCCATCTCTGCAGCTTTCAAAACAAGAGTCAATTCACTATTTTACCTATGATCTTCCCCATACACACTGCAGGCTGCGTAGAAGATTTCCATTAATGCAGATAGCACAAAGGTTTGAAATGCATCGTTTGCTTGACATAATTTAAATAAAGGAAAGTTATCCTGATAGTCTGTCACTTTTTAAAACAAAATCAGTAGGGTATCTTTTTTTTGTGTGTGTGGTTTTGCTTGGTTTTGTTTGCTTCTGGGTTTTTTGTGCTTTAGTTTTGTTTCTTTGTTGTTTGATTTATTTTTTTTTTAAAGTGAACTCCAGTTCAGAAACTAATAACTGAACAGACTGATAAATTTTGAAAAAGTCCATTCTGTGCCCACAGGGCTATATGCTCAGCCAGAGGACTCTGGACTCTTCACAGCCGCTTTTCTCACTTAATGTTGTAATTAATATCAGTTCTTAAAAAATATCTAGCAAAGCATTCTCCTTATCTATGGCTCATTCACAAGTTAATTTCCACTGGTGGATACAGCTTCATCCAGGTGTGTGTGTTTTCATAGGGATTACTTTTTTTTTGAGAGGCTCTGGATTTGGGCAGCAAGGCGTTGTTGTCATATAACCAGCAGTGCTGCTCTGCTCCATGCGTGCTCCTCCACATCCGCTCACTGCAAGCAGTACCTGTCTCCCCATTTGCTGCTGATGTATCTCCCCATACTGAATTCCTCCTTCTGCATTCCCCACATCCTTACACATTCTGGCCTTCTCTTCATGCCTATTCTTTCCTTTGTCTTTCTGCACCTTATTCTATTCTCAAGCTTCATATTCCAAATCCTCTTTCATCCAAACCCCTTTTTTTCTAAACCCTAGACTTCTTGTCTCTGTCTCAGTCTTCTCAGAGATCTGTCATCACTCTTCTTCCCAGGAAACCTTTCTTTTTGAGCCAGCTTCCTTCTGCTAGCAGGGAGGTATATTCCTATCTGCACCTATGAACGAGTCACAAAAACCCCAAGACAGAATGGGGACCTAGAACTGCTCCAGGCCTGCGTGCACAAATTGACATGCCTAGCTAATCTTGCGCTGTCCGCTCTTTGCCCTGGCTTGCTGTCATCCTGTCTGCCTGTGCTCCCAGGCACTCCTGTCAGCCATGTTCCACTTCAAAGAGCAGGTATTGACTGTAGGTTTGGCTGAGTGATGATCAACAGTATGAAGGATTTGAGGACATAGGCAGCCATGTGACTCAACTTTGATCTTTATAAGGACCCTACTGATGTTTCCAAGGGAGAAACCTTACTTATTCCAGGAAAAGTCTATGAGGATTGTCTGTTTTTTCCTGATGGCTCCTTTTCTTCCTGTGGAAGAGGAAAACCCCACTCTTCTCCTAGATTTCCAAGTAGGTGCTAATAACCAGCTCCAGACTGTTCATTCAGCACTTTAAAGGTGGTTACATCATTAACATCCCTGCTTTCTTGCTGTCATACAGTGTGCTTCCTTTTTGGCACAGAAAGCCTTTCTGGGGAGAAAGCTGGAGTTTCTAATCCCTTAGGTTTGGTAGGTGCAGTCTTGGCATTCCTCTCATCAGCCTGAGGTGAAGGCAGGGACTGAAGAGCTGGCAGGACCTACACCAGTTGATTAGCAGTGCAGCATGCATAAGATTCCTTGGCGTAGCACAAGGCTATTGAGAAGCTGGCTGCATCCCAAACTTGCCCCCAGCAGAATTGGCAGATCACGTAGCTAGTGTCACTTTCAAGTACTTGGCCAGGCAAAATTCAACTCTTCTGCATCCCTCAGCTCCCCTGTGCTTGGCTTTGAACTAGGTTTGTTTGGTGGGTTGGCTACCTCCCCCACCCATGCATTCATGGGTTTGAGGCAGGGTGGAGTGTGTATCTCTGCAGTAATCTAATTCCTTCTTTCCATAACTGGGTCTCAGAAGCTGCAGCTTCTTTTTTAAAATGATGTTTGGCTATAGCTCTTTCATGAAGTATGTGTCACAAAGTTTAATTCCAGTAGACTCACATCAAGGTTAAAGCTAGGAAAGCATATTTTAATTTGCAAATTGAAATTAGAGCTAGAAAAGTTCCAGTGATGATAATGCAAGTGATTGTGGGACATCTGAGGCAGGACTGTTCCTGGTGTTGCAGTGCAGCTCAGTCCTCTCTAATACACACCTTCAGCATGGGAGTGGTGTTACCTTTCCAGGCTGTGCTATTGGGAAGAGAAGGTCCCTGGCAGAGCTGGCTTTGATCACACCAGTGGTGCTCAGCTAAGGAGGCCTATTCAGCAGACCTCTAACCCCACTTTTCTCCTCTGCAGTCCCAGATACCTATTACACTTGCTATTGTTCTGCAAAAAGAATAAGCCTTGCAAACCAAGGCAGCCCAAAAGGTCCTCAGCAGCCACACGAAGGATGCTGACACTGAACAGATGTCTCAGGCAAAGGGGGTTGGGAACAACCCATCAGGCTGTCCTTCCCTGCTGTAAGATAATGCCGGGCAGCGTTGAGCTCTCGTACCAATGACTCTGGCTGGTATTGGGTAACACCAAGATGTCTGCCAGCCTGGTGCCATGCATGCATGCGTGTAGCATCTGTATCCTATACCAGAGCTTCTCTGTCTTTTCTTGGACGGAACACATGCTGTACAGGGGCTCTGAACGTGCATTCTGTGCTGTGTAACACCACCCCCTTCCTCCCCACCTATGCAGGCTGTGACCGAGCTCCAGAGCCCTGCAGTGTCTGAAATAGAAGCGGCTGCTCCAGTATTTGAAAAGTCCCTGAAGACTGGGGCTGAGTGTGTCTCACAATAGTCTATGTCAATAGCAGAAAGCAGAGATCCAGGGCTAGCTTACAGGTTTCTGGTTCACAAGTAATCTCTTGGAAAACTCCAGAAGGCTCAACCTAAGGCATTTGATTGGTGTGCCCTGAGCTGGGGGAGTGTCACTGGGCATCACAATTTCTCTTGGGCATCACTGATTCTCCTGTTTCCAGGAGGCAGAAGGTCCCTAGGGGCACTTCATGATTGGGACTGGATGCAAGTCATCTGGCAGGATGGCACCTTTTACACAACAGGACCCAGAACATTATCTGAATTCTTGCATTTTTTGTCTGGGTCTCAGGGGATGTTACTGTTCTGAAATGAAAAAAAAAATGCAAGCAGCAGCTGCTAGTAACTGTCAGAGCTAAAAGGTTCTGGCATAGGATGAAAAGATCTTGTAATTAGTTACTTACAATTTGCATTTCAACTACCAAAGTGGAGCAACTCCAACCCAGCAGTGATTTGTGTGAATCCTTTGATTTAGGGTCACAGTAGGTATCAGCAGGCGTGTTACAATCTGTCACTAAGTCTGTCTAAAGAGCTAGACTTGAGGCCGTCAGCATAAAGTGTTAGTGAGCATACCACAGCCATAGGAGAAAAGCAGATGACTGGAGGGATTTTTATCTTTCTCAAAAGTGAGAGGTACCCTTATACTTTTGAGGGAGAAAAATGTTACTGACTTGGCTCTTGTTAGTTTACTGAGCATTTGCTATGTTTTCCTTTAGAATGCCTAGTTATGCACAGAGACAAGATGATATCTGTGCAGCTTTGGAGTGCACAGGGTTTATGTAATAGGTTGTATGAGAGTCCTAATTGTGTGTGGTAAGAAGATAAGGGGGGGTGGTGGAGTCTCTTTTGTGCTGAGGTGATCACCAGCACAGGAACCAACCTCTTGCCACAAGCCTGTCACAGCTAACCAGGCTGCTGAGTATGAAGGTCTTCTCTGAGTAAAATTATCCTTCCTGTTACCCCTCACCCATGTCCCTGACCCTGGTCTTGTTTTGATTCGTATGTTCCTCTGAGCATCTAGATCTGGCTCATAACTCAGGAGGTTATTTCTCTGCCACGTGCTCTCCAACAGAATAGTTTAGCACAATTTCAGCCATTTGTGGCTGTGACCCCAATTGGAAACACGTGTGCTGGCTAAAGGCAGGTGGAGGGATTACTTTTGTTAATTAGGCTTCAAATTCCATTGTGTTCCCTGTAACCAGTGGCCCAGGCTCGGATCTCAGCAACACCAGACAAACCCCATTAGTGAAGGAGTAACCCTGGATTTGCACTGCTTATAAACCTTGTAAACTTCTTTGGTTTTTTGCCTTTGCTTAAGACAGTTGCATGTGGTACTGACTACTTTTTTTTTTTTTTTTAAACTCCTTCCTAGAAATAAAAGCCTCTTCAAGCCTGGAGGGGGTAAAAAGAAACTTTCTGGGGCTGACAGGGCTACATGGCCAAGGCTGAGGTGCTAGGATCAGACAGGAAAAGCAAGGACTCCTTTCCCACCAGCATGTTGTCCTCCCTCCCCCCCACCAGTCCATTTCCCTTCTGTTCTACACCATATTGCTAATTTGATCTCTGAATCGAGGGGCTGCTGTCTTGCACTAGGCTGGGAGCTGCTACTCACCCCCTGTGAACTCCACTATTAATTAGAGTAACACCTTGTGCAATGGTTTAAGCAAAAAATGCCAGTAGCTGCAGTCCATTCCAGATATAACTCGGGTTCATTATCATCTTAGGAACACTGAAAGCAAGTGTGGCAAGGTCAGTCTTATTGCAAAGGAGAGCTATTCTCAAGGAGAGCGTGTGTGTGTTTCTTGCTAAGATGGTGCTGAAAGGAACAGGAATCTTTATGCAAAGTTATATGGAAGGGGGGCCTTAGGTCTCTTTCCTCCTCAGCAGGCTGGGTGAAGGTACAAATGGGCCACCTACCGTGCAGCTACATTAGTGGAAAAGCCACTGCAGTGTTAAGCCTCCAATGTTTGAGGAGTTTTCATGGTTGCCACCTCTCCCTTCTGGGGAGCTGTGAGTGCACCTCTGTTGTGCTCCTGAATGTGCCTGACCTGTTAGGCAGGACTGTTGTTAGCTCCCATCCCTGACTATTTGCAGTCCCAGTGCAAGAAAGAGGAAGGAAAAATCAGATAATGAGACAAAGGCTCTTGGATATTTTTGGTTGTTTTTTTTCTTTTTTTTCCCAAATTAAAGACCACTTTGAAATTTGCAGCCATTTCTGAGTGTCATCTGGGAAGGAATGGGGGACACACATGAGTTGTCAGGATGGACTTCAGTGCAAGCAGAAAGACCCAAGAGACAGAGGAGTGGTCACCATTAACACCAACATGGTGAAGGAGGTGCAACTGTTATTTGAATATAAGGATCCAAATCCTGAATCTTTCTGGATTGGACATCCACTGATAAAACAGCAGTTTTGTGATGTCTCACTGCCAAGAGCCCACAGAGTCACTGAGCTGGACCTGTTACACAGGAGAGCAACAGGGCAAAAGTGAAAGGACCCCAGAGGTGCCTGAAATCACTGTAGATGTGGCTTTATTTGCTAGGTCACTATAGAGTGAGATTCCCAAAGAAGCCTAGATAAGCTGTGCAATTAACTGCCTTGATCTGCTGGGAGTTCTTGGGGGGTGAGTTCTGTTCCCAACCTCATGCTTGGGAGAGGAAAGAAGATGCTGAAGTCAAAACCTTGCTTACTGTTTCCCCCTGCTCCCCACCCAGTTCCTTTCTAGGTTGCTGCAACAGTCTGAACCTCTGGAATTGCTGTTACACAAGAAATCACCTCTTACAAATGTGTAGGTTCTGCAGTGTGAAAGCTACCGACTTTCCTTTGCTCCACTTTCTGTCCAAGCTGTGGAGGCTATAGAGTAAGCAATACATATCACACTTCCAATGTGCTGTACCCACTACAAGGAGGTGGTTGAACATTTACCTCAAAAATACTTTTCCATATATTATTTGGGACTTAAATAGGAAGGAAACTTTTGGGGGTGGGGGGAATGGTCTGCTTCCTGAAGAAATATCCAATTTGTCTAAAACTAGAATGCCTGAAAACTGAAATTTTAACCAAAACATCCTAGCTAAAAGACAGACCTACACATTGAAATGCTCTCGTGATGTCTCATGGGAGTTATTTGCTTCATGCCCCTGTGCAACTGTGTGGTCTATGTGCTGTGCTCAGCATACATAGGATCGTGTGTGCAGATATAACAGGATAAGATACCTTCATCTAATCGGTCATCTAGCACACCCCACTGCCCTAAGTCAAGGTTTACAACCCCCATCCGGTTCCTCACACATATTTATCAATCTGTTTCTAAAAATATGCAACAATGAAAGCTTCAAACTTCCCCAGGCCATATATTCCAGTGTTTTCTTAAAGTCATGACTATTGGAAACATTTGTTTTCTTCCTTTCCTTTTATTAGTTTGAGGATTCGTGACCTTCAAACTTTTCTTCCAAAATTTAAAACTAGTTTTACAATTCTTTTCATCATGCAAGGGCTGGGGGTTTTTTGTGTGCTTGTCATTACTGTACAGGCTGGAAGACTTACTTGTGAATCCTTTCATAGGGCACTTCTGTTTATTTCAAGTTTCTCACAGCAGGGTAGGATTGTTGTCTGACTTCCAGATTTTTATCCACTGCCATCCCCAGAACATTTTCTGTGGACCTTTTTTCTAATAATTGTTTCAATTGGTCACACTTTGGTGGTGGTTGGTTTTGGTTTTTTTAACTTAATTGCAACTACCAGCCTTTATTCTCTCTGTTCCATCTCACTGCTTTTGTACTGTATTCAGACTTTATGAGGATAATCCCTATTCTATTTCCAAAAATATTATCGTAAATGATGAGTAGTGCCAGAGGCAGAGCAGACCCTTGAGTAATCCTTCTCAATATAAGTTTTCAGGGTGAGTCTAAGCAGTTGTTAACTGTTGTCTAAATTTATTATTATTTTTTTAATAACCTGGTTTTGGCAACAATAGAGTTAACTTTCTTCCTAGAGCTGCTGTAGCGCTGTCTTTTGGATTTAGAATGAGGAATATTGATAACGCACTGATGTTTTCAGTTGTTGCCAAGCAGCTAAGGACTTCTCAGCTTCTCTTGCTGCCCTGCCAAAGAGAAGGTGAGGCATTCCCAAGAAGCTGGGAGGGGACATGGCCAGGGCAGCTGACACCAGCTGACCAAAGGGATATTCCATGCCATATAGAGTCATGCCCAGTATATAGCTGGGGGAGTTGGCTGTGAAGTAGCATGGTTCAGAAACTAGCTGAGCATTGTTTCTGGGTGATAAGCAATTGTGCTGTACATAAATTGTTTGTATAATCTATTATTATTATTGTATTCCTTTTCTGTCCTATTAGAACTTGTGAGATGAAGACAGTTTATCATCTTCCTTTTGAGTCTGCCCCGCATCCTGCTGAGCGGGAGCAGGAGCAAGTGAGTGAATGGCTGTGCAGTTGTTTGAGCTGTCTGCTGGGTTAAACCACAACATTGGATCATTTTGGAATTGAGTCTTGAGAAGCTTCATTTAGACCGCATTTCTCTCACTCTTTATGAAAATGTCACACGTGGCAGTGTCATAAGCCTTACTGAGCTTAAGGTACGTCATCTATTGCCTCTAGCTTCACCCTCAAGGTCTGAGAAGAGGGAAGATCATGCATCATAGAAGATGAAGCCCAACCTAGGAGCGTGCCCGGGAGACAATGGGAGTGTGAAGCCCATTGAGTACAGCTCCCAGGAGGTTCCACTGGGCCTCTGTGACAGAACTGTTGTGGTTTCCAGGGAAATATTTTCAGGTTTTGGAATTTTACTGTTCTAAAAAAGTGCATAAAGAACATTTTCTAATTGGCTGTAACATGCTCCCAGACCCTGCATGTATGTGATAAATAACAACATGCCTTGTATTAGACTAAGAAGTTAATTAGTGCTCCAATACACTTGATCTTTGGTGTCTGGTAAAGTGAAGCATAAATTAACACAGAAGCCTGTACTGAGAGCTCAGCTGCATTGCAACAGGAGGTGACAGAAGTGTTTTTGCTTTTTTCCTTGCTATCAAGCTGCTACTGTGTGCACACTTTCTGGTCATTTCTGGCTATATTTAGGACCCATTATTCTGACCTTGTGGTAGTCTATTGGGTTGAAATTTCTCCTTAAGTCCTTATTTAGTGAATCCAGGTGACTCTCAAAGCATGTAGCCCTGTTAGAGAAAAGAAGAAAGCATAAACTGTAAGGAAACAATTCTGCCCAACAATCTGTTAGATGGATCTTCAGAAGTACAGCAAACATCTTGGTGGTCAGATGTATTTATTCCTGTTATTCTCATTCAGTGTCCAGGTTGTGAGATGTTGTCAGTTGCGCAGTCCTAAGTTTAACTGGGAGGAGGAGGTACAGCAGACCCTGAATATCCAGGTTTCCATATTCACAGAAAGGAAAAGGGCAGGAAATGGTTCTCTTGGCTTGAATGCTGTATTGTCATTTAAAGAAAAAAAAAAAGGAAGAACAAGTGTGAAAGCTCAACATCACTGGATAACACAGTATTATTTCCCATTGTCATTCTGTGTACCTTAAACAGAGGTGGCACATATATGAAGGCCAGGATACCCATTAATTAATTTTTCTCCTTTAAACCACAGGAACACTGGGTTGAAAGCATGAGAGCTTCCACAGATCATGTCCTGTATTTAGCTAGCAGCCTTTCAAGACAGTATTTTGTGCAGAAAGAACAGGTTCAAGACAAGAGCTGGACTGTTGTATTTATCTTTTGATTATGTAGGGAAAAGAAGCACTGAGTGAAGAATACTAATATCTATATCTCCGAAGAACAGGCGACTGCAAACTGAAGCCTGGGGTTTCTTATTTTTCAAATAAACCTGCAAGGGAAATGACCTGCATTGAGAGCACAAGTGGAGAGGGACACTTCCATCTGAGTTTATTTTGCTTAGCGGGTAAGATCAGAAGAGGCCTAAACAAGGCTCTTTATTTGCAGCCATGCTGATCATCTGCTTTGAAGTAAGATCCAATGAAAACATACTCCCTCCTTCATCCCAATTAAAAAGCAATAAAGGCTATTTTCATTTTTAAAATATTGAAGGTAGGATATCTGCCAAGAAATCCTTTTCTTTCATAGAGGGGCAGATGTCAAATATTGTGAGGCCACATCCTCATCTGGTGTCCTCCACCATTGCTCCATTGAAGTCAGTCCAAGTGGAGCAGAGTTTTGCTGCCTAAACGCCTGGCCTCTTGTTTGGCAGTGCCATTCAAAAATACAGCTCTGCAGAGGTTATGTGCAAATGTGGTATTTGAAGATCCAGCAGTTTTACCCAGCAAATTATATGACCTCTTGCTTTTTGGTGATCTCCTTTTTCATGCTGAAGGGTCCAGCAGCAGAGCAGGAATCACTTACGTGACAGGAAAGGGGAGTCATCCCTCAGGCAGGTCACTAACGTTTTCCTCCTGCCTGGCATGCTTGAGAAGAGGAAGAAAGATCTTCCAACTAAACCAGCAGTTTTCTACACTGGTATCTCTAATAAATTGAAACTGGCACCTGATTTACTGAAATATGAATTGGGGGTTGGGGGGGAGGGGGAGTGAGGGGAGGTGGTGTCAGCTTTAGTTAGGATCTAGTTTACTGCTGTGTTCAAGGCAATGACTCCTTTCTGTCCTGGAGTGTATTTAGCCTTATATCTGAGTTTCCCTTCCTGCTGCATATATTAGGCTCACCAGAGAGAGTATAAAGGATTTCCCTGAATAAAGGAGTGGAGAAATCAACACACAAGCGGGATGGGGGGCAGGGGAGATAGAGGAACAATCTACCCTATTGTCATGGAAGACAAACATTTCTTAGACTCTTTTTTCTTTAGTTGCTGTGATTTCGTAATTGACCACAGATGGGTATATAGGACAGACTTTGAGCTAGGAATGGGTCCCAAAGTAAGTGAACCCCTCTCCCACTGTTTCTTCCTTTGCATCTCCTGCCTTCTTTTTGAGGAGGAAAAGAGTAATACAGCTGTCTGAAGTGGGAGTGATAAGGCCCTTATCTCAAGGATGAGTCAGTAGAGTCGACTAGTGCAAAGAAGTAGCAGCCAGAACTCTTGTCGTTTTTCTTACTGATGTCTGTAAATTCTCCTCCCACTTATACTCATGTTTATCAGTAACAAAGTTATTGGATTCAATGGGTTAAAGTCTGTGGAGGAGAAGCCAAATGAAAGGCTGCTGCCACAGTTTTAAATTAATTCCTAACACGAAACAAGATCTAGTTTGAACCTTAATCTAAAATCTGAAGTGAATTCAAATATTTTCCAAGCCCCTACAGGGTTTTTGCCAGAGAACTTAGACCATAATTTGCTGCTGCCTCAGGTGTTCTGCACTCAGTGAAGAATAAAATGCTACAATAAACCTATGTGACCTCATATCACATGTTGAATGCAGCATCTAGCATGCGAATCAACTTGTTCTTCCAGTTAGAGCCAGAAGCTGTGCTACCAAAATGCAATGGCTTTCAATGGTATTTTTAGCCTGAGTCAGTAGGTTGAGGAGAATAAATGCAATTATAGAATTACAGGCAAATCTAGATCAGAAGGCACCTCTGGGGCTCATCTAGTCTGCCTGCTCAAAGAAGGCAGACAATAACTTCAGCATTAGATCAGCTTGCTCAGGGTCTCATCCAAGGAAGTTATGAATATCTTCAGGTATGGGTATTGTTATATCTTGTCATCTTGTTCCAATACTCTGCCAGTGATGGATGTTTTCCATGCATCCGGTTGGAATTCTTATTTCAACCTGTTTCTATCATGTCTTGTCTTTTCGCTATGCACCTCTGCAAAGAGTCTGGTATTATTTTCACTGCAAGACCCTTCAGGAAGTAGAAGATGCAGTCAGTTCCTCCCCTCTCAGGGTTAGAAAAATCCAGTTCCTTTAGCCTCTCCTCGTATTTTGTGTGCTCTAGACTCTTGCCTGTCTTAGCAGCATTTCTCGGGACTCTCTTCAGGTCATCGCTATCTCTCTCATACAGGGTGGCACAAAAGTGAACTTCAATGTATTTCAGCTATTGATCCATACCAAAGAATGTCTATGTTGTGTAGAGTTCACCCATCACTTGCTGCAGAAGGAAGTTTGCCAGACTGTTGTCTTCCTTGATTATTTTATCTTATGTTCTGGTAATAAAATGTTGAGATAGATATATGTGATTTTTCAAGATACTGATGACCTCTGCACTGATAGCATCACTATCTTGCATATCTCTACTCCGTCTGGACAGGGATGAACCCTGGTGTTGCCCCAAGATAAGCAAGAAGAGTATCAGACCCATAAACTGCATGGGAGACCAGGAAGCTGTTTGGTCCAGGCATTCCTCTTCCCTCCAGGCTACTTCTTTCTGGAGGAAGCCATTGATCTTTGGCAGATGGACACAGTTGGGCATTCAGTCAATCTATCAGTGACAGGCTAACATAAAACAGTGGTAAATAGCCTCCAGTGATCTTGAAGAAGGGCTCTGTGGCTGGAGAAACACAGATTCAGCATTCATTCAAACCAACTTTTGAGGAATTTTTTTTATTACAGGAAACAACAAGGATAATAATAATAATCTGGGGAATCTCTGTCAAGAAAGAGCCTTTGGATAATCTCACCACAAAGAATTCTAGGCAGTAAGTCCCACTCAGTTTTGTTCATTTAACAAGATCTTACTGGTCTCCAGAAATATCCTTTAATTTTATCCTAAATGGAATTTGTGATGGAATACACAGTAGTAGGCAAATATTAAAAGTTTGCATAAATTTGAATGAGCACTCCCAAGAGACCCTGAATTTCAGAGAAGCCTGGAGGTAATAGACAGCAAAGCCTTCTTGGGATCTTTCTCACTCCAGTCTTGGAAGGTGAGTCCAGTTTTCCTTTTCTACTGTACATTATTTTAGTATTTTTCCAGATTAGTTATGTATTTTAAGCAGGGAGAAGATTGTTCCTCTGAGTAGATCAGCAAATTCCTCATGATAGCCATGCTGTTTTGTTAGTTTCCTTTTTTTATCCCTTCTTACCTGTCTTTCTGGCACCTCAGTGGGTTCTTCTGTGGTACATGTACAGTGGCATTTCAGTATCTGTAAATAACTGCAGCGTCTCCACACCTTATTGAAGTCCAGGTCCATCCTTCAGAGGTAAACACTGGCCAGTAGTACTGTGCTGTTTGTGGCCACATGTTGCCCCTTGCTCCCACAGCTTTGAACAGACTGCATAGAAAGAGGCAGCTATGGGGCAGCGATGCCTTTACAGACCTGTGTCTAGTTCAGTCCTGACAGGCTGAGGTTATGTGTTGTGCCTCCAGATGATACAGCACATGAATCCCATCCCTGGAAAGGGTTACGAGACAGTGGCATTCAACCATCTTTGTGGCCTCAGCCTACTGCAGGAGCTGAAGAGAACTGTGCTGCAGCTGAGACCAAAGGTAAGGCAGCCTGGCTGAACGAGCCCTTCTGGACTAATGTGGGACTCAGAAATTTTGCATCACTGTAGACAGAATTTGCACCTCAGTCGTCCCCAACCTGAAACCCGTCACAGCAGGTCCTGGGAATGTTCCCACCACTATGAGTTTCATTGTCCCAGTCACAGCACTGTGATCCTCTGTGTAAACATTAGCACAAGAAGACAGATCTCTCTGAGTTACTCTTGAATGAGGCAGATGCTGGAAAATATCAGTATGGATACCGCTGTATTGTAACCTGGCTAAAAGTGGTACTATTTAACATGTTCTCCCCTCTTTCCCCAAGAGAAGCTTTGCTATCTTGTTCCACTGAACTCTCATTAGCTTTTTTCATTCAGAGAAAAAGCCATAAACATGGTAAAGTCAAGGTAGGCCAAGGACTTCTGAGGAATTAGCAATACCCAACACTCATTTTTAACGTCATCAAACTTGTCTGGGAGCTCTCTGTTGCGGGAGCAATGTATTTTGGGGCTTAGCCTGACTGTATAAGCAAGAACGTAATAGAGCTGTGTGTCTGGCAGGACTTTTTGGACTAGAAAGTGGCTGGATACTTGTGAATAGCTGAGGGGACAGTAATGCAGCCCATATGGCATAGGAGGAGGGAAGCTGTCAGAATTCGAGCATGTTGTATGGACTGCACCAGCTTTTCCCTAGCAAGCAAGGGCAGAGGATCAGTGGGATGAAGGCTGAGTTCCTCAGCCCAGCTCATTTAATTTGTGAACAGGATAGAGATAATGCTTGGTGAACTAGTATGTAGAAGGGCCCTCATTTTTTTGGTGATTTTTGAGAATGGAATGATCAGGAGAGAAAATGCTAATAATGAAGGAAGTCCTGTGTTCATGAACAGTTTCAGCTGATGATGCTGGTGGGCAATCATTTTATGCCTTTGCATTTTTCCAGCTTTCAGCCAGTCAGAGTATGGTCTGTGTATACAGATACATGTTTACACATAGATACATCATCTCTGCTTATGGAGACTGCGTGCCTGATGACTCTTCTCCATCAGTACAAAGGACAATCAATTGCCTGTGATCTGACATCAGAGAGAAAACGGTTTCATGTTCTCATTGCATATTTGCAGGGGAGAAGCTGGTTACGTTACGCAGACCTGTGGGATCAGACTCCTTGAAATATGAGGTATGTGTGGGTGAACTTGGCCAATGCAGCAGCCAAGAAGACAATTTACTAGCCCACCCCTGAAGAGCATGATGGGACTCCAGAGGATGGAATTGGGGGCCCATACAAATACTTAGAGAAGTTATTAACCGTGGTTTTTTGTTGTTTTGGTGCTAGAATTTTAAGCCTCATATCAAGTATATCTCAGCAAAAGTGTTTTACTATGGAAAAACAATTACATGGGAGCTCTCCTGACTCTAAACTGGGACAGCAAGGCTGTTGAAATTTTAATGAAGACTTTCTTTTCATGCAGAGTTTCTCAGGTGTTAACTTAAACCGCTATAAATAAAAAGCAAACAAAATCAAACACAAAATACAAATATATGCCAAAACCTAAATCCACCTTAATTTCAGCATGAGTCTAAAGGTCAATGTCTTCCACTATAATACCACCAGTTCTGAAATACCCATGACATTCTGAGGTAGAAAAGGGGCAATATTTACATAGGAATTAGAACAGGAATACCTTTTATTTAAAAAAGCAGGTAACAGTCAAGCTCCTATTCAACCTGGTTGTCTTAATCCTCAGTTGAATGTAGAGTGAGATTGACAGGATGACGAGGCAACCTAAGTCAAGTAAAATAAATCACTTTTTGAGCAGTGCCAGTCTATCAGCTGCCACTATTCAAATATAGGGAACTTAGGAAAATAGGCTTTTAGTGGATGCTGCATTTTTAGACATCTATATTTTCACTGTTTCAGTCTCAGGGTAAGTGGGGTGTAGGTGTTTCATTCATGAACGGTTTAATTACACTTTGACTCTTTATTTTCATCAGAGTTTAGGAAATGTTGACTGCCCACATTACCTCAGTACCACTCAGGATCTAGGACTGAAGCACTTGGAAAGATGTGTGCCCTACAGCATCTAGTGGAGTCTTTCAACATTTGGGGTGGTGCTCTCTGCTTGCATGGTCTTGAAATTCTTATCCAGAATTTATATTTATACAAAATTTGTACAATCCTGGTACTCTTGAAGAAAAGAGGAGTTTTCCCTTTAGCTCCAGTGAGGTGTGTATGTCATTCCCTACAGAGAAATAAAATGGAGAAATATATTTTTAAGTCAGAAAACCTTTCAGGTCTACTGTTTCCCTAATAAAGAACCAAAAAAAGAGGGGTTTTTCCTCAGGTTGTTTGTAAGCAATGGGGTTCACTGGCATACTTTAAAGATGTTACCAGCTTCTGTCAGAAGAGTTGGATTCCAGGACACTGAAAGCTGCTGCACTTTTATCATATACTCTTGGGCATTCGATCACTGAAATGCCAAGGGAAAGAGCAGCTGCTTTAAAAGAGAAATGCAGAAATAGCTCATGGAAATCAGTGCTGAAGTCACACACTTCGGTGGGATTCAGACAGAGCATTTCCCTTTCTGTTTCCTCTGTAATCCTAAATGATGATTCATGTGAAAGTGAGGTTAGGGCTGATGGTGGTGTTTGTCAAACAAATCTCTGCACTCTTCTCCAGCCTCTGTGTGCTCAATATTTCTAAGTTTTGCCATGTCCAAAGAATATTGGGCCATTAAATCTAATTGTGCACCTCTGGGAAATAGTGTATACCTTGAGGCTTTGTAGGAAGGGGAAAATTCCACAGTTGCACCTGGTCAAATGGTTACACGTGAAGGAAATGACCCCTTGACCCTTTTAGGTGCTCTGAACATAAAACCTTTTTAACCCTCTCTTACCTGCAGAGCTATAAACAGTATTACTGCTCACATATCTATGCAGCCCATTAAAAATATATTTATATATGAAAAATGGCAATATTTGACTGACCTTCAGCAGCAAGTATTCCTCTGAGTGGCATGAAAGTTACAGAAATTAAAATTTATTTAATCCCAGATTTAATATGTTAGGAGCCGCCTATTCTGTGTGTGGGTGCAGACTTCAGCACAGTAGTAGTATCCAGGTCTGTTCTGGAAGTCTGTGGGGTGGATGTCATGCAAACCGTGCAAAACCAGCAATGTTACAGCCATGGTAGTTGTCATGAGAGGACTGTCTTCCTACTTTTACCTACATGATGTCTTGTCAGGATATTTTTGCCTTTATGTGACTGAAGGCAGCAAATCAAATTATTCCGTTCTAAATAATTTATTCAATAGTTTATGGTAGGAACATAATTATTACAAAGTCTTGGTAGAAGAAAATATTGTCTCGCTTTGTCTATTGAGAAGTTTTACAAAGATATATTAGTAAAGGAAGGTCTAAGGGGGAGTTCAGATTTGTATGTGTCACGTATTCTTCCAGGCTCATGACTGTGTGTGATGTGGGAGAGGATTTCTCTGGAAGCTTCTGTTACTACTTCCACTTTGACTCCTTTGTTTCACCTCTGAATTTGACCTGAATTATCTATGAAGCTAAGGGTAAGAGCGATGTCATTCGTAGCTTAGTGCCATTTATCACCTGAATGGCTCACAGTAAAAAGAAAAAAGAAGTGTGCAAAAAGATGCCAGTCAGAGACAAATTTTCTAATTGGCTTGATGCATGTTTTTGCCCTAGGTATATAATTAGAATGTTTTGCATATTTCCTGGGGCTCTGAAGAGCTGTTAAGAAAGGTATCAGAAGCCCAGCTTACAGTTTTGTACATCAGTCTTTGGATTTGGCCTACAGGAGGAAGAGGAGCTTTGGTCGCTGATTACTAGAAAGCCAAAATTGTAGAGGAAAAAATGTATTCTCCCATCCAGGCAAAACATATACCTCAGAATAAATATGAATAATGAGGTATGAAAGGGCAGCAGTCAGGGGAGAAGCTGTGAAGATGTGTCAGCCCGTCACGACCCATTCGTAAGGCTGGGCACTCGCACATCGGGGTTACAGGTCTGCAGTTTCCCATGAGACGCGCTGTGTTCTCATGCTGCAAGGGAAGAGCCTGCCGCTCTGGCAACGTCAGTCCTGTCTGCTAGACGAAGGCTTTGTCGCTGTTTCCATTATTTCTATTTCAGGGCAGTCTGTCTGCTGAGATGACTTGTCCAGGCACAGGGGATCTTGAGCCAAAGGCAAAACTCCCTTACCAGGGAAACGTTCGTAGAAGGGATTTTCAAAGCAAGCAGCATCCTTTCCCACTGCAGGGCTCTCTCACTCCAGCCCGCGGTGACGCAGGTTACCATATCCAAGAAGAGCGCTGGCATACAAAAGGAGCATCAAAACTGATGAGGAGCAAAGTGGCCTTTTATTAATGTGGTAGGGCTTGGCATAGCAGACGGCACCTGTGGAGAGCTCGAGGCTTAACCAGACAAGTACCAAATCCTTTTGGTGCTCTCTGTCAGCTAGGTGAGAGTTTGCTGTGAACATCCAGAGTGGCCACTGTGTCATGGGCACAATGACACAGGCTGCAGCTGAGCACCGATGGTGTGACCTGGCTGATCCTGACACAGTACAGACTTCTCAATGCTGTAAAAGGGTGTAGCCAGCACTTTTCTTCTTGAAGCACCTACACATAAAGAGCTACTTCCTTGGATACATACATAGCTTTCAGTTGCATCAGGACAGCTCAGAGTGCAAAGGAAGATGACAGCGAATGTGGTAGAGATTGTCGCATCTGTCAGGTGAGAACTGGCACCTTCACCTGTCCCAGGGTTGAACAATGTCAAGTGGTTTTACAGTTTCCTTCTGTGCCTTGGAACAACATTAAACATTGCATAAGTGTCTATAAAGACAACCAATTAGCCAGAGAAATCAAGAGCTATGCCATGAAGTGAGTACCTTTATGGAGTGGTTCATCATGGGTGATTTCATGTGTCTGAAGTTAGACCAAAGGGTCCCCTTCATTACTGCAGACAGCTGGGGGTCACTGCCAGGCCCACTTCAGCTTGTGTACAGCAAAGAAAGGGTGTGAGCTAAATGAATTATGATGCAGTAACTCCGTTGAGAACCCACAGCCTGCACAGCCATCAGAAAATTGGCATTTCTAAGTCCAGTATTGAAGATTTGGAGGGGTTTTGAAGATTTGGAAGGGTTTGTTAGGTGCTTTCTCAGAATTATTTCCTCACTTCATGGGTGAGAGGAAGCTTGAACTCTGTCTCCTGTTTGCAATAATTATACACCTCTTCCCTTTGACACACAGTTTCAGTTCACAGGTAAGAGAGTATCTTTCATATGATAACAGAAAAAGCCCAAAAAGAGAGAAAAAGAGAAATCTGAACATTGGACTTCTGTGCTTAAGTGAGCCTAAAGCATCTCAGCTCTCATACTTTATTCTTTTAGTGCAAGGCAGCAGAATATTACACCCCTCAAACCCGTACCGGGTTTTGCTGTCACAAAAGAAAAATTTAAAAGCAAGCCCTCACATTTTCACCAGGAGACACTGACTGTAACAAACAGCCAGACTTCTTCATAGTCCCAGTTTCGGTATCATCTTCTTCTGCTGACTGTGGCTGTTTCTCAGCCTGGAACACAGACACACCAGCTGGCAGGACTACCACCGTGAGTAAATGCATTGGACATGACTGTGCTATCGCAACGCCTTACAAATACATCAGTGTGCTACATGCACAGCTGGGGTTTGTCTCCTTGCCTGCTGCCAGGAGTGTGTAAAGGTTCCAGCTTCTTCCCCTCAGTCCTTCATCCGTGTATTCTCAGTCCTTCCCCCACCCTTCAAAAACAAGCTAAATGTCGTATTATTAATGATATTTTAGTTTAATAGCCACACTATTACTGAATGTCTGAAAAAGCATCATTCCACATGCCAATAATCTGTCCACCAACTCTTCTCTCTTTAGTGTCAGATGAGCATGCAAAGTATCTTTATTACTATTTCGGTTGAATTTAGTTCTCAGGCAAATAAGAGGCCCTAACTAGAGCTGAGGGATAGTGCTGGCAAGCAGAATGAGAAAGAACAAGGCATTTCAATCCCAAACTTCATACTTAGCAAGTGATATCACCTTGGGCTGCTGGCTGTGTCAGGATTGGTTCAGCAGCCAGGCCTAGGGAGGAACAGGATAGCTGAGCATCAGGGGATTTTATTCTGGACCAGGCATGGAAATTTTCAGGTCTCCTGTAAAAAATGTTAATGCTACATTGCAGATGACTTCCTGTAATCTTAGTGACATGGTTTGTGCACCAGGCCCTGGAGAATCTTTGTGTCCAAAAAGCTTCCCTTTGTGGATTTCCAGTGATGCAGCTGGGAGGCAAACTGGGTCCATCTCGTTTGTAGCAAGGATTATTGCAGTCTCTGTTAATTCTTGTTTCCTGTGTTAATGATTTCTTTCCGACAAAGTGCTCTGAGAATTTTTTCTTGCAGCATAAAGGGATAAAAAACCCACCTCCCACTGCCTTGGATCTGCTGCCTGTTTCTGCTGAGCAAGAGTGAAGATGGAAGCAGAAGGTTTTTGTCACTCTGAATTTCTTGGACAGTGTTTTGGGGTTTTTTGTTTGGTTGATTTTTTTTTCCCTCCACGTGGTTTTTGGATACCTTTTACCCATTTGGAATTCAAGTCTCTCTGTTTCCTATACTGGTGATCCTGCTGCTTCCAGCTGGAATTCTGCAACAGAGTACTTACAGAATTAAGCACTAGAACTGGGAGTCTTTAACTGCCTCCAGAAGCATCTTCACCTACTCAGCAATGTTAGATAAATACCTGAACTATGGATGCTGATGTAAACTATAGATTCATCTTAGGTGCCCACACAGACTTCCCTGACACTAATTTTTGGCTGGTTACAAACCAGTGAGAAGCATTCTCTGCCCTCAGACATCCTCTGTCTGCACCAGCCGTGGAGAATTATGGTGCAGACAAGCTGTGGAGCGGAGGAACATTTCTTAGGAATTGGAGGGATGAGAACCCCATCACCACCCCCCCAGCACACACAGCTATTTTGACACTCATAATGAGCATTTGCCATTGATGACAAATTGATTATAACCACAGCCATTAAGGAAAGTGTTCATAAGTTTCCTATCCTGTAACCAAGGCGGGCACTGATGCAAAAGCCCCAGGGCTTCCAGGTCAGGGCTGCCTTCGGTGCCATCTGTGGGTAAATAGAGAGATGTCAGCACTGGCCAGGCTGCAGTAACTTTTCAGTGGGTTGCTCAAAAACATCGTAAAGTTCATATTTCACAATCATTAGCCTCAGCAGTGCCCATCTGTTAAGCAGTGGTAAAAACTGAAGTGCTTCATAGCAGATGTTCTCCCCGAACAAGTGCCCACACAGGGTTTGCTGATTTCCTGGATCACAACTGTTTATCCCAAATAACTCTGCAAGTAACTGCCTAAGGTCAGTTGAGAGTGAATGCTGCATCTTCTGGATTTACACTGGCACAAGCAGCGTAGAATTGCAACCACTCTGCTTTAGCCCTGTTCTCAACCACTGGTACAAATCAAGAAGGGAGTCGGTGCAGTGTAAAACAGATGGAATTGCGATCAAAATAAATCATTGCACTTTTTGCTTGTAACACTTCAGATCACAGATGGGAGAGCTGAGATGCAGACAAAATATGACAGGAGGTTACTTGAACATCTGGAGTCCAAACAAATGCTTCTTTATTTAAAACAACGTTTAGCAAAGAATGCCTAGGAAATGTGAAAACTGGACCCAATCCTGGTCCCATGGAAGTCACTGCCAACACTCTTGTTCACGTCAGCAGTCCTACTCTGATGACATTACAAATGTCGTGTCTGTGTTGCATCCTATGGTAAATGGAATTTTAAAAGCTTTCTCTGAATCTTTCTGGTAGAATTGGCTTTGCCAAAAAAAACTTTGCAGGGATATTTCAGGCAAGACCCAAATGTCCAGTATTTGGATTATCTCTTCAAAGCCACAAATATCTATGAGGTGTCTAACTCCCCATGAGAGCCACTGAGAAACAGGCACTTAATTCTGCTTTGTACCTTTAGAAATGTCCCATCTGATCTAGATTTTGATATAGCTGTTAAAATTACATGGCAATTTAAGGTAACTCTGTTGTCCAACCGTTTGAAACTCTTTCAGTAGGAAGGTAATATCTCACAGCTATCCAGCTGTGAAACAGATTTAGAAGAGCACTCTTCACGTCTTTCAGTGCAACACCAAGCTGCTGCTCAGAGGTGGCATAAATTAATCTGGTCAGCTTTTGCTGGAGACAATGAAGAGCATTCACGTGGGCTGTTTTAGCAGTAGAGTAAAAGGGGATGTCACAGAATCAAGCCTGCTGAGTGTTAAAATCTCTGCAAATGACACTGCTGTACTTAGCCAGGTAAGAACATATACATGGAGCCTCAAAACCAGCTTCCATGGGAGCCTGACCTTTTCAGTTCAGTTGGGAAAAAATGAGAATAGGATGAGAACAGAAGTTAGTTTGTATAATTTTTTAGGAAAGGATGTGATGATAAAGGTCTTTGAATTGCGGAGAAGGAATCTGGGATTCTTGTCGGATGATGAGAGTGGGTGAGCTCAGTGTATCCAAGTGTGTGTTTATGGTTTATATAATGAAGGACAAATAGGCAGCCCAGCCTCTACCCGACTGGAAATCTGTGTGTGATTAAGGAATGAAGATGTGGTCCCTTCACTACCATTAAGTGAGGTTCTCCCTTCTATCACTGTCATGGACTAAGATCTGATTTAAACCACGTGCTGTAGCTAGTAACCTTGGATAAATCAAGGCTTTGTGCCTTTACAAGGTATTGTCTGTCATTGTAGGACATTTAACAAACTGCCTGTGTGGGAATTGCATATTTAATCTAAAGCAGAAATACAGCCAACTTGGGGTGGGAAGGCAGAAGCAAGAACAACAGGACTTGTAATGAATGTATGGAAAATACTAAAGTAGCTGAGACCCTCTGCTGCAGGTGGTGCTCTGCATGCACGTGGAGGAGGGAAGTCCTCTGCACTGAAGGTCAGACATGCAGTGCACGTATACACATCAAAATAACATCAACTGGACTGCTGGGCAAGGGGCATGGTGATGGAGCTTCCTGTAGGTTCACACGACTGTGTGGCACCTTGCGGATCCAGCCAGAAACTAGAGCCTAAGCAAGAACTACCCCAGCTCTGATACTAGTCCCACTGCTCTTGTGGACACGCTCAGTGGGATAGGAGGACTGTGCTGATCTCGTAGACCTCTCAGGCTTGAATGGTTGTTTGATCTTTTGGTGGGATTGTCTGGGGGTTTATATACTTAAAATTCACAGATCTCTTCCTCATTTTGCTGCAGACTTTTAAATGAGTATATTAGATGAGATACAGATTTCAGGCAGCTCTGGATGAACAGTATTACCAGATGGAATGTTCACGCAACTCCAAAAAAGGACAGGGATGGGGAATCAGCATAGGCAGATTATTTTTTGTCTATTAGCCCTTCAAATGTAAACCCCTCAGCTGTGATCCAAGGGGAGTAACTGTTTTATGTTCAGAAGCAGCCCAGGAGAGACATGTGCCTGCATCGCAGATAGTTCCTCGGTTGTTCATTCAGATTCAGATATAACTGCATCCGTATATTGTATTTCAGCTGCTGACTGTTTAAAGTAACCAAACTTAAATGTGCCAAAGCCAAGGAAGGTGTCACTAGAATAGACACATTACGTACAGTGTGTGCATGTTGTTAAATGCTGTTAATTGCCTTGGCTGGGAAGCCTGCTGCTCCCTGGTCGGTTTCTGCTGCAATCCCAGCCTTTGTTCCTCTTCTTGCAATGGAAACATTTCTCCCCTATTTATTTTTGCGTGAGAAAACATGTTTCCATTCTGAGCCTCTAGATACCACTCGGGTGCCCTCCTGACCTCTCCTCGTGGGCCCGGCCCGTGTAAATGACCAGACAAAGGAATGTGGATGAAGGAAGTGCCATAAAGTAGAAATATTGCTGGCTCGTAAATTCCCTCCATCACAGCAAGATTTCAAAATAAACAGAGCTATAGTCACATAGGACAACATAACTCAGTGGTGCAAAATTCATCACTGGCCCTTGCAAAGGAGAGCAGCCTGACATTAAAATGAGACTCCTCCAAGAGTCCTGTCTGCCTTGCGCCCTGGCACCAGACCTGCACTGTGTTTCCATACAGACTACACCTGGATTGGTTCCCCAGGGTCTTCCTCTCTTCACAGCCCATATCAAACTGAATGCAAGGGTGAGAACCTGAACCATGGTTCTTATTCAAGTCACTGGGATTTGGTGGCCCTGATGTCCTCTGGGTAGCTTTTATAAAACTATCCAATTTTTGATTTTACTGTGCTCCTCCAGCCCGCGGCATGAATGTATCTGTATGAACTCCAGTGTCTGTGAGTCCAACCATGAGTACTGCCAGGTGCTGGATTCCAGAATTGCTTAGGTGTGTTCAAGCACCTTCTTGCTACTAGACCTACTCAGCTGCAGATCACTCTTGCTTATGCTTCAGTGACACTTCTGTTTATAAGGGCTCAAGATCCCTTATTTCTGGAAACAGGTTATCCAGACGCCAGATAATTCCCAGGTGCTTGGAGAAGCAGGAGGCCTATGCACCATGCAGGCTTTCAGCTTCTGGGTGCAGTATTCTGATATTGGCCATCCATGAGAAGAGGGGGATTTCTCCTTGGATTGGGAGATTTTTGAAGAGAAGGGAACTTTCTCTGAATATTGCATATGCCTGCCTGAATGAGCACATGGCCACCTAACAATTTTGCAAAACCCCATACAATGTCAAGAAGTGGGATAAAATTGGTATTCCTTGAAAGGAAATTTTAAATCTGGAACACAGGTTAAAGTATGTGTCTCAACTTCAGACCGAGACACAAGTCCCCACTCTTCAGAAGCCTGTCCTTACGGCTAAGAGTGTTGGAGTTAGCAGATGGGCAAGCAGACATCAGTTGTTATTTTTCAACATTTTTTTGGGTTGACATTAGAGATTTTCAGAAGTTGAAATTAAGGAACATTTTATGACCTCGTACAGCTTGTTGAAAAATACTTCGTTTTCACACAAAGCATACTGCCTTTCCACCAACATCTAATATCCTCCTGCTCTTCTCCCCTGACTCTACTGTTCTTACCTAAAAATAGTTTGGTTTATTTACTCAGTGAAAAATTGAATGTTTCCAAGGGCACTGAGACCTGTTTTCTCTTCATCAAGAGCCCAAATGTCTGTTGAAAAAGCTTTGATGAGAAATTTTCAATAAGATCCAATGAAAAAAGATAAGAGGTGGGGGAGGAAACCATTACTTTTTTTTTTCCTTTCTGAAGCAGACAACAGAGTTCCTTAACATCAGTTGTAGGAATGAAGAAGAAAGTGTCTGCCTTTGATCAGAAGGGAATCCTATCTTTTTTCTGAATTCTGCCAGCTGCTCCAGTTCTGCACTTCCACTCAGACAAAACCCTACATTATGATTGAGCCTGAAACCAACATAAACAATCCTGTGCCCTTTTAGCCTTGCTTTTGGAAGATAGACTATCAGTGGAGCTGAGAATTTACTCACTACATCTAAATGAAGTGTAACCTTCCAGAGTTAGATGGCAACAGATAGATAACCCCATTCAAGTGGAAATAGATGAAGAATGACACTGAAGATTGCATGATGGGCCATAGCTAATAGTCCTGCTTATGACTTCTATACTAACTACTGGACATGCAAGCACCAAAAGGTTTGTCGTAGCTAAATCTGCAAAAACTCCCCAAAAGACTCGCTCATAGTTTTGTTTCTAGATGAGGAACAAGTGATTCATTACATCATAGACTGCATCATACAAGAACAAATTAGGAATAAATGGATGAAGAATAAGTTGAGGCAACAATTAAGATAAAGTCCTTAATTATTCAGAGAGGCTTTGGAAGAATCTGCTGGAAGACTGAATGAAAGAAGTGCAGAATCAGAGGGTTTGTTGTGTGATAACAGGGTCTGGACTCAGCCCAGAAGACCCTTCCCTGTACTGTGTAACTTCAGAGTCCACAAACCTTGATGTACTTCTTAACCTCCCCAGCTTTATAGCTCTTGAAAATTAAATATTTTCTAAGAAGATGTGAGAGGGGAGCTAGTATTATCTGAAGGTCATGTGAGGATGCTGAAAGAACTCTCTGGTGGGACAGACATGCTCCCACAGAGCAGAGGGCGTGCATGGCAGATTCTTAGTCTTTTTCATGAATGCAGGGCCATTGCTCCTGGGACATCTTGGGCAACAGCTGTAGTGATGCAAGTTCTTCATGCTCAAGGGCAATGCCAGTGTTTACACATCTCTAACAAGCCACGTGGGACCCACTCTGCTAGCAGGTGCTTTCCAATGGAGCAAATCACCTGAGAAGGGCAGACTGTGGATGAGAAAAAGGAAAGGCAGGACAATGGTAGAGCAGGAAAGAAGAGAGAAGAAGAGAGGAAAGAGGTAAAAGGCAGAGAGAAGTGGAGAGCTGAAGGAGTGTCCTGGGTTTAGGCTACACTACAACAAGGAGAAAGAAAACAAAAAAAACCAAAACCAACCGAAGAAAATAAAAAACCAAACCTGGGAAACAACAGAGTATAAATGTGTGAGACTGGCTAAGGAAGGAGGATGAGAGTATGACAGGGATAATAAATGGGGGAGACTGGACAGAAAGGCCAGCATGTCCTAAGCAACCTCTGGCCTTGCAGGCTGTGGAAATTAAGGAAGCTGAAATCTCTGAGTCAGGTCCCAATGCAAGTACCAGGTTGCTATTGGTCACCTGCCTGTGCTCCTGCTTCAACACAGTGTCCTATCTTGCTGCACTGCACTGTTTTCCCTGATGAGCATGTGGCCCTCCCACTGTCTCTTCCAGCTTCACAACCCTGGTGGAGTAAATGTTTGGGAAATTCCTGTTCCTCTTGCTTTGTAGCATCTGGAGTTAGGGCTGAACTAAGCCCTTCAGGCTGGGAGGTTTTGGAAGGAAGCCCCACACTCACTGGGCCCTTTGCCAGCAAGTTAATCCTTTCTGTATTGACCCTTCTAGAGGCAGCAGTCCCAGGCCACCAAGGATCTGATAGCCTTGAACTCTCCATGCCTCTAACTGTGCTTGCTCCTTTTCAGTGGTGATCTCTTCTCAGCAATTTCCTCCTGAGGCTCTGGGTAGTAAAGCAAGGGCAACACAGATCAGCCAAATCATTCCTTATTTTCTCAATCAGTGCTCAGTGCAACTGTCATTGTGTCAGTCAGGACAGAAGATGCTATGCCATGCACTTCAGCTGCTTTTGTTTATGTTGCTGCTGCCTTGCATATATACATGCCAGAAACTCTACACTTCCCCACAGACACCCAAGGTACTTTCCCAGGACCATTTGCTGTAAGCTGCATAGATCATTGCAACATCCCTTACCCACCTGCCCCAAGCACGGAACTAAAATCAAGTTGGGCTTAGGCAAAGCTGAAGGTACAGAGCAGCTAAACGGTGCTTGCTGAGCACCATGTGTGTGTCTGTGTTCAAGAGGGATAAAGGCAGCACAGACACGTCCAGGGCAGTTCAGTGCAGTGTACAAACGCATGCATGTTCTGTATGGATGTTTGTCCTGTGCCCCACAGGGGACTTGGGGTCAGTTCCATGACTTGGAGTAGGTAAATGGAAGACAGAGAATATTAAGTATCTTCAGCAACATCTGTAAGTCTCTCAGCTTTCACAAGGAGCCAGTATAGCCGAGGATCACTGCAGCTACGGCAGCAAACTGCACTGCTTGAGAGCCCGGGCTTAGCCTTGTCTTTAATACAGACTTTCTGTGTCATCACAAATTCCACAAGCAGCTCTTAGTGCCCCTTCAGCAGCTGTTTTTCGAAGGCCAGAACACTCTCACCAACCACTGAGGTCAGCTGGAGCTGGCAGCACTCATCATCTTCAGCAAGCAAGGTCTGGCCTCCCGGACACGGCTTCACCCAGAACAAGAGGACACTTGCAGCCATTGTCCAGAATGCTGCTCTGCCTTGGTCCCTTTGTCCTTAAAATAGGAATAAAAAGCCAGCACATAATCTTTTGGGTGGGATTTGGGTGCCAAGATATAGGCTCCTAGTGCTGTGTGGAACAGCCCAGGTATGCAGCATGCCTGCCAGGTGATAACAAGGTTATAGACCCATGTATTTCTGAGATGGCAGATAGAGGCCAGACAGGTACCCCACAGACCTACAATGACCAGATGTTTCTATTCAGGGAACTGACACCCCTTTTTTAAGGTCAATGATGTGCTAAGATGTTCCCATAAAGAACTCCACAGCAGTGTCTACATAAAGACATATTTTATACAGCCAATACAGCTGATTCCTTCTTCACCCCTTTTGTAGACATCTCTCAGGCAGGTTCACTCTCACTGGCACATGTTAGGAGGAGCACAGAGAAGAATCTGCCACCTGGGTTTTTCTTCCACAAATAAAAGCTAGGCCCAAGGGGTTTTACGACCTTTAAACAACTTACCCTTGCTCCTGCATCCCAGCTGCAGGCAGTCCACCTGGTCAGGGTGTTTGCTTGTGAGGAAAAAACTACCTTCTGTGGGAGATCTGAAAGGCTTTTGTTTCCACATCAGATCTCTTGTTTGAGAGCACATGCAGCACCTCCAAGAAATGTAAAAGGGAAAACTACATCCCCCACAGAAGCGACAAGGCTATAAATCCAGAGAAAATCTTCATGTGTCATTTACAAGCCAGCACATCAGATACTGGCCTCTTGTGCAGAGAGGCTTGGTCCAGGCGCATTCCTTCCTCTCCTTCTCCCGGTTACAGGAACAGTGAATGTTTGCTGCATTGTTTTTCTGGGAAAGGGGGTTGCCAGACACATCTATGTCCTTAGATGGGCACATTACAGAAATCCTGTTTTGTTCTTCTTCACAAGGAAAAATAGTTAGGTGTAATCTGCCAGCTGGACACAAGGACAGACTCTGTTATAAACTCCTGGATTTAACATTCTAAGGCCAAACCCACAAGCCTAAGCCCTCTCTTTGCTCTGGATTCCCTGGCTATCTGGTGCATGCTGTCCTGGCAACTCGACCAATTTTGCTTTTCACATGAGGTTATTGACAGGTATTTTATTGCAGAGGGAAATTGCCATCAGCTTCTGCTGAAAAGAGAAGGTCCAATATTGGTCTTGTTCCCAGGTGTTCTTGACTTTATCTTCAGGGCAGACATTTGCTATTCCATAAATTCCAGCTGCAGTTTTTCAGATATTGCAGGAGCTGGAAAAAACTTTAAATTTTGGGGTGAGGAATGAAGCTGGATTTTGTTTTTCAGGGAGAGCGGTGAAAAAAATTTAGAAGTCAGAGCCTATATCCTACAGTTCTTTATTTCTACTAGAGTTTCTGATCCCTGTTAAAATCAAATGATGTGAGATCTGCCTGGAACTGCTGGAATCATTGGCAAGTTAGGAGCTCCACATCCTTGTTGGATCTGTGCCCAGACTCCTGGCCACGTGCCGAGGGGGCATGCTGCAGGAAGTTTCAGCCATGCTTGCCCTCCACCCTTGAGCATCTGTTCTCGACCATGGCTGGAGAGAGGATTCTGGGCTAACATAGACCTTTGATCTGAAATAGTACAGCCTTTGTACTGCTCTCATGCATCTTCCTCTAGATTCCTTGCATCTATAAATGTCATAGTGCATGTTAGCTGGTTGTGTTCTGTCAGTGATGTCCTCCCTCTCTGTAACAGACCGATCTTGTGTCCAGCACCAGTCTTGCCCCCAAACACAACTGAGGGAGTGGCATCATGGCAGAATGAGAGCTAATGCACCAGGTGGACTTGCGTTGGGCTCTTCATCACGCGTGGGGAATTTCCATCTGTGAAGCTCTGACAAATGTTGACACCTCTGTGCTGTGCTTGCTCTACAGAGTGGGATCAGGGCCAAGGATCGGGCCCTCAGTCTGGAGTATGCTGTCAGAGCTCCGTGCTAAATTAACACGCACCAAAGAAGCTCTGTCAACTGTGCTACAGATGTGGGGGAACTGATTGTATGCATGTGTGAAGGGGGTGACTATGCCAAATTTAAACACCTACTTTACTCCCTTGAGGGAGGTTGATGTTCTTAGAGCTTAGCTTAATGTACATGTCATGAAACAAGACGACTTCCACATTTCTCATGAGAGAGAAGATGCAGGGGTTTATATACATACAAGTATTTTGAGCTAGGTCTTTTTCCTGAAAATGTGAGCAGTCACTGTAAAGGAGGAGAAATACAAAATTGTCTGACGAATTCTCTTCTAAATCACCTTGTTGGTCAGATCTCACTAGTTTTTATTAAATGAAGCATGTCTTGAGGAACCAATTCCTCCAGTCATGTAGTCATGAATATACTGATTTTTCTAGGTCAGTAATTTTGATTTGACTGAAACCACTAAAACTAAGATTACAAGATCTTCTCACATGTTTCTGTCAAATGTTTACCACTTGCATAACTGTTCCATTCTGGTTAATTAAAATCATGGCTGAACTTCCTGATGTGAAAGTCTGATCGAGTACCCTTACCTGTATGTTCTTTGCCAGGATGAAATTAGCATGCCAAACTGCCTTTGGTGAGCTAACAAAGCCATGAATGCTAAAAAATATAATCTTACCTACACATCAGCAAAAGTCAGTCCCTACTTGTGAAGTGAAATACAAGAGTAACATTTTTGGGACTGATGATATAGGATGATAAACAAACACATGCATTTATTGTTTGGTTGTATAGTTCAAAGAGGAAACAGAAATCATCTCAAGAGAGGAATATTGTAAAGTAGTAAATGAATATAAGTAGAATTTTTACACTCTAGAAGGGAGGACTTAAAAATAGAAACGTTAGGAAAAGAAGATTTCTGATTGTAAGATGTATTGGACCATAGAAAGGCCTCCTGAAGGAAGAAATAGAAGCTGAATCTCTGAAAACTTTCAAGCACAGATCGAACACTGTGGCAATAAATCTTCAATCAGATACAACCCTGCACTGTGAGAAAAAAGGGATAGAAGTCTTTACTGTACTTTTCCAAGTCTTGTAATCAAGTGAGTCTTTGATGCTATTTGTGGGAGGTTGACGTTTTACAAACAGCAGGAGATTGAAAGATACTGTGGGAGTACCAACTGGTGTCATTCTCTCTGTTTCACTATGTGTGCTGATAATCCCAAAACATACATTCAGGCCCAAATTCTGAAGAAGTCAGGAAGAGGAGCTGCAGTCACAAGACCAGACCTAGTCAAAAGAAGCAAAATGAGCCGCTCTTTCTGCTAACATACTGAGGGAGCGGCGGGTCACGAGTGTGTGCTTCAGGGACTCATTTCTGGATGAGTATTTCCCTCTAAGTTAGCAGCATTTTAGGAGCTGGCCCTGAAAACCTCAGTTTACACAATTGGTTATAAGATCCAGTAAGGCTCAGAGTAAAACACAACTCCAGCAAGTAAGCAAACAATAGGATCTGGCACATCCCGATCTCCCACATCCCATTAAGGTCTGGTCCTGTAAGACACATGTCCTTGTCATGTGAGTGACATGTATGTTAAGTGATGTTAATGATTGTTTATTGCAAACTAAACATTTTTGCCATCTGGCAACTTTAGATGACAAATGTCAGAACATTTCCAGCAAATTAAATGTTTCCATCACCATAAACGAGCTGTTTGCTGGATCTCACTTCTGTGTGAGATTAATACAGTTGCCTGTAGCCCAGAGAACAAATCTGTAAATACAAATTAAATTTAGTTTACATTATCTGCCTTCTCAGCCCTGCGTGTATTCAGTGTACATGCTGCCCAGGCACTAATGCCTGGCTCCGTGCACACAGCATGTTATCCTTCCACAGACAAAGCCTCCCATGTGATTCTTTTTTTTTCCCTACTCATTTTTGTCTTACTTATTACTCTGGACTTTTATATGATGGGATTAGTCTTTTCTAAAATGGTTATTTTTATGGGTTTAATTAACAGTAGGACTTTTCCAAAACAACACTAAAATAATGGACTTAGATTATAAAATAAATAAATTAAAACCCGCCCGATTTTCAGAAACTGCCTGAAGGGAATTAAAAAAAAAAAAACCCAAACAACAAAACGGCAAAACTTTTCAAAGCGAAAATGCAAAGAAAAGAAATGCTAGGTTATCTGCAGACAGAGAAAGGCTTTCATGGCATTTGGTGTTCAGCCCGTGTCCAGTCTCCAGTCACTAGAGGGCACCCCAGTACACGAAACCGGCTGCCACCTCCTCCCTCGCAGTCTGCCCGGGGAGCTGCGGGCTTGTACCCGGGCTGCGGGGGGGTTCCGACCGGGCTTTTGTGGTTCTGAAGTTGCACCTACGTTAGGGTTTTAATTAGGATCAGGAATGTGCTATCGGAGTGGGCTTATTGAAGCCCTATCCCTGTTTACCCTGCATCGCTGAGCTGTCTCCAAATGTGTAAATTGGTTTGCTTTGGGGTGAAAACAGAGTCAGGAAACAAACTCCAAAAGGGCATGTGCTAAATAGCAATTCAGTCCTTAGGAAAAGACTACAGCTAGACTAAAGAAACCCTTGAAAAGAGCCAGAATGACTGCTTTGCTCTACAGATCTGTTCTTCCTGCACCACGCAAGTTGTTCATATAGACAAAACCATGAGGCCCCTAGGCTTTGCTGAGGGAGAAGGCAGCTGGAAAGTTTGCTTCAGAGCCTGAAAATCCCCAAAGTATATAGATATTTGGGTTATGGTGTTTCACTCATGCCTATCTTAAATTAAAAGCAAATAATAATTTAAAAAAATCCCAAGAGATATGTGACTCATATTTCATTTGTCAAAGGAGAGCCTGAAAGAAATGAGATGGGTGCTGTAAGGACCTCTGACCATTTTGACCTGGCCACCGGGCTAGATCTTTTCCCTGCAGACTCAAGCCTGTTCAGTTCTGATGCTCTGGTCTTTTGTGCATCAGTTTCCCATGGAGAGAGTACACAAGCAGAGTTGAGTTTGGCCCTGGCCAAGCCTCCCAGGTGCCTCTTCTTGCTGGGAACAGTAAACCTTTATTGTTGAAGTCTAGGTTCCTTGAAGTGGCCTGCAAGCTCAATGAACCTGAACGCTCCAAGCGAAACCCAAGCAAAGCCACACAGTTTTAAACACTCTTGGAATAAAATCCCCTCCACAGCGTCAGCGTGGTGCTAAGGGGGAGAGGCAGAGCACGCCAAACTTGGCTCTGCTTTACCCCAAGCTTTCAGGAAACTCCTCACAGTGAGGCCAAGAGCTATGTTCATACCAAAACTGAAACCCAAGCAAAATTTATCACGTTTTGAGTTACTTCATGAAAGGTTAGACCAACTTGGGATGTGCTCTGCTGGGATAAGAGGAGAGATGGATTCTGCCCTTAAAGGCCAATTTCACATTCACTGAAATCACATGCAAAACTCCCAGGGAAGCAAGCTTAAACCTTTAAACACTGTTAGAAAAGAGCTACCACAGTTCTCGTCATTCCAGTTAACCATCGATAAACAGTTACTCACTTGACCTCTATTTGATCTCTCCCTCTGCCCTCCAAGGAATCTTCAGGGCCAACACATCCTGGATATCTCTGTGTATGTGAACTTTTGAGGCCATTTTACTGCAATAGGAACAAACCTTTTTGCAATTCTATCTGAAAGCTGGTTATTTGAGGAGATTTTTTTCCTTCTTCAGAGCAGTCAAATTCAACAAATCATATTTCTTAGTTTATATTGCTTTATTTCAAATACTTAATACTAAAACTCCTGTTTGCAACACATGTAGAGGATGAGCTTGAAACCCTGACATGTCAATAAGGAGGGAAAATTGTCTTAGCACTTGAAGTATGAAGGTCAAATACAGGAGTCAAGAAAGATGTTCAAGCTGCTTTAGGGTTGTCCTCTTCCAGCTGCTGCTTGGATGCGCAGGATGACTGCAAAGTGTTCGACCTTTCACCTAATTAATAGTCTTGAGGGAACAAAAATCATTTAGGAATGTCTCAAGAATAAGACAACTTATTAAGAAAAAGAATTCTTAAGCAAAACAAGAATGACAGTAAAATGGAGGTAAATCTAAGGGCATATAGTTAGTAACCGAAGAAAGGAAAACTATACAGATGGCTTCTTTTTTAAAGTATGATAATGCCAGGAATTTCAGAGTTGTTGCAAAAGAATATTAATACACAAAAATATTGGAACACTCAAAGTCTCTGTGCACTCTTAACTCTGCACCCTAAGGATACCATGCAATAGTTAATGTTGATTTTAGCATTTTAGCTTCTTTCATTTCCTTCCCAGCACAGCATCATACTGTGTGGAAATAACTTGTTTAAGCATGCTTTAAAAAGCATGTCTTGAAAAAAAGGAGCTGCATCTAGAGACAGAGATACTAAACTGCTGGAGTCATTATCATGTGGGCTAATGAATGATGTTACAACAAAGCAGCAATAAGTTCAATTTGATATCTTAATTGTGCATTCCCACAGCCTAATACATATAGATTTCTAAATGTAATTATACTTAGCTCTAGATGCCTGAATTTCCTGACATTATTAATGTGTTTTACTTCAAATTTCTGAGATGCACTGTGAATCTTAACTCCACTTACACATAGATTCTGCGTGAACACTATGACTGTCCAAAAAACAATGCATTTAGTTGCAGACAATAAGTCGAGGAAATATTAAGGAAGATCACAGTCAAATAGTGTTATCAAGAATAGGGTGAAAACAAGGGTGCTATTTTCCCAACCAGAAGACATTTAGTTTAATTCTTAACTCACAAACAAGTTTCTTAAAATAATGAGTTATGTTTTACTGGCCAGAAATGTCTTGCTTCAGACCTAATCTGTGGGGATTTAAATCAACTTCAAATAATAATGATTTCATTGCTAGGTTATGCCAATCTAAAATTCTAAGGAACAGAAATGTTGCCATCTCCTCGTTTAAGAGGAAATGTAATTTGATACAAACACACTAAAAATTGGAATACTGTATTATTAAAAAAGACTGTATCAAGCTGTGTTGAAATCAACAGTAGGTCTATTTAAGGTTTCTGAATTCATCCTTTCTTTGTTAGCATTCAGATAAAAGATTGAATTTACTGGCTATTAAGGAGTTCTGGCTGCAGCTGGTTCGGGGGGTGAGGGGCAATGGGATTCAGGCACATCGAGGGGTGCAGACAGGATTGGTTTTGAGCATTCAAACACTGGTCAATTCTGTGGGAGTTAACACTAAGATGAAACGAACTTTTCAGGGAATTTAACACTTGCCCAGTCTTTCGACTTTCCTTTAAATGTATGGTTACTTCGGAGTTCCCGAAGAGCATAATTCTAGGTCTGGAGGGAGCAAACCGTAAGTCCCCCGTTGAGGGTTTTTTTTTCTTTGTTTTAGTTTGATTTGTTGTTTTGTTGCCGTCTAAATCTTAGCTCAGAATCGCTGTACTGTAAGTAGCAATTTGTTCTTGGCAGAAACAAACAAACAAACAAGCACACCACAGTTCATAAAAAGTGCGCGATGCTGAGATGAGCTCGGCTATTGTATGGAGATGTTTTCTGCATCCAGGCAGCGGGAACACAGCAGCGAAGTCGTGAAGGCAGCCCCACGGCACAGAGCTGCATGTCGGTCCAGTGTCCCGTCCCGCGCTCGCCCCGCAGCCCCTCTCAGCGCTGTCGGCCTTCGCAGGCTTGGGTTTGCTCTGACCTGAAACTAAACTAAACTCGTCCGGTCGAGGAGACCCCCCCTGAGGAAATTCCTGGCACGGAGCAGGCTGGGCTCGGCTGGTAAATTTGCCCTGACAAAATAATCCTGAAGCTTGCTTAGATTTCTGATTGCTGTGTAGCAGAGAGCATCCATCCCTGTGGGTGTGTGCAGGTGTCTGCACGCGTGGGGAGGAAGGAGACGAAACACAAAAGACAAGCGGTTCACCGGGCAGCCGTCGAAGCGGGGCGGTCCGGCAGCGCGGGGTCGCCTTTCCTCCCATGCGAAGCCCCCGGGAACTTTGCCCAGCACCCAGGGGCTGGCGGCAGCTGCGCCCCGCCGCCAGGCAGGTCCCGGGAGCGACCCTCACCCCCCACGACTCCCCCCTCCCGGGCCGGACCCGCCGGGGGGAGGCAGCTCCGCGCCGCCGCACCGCGCCTCTGCCGGGATGCAGGGGAGTTGGGCCCAGGCGCTCGCTGCGGGGGGTGAGGGTGGGGGAGCTCTGTGTGTTTCTGGGAGGCGGTACGGCGATGCTGTCGGGTACTCCCGACTCCCTTCTCGGGAGAACTGGTCTCACACAGAGGCTCTGGCAGAGGGTAAGGACAACCGAGGCGCACGGCGAGCCGAGGCATCCTCCCGCCTGAGTGTGAGCCCTCCCTGTTTGAAGCTGGCTGTGCTCAGTTACACGGAGGTATGGGGAGAGCTCTTATACCTGTGTGCTGCAATTATATGAGTCAGCTCTGAAGGTCTATCCAGGCATTTCCTAGGATACGAGGAGTTTTCTCCTTCAGTTACAACACGTGTATGTCTGAGGATGCCGAGGGGGAGGCTGCTTACTCAGATTTAAGTGATCTCATTCCGCATAGATCCAGTCTCTTTGATTAGCTCCCTGGACTGTTTTTGTCTGTGCCTGTGATAACAGCAAAGACACTCTGACAGTCTTTATGTGAAGGGCAGTGTGGGCATCCCCATGCGCCAGGCACAGCCCTGGTGGGACAGCAGCGCTCCTAGCAGTATTTGCAGCGGGATGACGATTCGCATCTCCTATTCCTGCAGAATGACTCAACTGTCACAGCAGCTGTAACCAGGCTCACAGCACTAGTTCTGATTATTGGCCCTTTCAGTGCATCAAGTTCCCGCACTACTGAGCTAGTTTACCTAAAAGAAAGGTTAGCACAGACGCACGATTTCGGCCCCCGTTTTCAACCTCGTGAGCTGTGCCTGAGAGATTTCGAAGTTACCCAGGATATAAGCCGTTGCTGTCTTTGGTGGTATCTTTGACCTGTCCTTTAAACGCATCAGGACCAGGATTAGCTCTACCCACTCGCCGCTGCTTGTTCCAACCTTACGCGAGGGCGCCTGTTTTAAACGCAGCTGAGGGGTCCAAATTCAATCAAACCCTCGATGTTTATTTAAAGTATTGAATAGCAACAAACAGGGCCCCGTGGGCTTGGACTGCAGACAGCGAGGACATGCTTAAGTCAATTACACTTGACAATGCAGTAATAGCTCAGGGTAAGCGGCACCCTTAGACCTCCCGGCTCTGCAGCGCTATCGGGGCTTTCAGCCGAGGTGCCAGGGAGCCCAGCGGCATCTGCAACACAAAGGAGGCGAAATGTGGCAGTAAATGTACAGCTGGGTTCAGCTGTGGTGTTTCGAGCCAAGCAGGCGGAGGCAAAAACTGAAACCCTCCCTCTCTCTTTTTCCCCCCAAATAAACTTCTGGGTAAAGACTTCGTTTGAGGCTCTGGATCTGGTGCCCAAGGCGCCAGCGTAAATCTAGATTTACGCCCTCGGGAGCGAAGGGGGATTTTTATCCTCTTTCCGGTGTGAATGCTGATGTTACAGGATGCGTCCCCGACGCTGCCCCAGCTCTCGGGGCTCCGGTTCAATAGCAGTGTGGCCGGAGTGCCCAGAAGGGACGGGGCTGGTATAGTTAGGCGAGAAAACTTTCGCCCCCCGGGCCGGGGCTGGATGGCGTGCCCGTGATCCCAGCTCCCCGCCGCAGCCCCGAGCCGCAGTGCGGGCGAGACCCTCGGGGGGAACGCTCCGCCGCTGCCGTCCCACGGGGGGCACGGGTCGCGGGACTTGTGGGACGAGCGCTTTGCCTGGGGGAAGACTGCCGGGCTGACGGAGCGAAAAGAGGAGCCCTCGCTCTTTTGGTTCCTTTCCAAGCATTTTTAACAGAGGAAGGATGTAATAACATGCCACGGGCAATAAATCACAGACTAGCTACTCCCCCTGGCTCCCCTCCCCCAGCCCCGGCGGTCCCGGCCCCTCTATAGAGGGAGGGGAGGAGGGGACTCCAGCAGAGCGCCGCAGCCGCCGGGACGAGCAGTTCAGCGCCCGCCCCGCGCCCCGCCAGCCGCCCCAGCATGGACCTCCGAGCCCTGGCTCTGCTCGCCTTCGCACTGGCGATCATCTCCCTCTCGGAGGGTAAGTGAGCTGCCGGTGCGCCGCCGCTCTCCCCGTCTGCTCGCCGCTTGCACCGGTCCTGCCTGCGGGCGCCAGGGAGCCCGGGCGGGAGTTACGGTCCCGCGGAAATCCCCGCTCTTCGCCCTCTCTCCCGCAGCCTGTCCGCTCTCCCGGCTTTAGCTCCAGCCGCGGCTCGGATGTGTGCGTCTGGCGAGCCCCGAGCGATAGCTGTTGGGAGCTGGAAGCAGGCAGGCTCTCCTTCGCTCGCTCGCTTTTGCTTTTTTTGCTTTTTTTGCTTTTTTTGCTTTTTTTGCTTTTTTTGCTTTTTTTGCTTTTTTTTTTCCCCGAAAGAAGGCTGGTCAAAGCCAAATTTATCCCAGATTGAAATCTGCTGGAATACTTTCAACAGCTCTCGGTCTGCGGAGAGGTGGTTTAGTTGCAAAATATGCATAGCGATTTCCCTTTTTAAAAAGCAGCCCTAAAAGTTAGGAGAAATGAAAACCAGACCGTTCTTTGGTTCTTTTTTGGTCCTTTTTCGTGATGTATATTCCCTCGATCAGGGTAAAGCTGAGCTAAAGTGGTCACTCAGTAGGAATTCACCGCACCCCTGGAGAGGGTGCACGGGGAGGTTTCGGGGAGCGCAGAGACGTGCACTGACAAGAGCTGCGGGGAAACGCGGGCGGGCAGTCGGCGAGCAATGCCGCGGCGGCATTAGTCGCTATGACAGCGACACCGCGGCTGGCCCTTCCGCACCGCGCTGCCCTGCCGTCTGATCGCCCGCTCGGTCCCACCTGTCAAACCCGGAGCCTGGCCGCAGCGGCCAGCTGTGGGAGCCGCCGACACCCCCGAAGCCCGCTGCAAGCCGCGCCTCTTGTTCCTCATCCCGCGGGCAGCGGGGAGTCCAGCGCGGCTGGGCTGCGGGGGAGTGGGGACCGCACGGAGCAGCCACACTCGCCACGCGAGGCCGGGCGGGGGTCCTGCCCGCATCCTCTGGGCATCTATCTCCCGGGCGCTCCTCCTGAGGCTGGCTTTGCTGCCGGCAGAAGATTTGCCACCTTTTGTCCCCTCATCGAAAGCTTGCTGGCTAAGTAACGAGCGCCCTTTCAATCCTCCGCTCCCGTCTCATTCTCACATTCTGGCGACCGAAACTTGGGTGTTCCCCACCCGGGGCGGTAAAGGATGCCCTACGGTTCCCTCTTTGTTTATCCCGAGGGAGTTAATTGCTCCCGATAATTCCACCGATGCCTTTCCACAGTCCTGTCCCAGCAGCAACCCCATCCCGCTGAGGCACATAAAAAACCATCACGGAGCAAGTTCTGTCCCAGAGAGTGCCAACCGGCAGATCCTGCCAGGTGAGCTCTTGGCCTCGGTCGCTTACTCCAGGATCCGCCGCACCGGGGCTGCCTGCTTGGAAGCGAGCGCGCAGGTAGCGAAGGCAAACCCTGGACCGCAGGTGGCAGGGCCAGCCCCGTCCCCTCACGCCCCGCTGCCACCAGCCTCGGGAACGCTGGTGCCGGGGTACCCAGACCAGGCTCCCCTGGCTCTCCAGTGTGTGTCAGGAGCTAGACGAGGGAGCGCTGCCAGCCCGCATCGGGACTGCCACCCAGACCTGAGGCGCGGGAATAGGGAACCGGGGCTCAGGGATTGTCCTCCTCGCCTTCTCGCCGGCAGTGCTCACCACAGGGTCGGGGGACTGGCCGGCTGCACCTCGCTTTGCTCCCTGCTCGGCAGCACTTCTTAGCTGGCAGCACACTGCAGTGGGCATCTTTATGGCAGGGTAAGTGTGTCCGAGACCTGCCTACGTGCATAAGGAATTGACTTTTAAAAGGGTTGAAGAAAGCCACGGGTAAGGGGAGAGACCTGACTGACTTGCAGTGGTAACGGTGAAACTTTTTGCCTGCTTCCTTGCATGTCAAGTAGTGCTCTCAACCCTGCTCCAGATGAAGGCTTGCCAGGGCTACCTTGTCCTGAAGGGCAGGTGAGCTCTGAATTCTTCCTTGCCACCCTCGTAAAGCTGTATCTGCCTCACGCCCCCATTCTGTTCAAGTCTTAAAATGTTTCCAGCCCTCTCCTGAGACTGACAAATGCACCTTTGGATGAAAAGGAGAAAAATGATGCTTCCATCAAATGTTTTGTCTTTTAATGCCCAGCCTGCTTGTCCAGATTTAGCTTCCCTTTCCATTCCAGTGGCCAGAGTTTCCCAGCATGCACAGCAAATTCGTAACAGAACTTAAGACTCTGCTTCCCTTACTGTCCAGTTCCACCACAAGTGAAGCAAGGCATATCTTTATAGAATGAAATAGGTAATAAGTGGTCACTTTGATAAGTGGTCACTCTGTGAGGGAGATTTCTGTGAGCGCTTTGTCTCTAGAGAAAATATACCAGCACAAGTTGGTGTTAAGAACCAGCAAAACTCAACTTTGCATTAAAAAACTGCAAACTTATTTATTATTAAAGAAGAAAACACACCAAAACAAACAACACCCAAACCCAAGAACCCTTCTAATAGAAACCAAAAGCGATGTTTCCTTTTTCTTTTTGTCTAATGAATTAAGGCAGAAGGAATGACATTGCCTGAATAACATCTGCCTCTTCTGTAACTTTCACCCAGTGTAACCAAATGTACCGGGCAGATAAAGGTCTCAAAAGCTTTATGTACCATCAGTTTCATGGAAACTGCTGTTTCACATCACAGTGCAATTAACAGACTCCTAGTTTGTCCTACAGAGAGAATGGCTTCAGCTCGTGTTCAGTGTTTATTAGACATCAGAGAACCCACAGAGCATTCCCTTCTGCAGTGCAAATCTGTAGAATATTTAGCCAAAATTCAGCTGTACTGTGCATGGAACAATTTGGTTTGGATTTTGAAATAAGATGTGTTTGTCAGCCTCAGGTGAGACCAGCAATATTCTGTTTCCAAATTGCAGCCCCCAAATGGCCCCTTCCTGCTTTAGGATGATAGGGGGTTCATGTGTTGGGAGATGCCACATGCACTAGTATTCCCTGGTTTTCAGCCTTGCTGAGAGCTGAGTGAGCCCCAGCCAAGCTCTCCGAGCCCCAGTGCTGGAGGGACAGTGGCAGGAGACACTGTTTTCCCGTTAATGGTGCTGAGAGCTGACCCAGTCCGTGTCTGTGCTGCCTCTCTCTCCACTCCCTGGTGCCCAGTGACTGTTGCTGATCGCCAAGCAAGGGGCACAGAAATGCCAGAGGCATTCTTGTGCTGGAAGGGCAGTTGTCATTCCACCTTGCATTGGGGTGACAGAAGAACACCAAATGCTGGGGCTTTCCCTCTTCCTTGCTCTGCTGGATGCCCTTTCTTGGGCAGAAAACAACTTTGGGGACTCATGGACATGTTAACCATGGCTAAACTTTCTCTGTTCCTGATTTTGAGTGGGATGGGATCGAAAGTCCCTCTTCTGGTCTCAGAGAGGACAGGACTGCATTCTCAAATCATAGTTCTAAACAGGTTTTTCTCTCTTGTGTGTTTTTTGGGGTTAAATTTGGTGCAAGCTTTCACAGAGAGACACTTCCACTGCAGCTGTGCTGAGCATCGTTGTATGATGACATTCAATTTCAGCCTCCCTTTCCAGTGTGAACTCACTGATGTGCAAGCTGTCCGACAGCTTTGCAGTGGGAAACAACCCTAGTTGTCTTTCTCTCTCCCTTCTGTACCAGCAAATCAGCCCAGTGCACATTCATGGGACCCACCCCTCAGCCCTCCTTCCTTCTCCACCTGCCGATGAGAGCTTCTCCTCTCATTTATTAATTCATAGATGATACCACTGTTTAATCTTCCATAAAACTGATAGAAAATGTCCTCTGATCTGGAGGAACTCTGCTCCCACTGATTAATTCCTCTCTGCCTGCCCACCTGCCTATGGGATCTCTGATTCTGGCTCATCTCTTGGTAGAGGTACTTGAGGAAAAAAAGTTTTCCCTCCTGGGGACAGGGTAATTTCATCATGTTGTCTGTAGTTATGTGTGCTAGAGACAGGCATTGGTGAATATGCAATATATGCAGATCAGCTGCACTTTGAAAAGCTGTCTCTTTTCTCACCTTCCTAGATGGCAGTTCAGGGATTCTGAGCTTTTCCCTGCTTTTTCTCTCTCGGTGTCTTTAAAGGAACTGAGTTTGGATGCTGCGGTTGCTCTTGTGTGGCTAAATAAACAGGGTGGCAGATTGCCATGTGGGAACCAAAGCCCTGTCAGATATAGATCTGACCATCTACAGCATGAGCCAGACCTTATGGATAAGGTGTATGAATTTAATTCCTCCCAGAGGCTGAAAACTGCTCCACTGGGAAATTGCTTGAAACCTTATGCAGCTCCTTCTAGATTTCCAGGAGGGCTTCTGTGTTTGAATTTAGTGTGCGTGGAGCTTTGAAGCTTACCCACAGAGAGAGGACCTTATTTATGTGCACTTGGTTGCCAATAATTACATTCTTTCGTGGAGAAATCGGGTAGCAGAAGCACTGCATCAGAGGCTGTGGTGGGAGCCAGGCTGCTTTTCTCACTTCTGCTGGTTTTTAGTCCAGGGGGCTAAACTCAGGATGCCAGGGACAAGACTCTCATCCAGTCTGGTGGTCCCCGATTAGTACATGGGGAGCACACTGATACCTGTCTCCTGGATAACCGTTACTTTGCCACAGGATGGGAGTTCCAATGAGTCTAAATCTCTCCTGCGAAAACCACTGCCATCTCTCATCTCTGAGTCGCATCTCCTCACGCGAGTATCTCGGCTGGGAGTAAAGGTTGGCAGTAGTGTGGAAAGGTCAGCTGCTGGGCCCTGGGAAAGCCTGAAAGACTCAGGGCTTTTCTCTAGCCAATAAGTCCCCCGTGAAAAGCCTGCACCTGAGCCGAGACGTTTTGATCTGAAGCCTTTGGAATTCATCGCTTTCTTCTGGCTACCTTCTAATTTGGCCTCGGGTCAAAATCATTTGGCAAGAACAACACCGAGGACAAGTGCCCCCTCTTTTGGCCTTTATCTTGTCTAATTACCAGGAGCATCCCTGCACAATGGAGCAGATCCTTATTCTAATTCTAATCTCTTCTTCTTTACTTATCTCCATTTTCTCTCCTACTTCTTTTGTCTTCCAAAATCGCACGCACTAGGATTGAAAGGCTGGGCACTGGGGTAAAAGGATTGTGCTGTGAGCCCACAGCTCACAGCTTTTCTGCTGCTGCTGCACACCACCCCCCNGGTCTCTGTATCTGTGCCGCTGACCGGGAGCAAGAGGGAGTAACGTGTTCTTTCTCTCCCTGTGTCCCGCAGAGAAACCCGTCAGCCTGACTTACCGATGCCCCTGTCGATTCTACGAGAGCAACGTGGCAAGAGCCAACATTAAGCACCTCAAAATCCTCTCCACACCCAACTGCTCACTTCAGATTGTGTAAGTCTTCTACTCTTTTTAGCTGGGTGCAAATCTTAGGTGTCAAAAAGAAGAGTCACAGAGCTGCTTCCTGCTTTGGTGGCAGCAATTCAGTCTGTGTCATGCCTTGATTTCAAATTCATCTCTTCAATCCATGTGTCAGGCATAGCTGGACACAGCTTTACCCCACACAGAGGAACCCAGCTCGATGTTTCCCAGCTGTGTTCTACCTCTCTGATCTCCCTGTGACTGCATGTCCTGTTCCCCCATGGGTATGTGAGCAGGAATGTCAGACAGGCTCCCTAATGCCTTGGGTGTGGAGCTTCGCACCTTGGGGAAAAGACTCAACAATGATCTCAGTCTTCCAATGCTCCACTTCTCCATAGAGAGGAGCTGAACAAGAAAAGGATTTCCTGGACTTAGTGTAGCCTCCACAGCAGGTACAGACCCTAAACATGTGCTGGCTGATCTAGGGACACACCAGGCAGTGACTGACTCCAGGAAGTTGCAGATCACGGCATGGTAGGGGTGATGTGTTCCCAATGGAAAACAACCTCTTAATTTTTGCTGAAAATCAAACACAGATTTTCAGGAAAAAGGGGGTTCCGGCTTTGTATGTGTGTGTTTAGGAAGGTGTTTTTGGTTCCTTTTTTCGTGGGTGACCCTCTCCTTCCTTTCCCAAAATTCAAAATCTTCAGAAGGAAAAAGAAAATAATCATTCATCTTTTGATTGCAAGGGAGCCCTACTACTGTCAACGTCTGTTGACCTCTGTGAGATCACCTGAGCAACTGGGAAAGGGCTTGTGTGGTAATCCCATCATTAGTTCAGTCTTCGATCCATGTCGAGCTTTTCCAGTTCCAACTTAAATGCTATAGAAATCCATTCTTTGTCATCCAAAACATTTCTGCACTCAGAAAACTGATGTGGTTTCATGAGATTTCTCAAGAATGTACAGATAGTTTGAGGAGCAAGCATCCATTCACAAAGCAGTTTTTATTCATATATTTTTCTTTCTTAAACGACTCTGGGTAGATCATACATATTTTCTCATGTGTGCTTCTGCCTTAGGTTTTGATGGAGGACAGTGAGAAAAATATAAGCCTCAGCTGAGAAATAATTTCCTTTCACAAAAATGGCAAAACCAGCTGTGACTAACTCCAATCTCTACCTACAAATAATTTTGGAGGCAAGCATCCAAAATGCAATAGTGTATGGATTTGTGCTCTGGGACTGTCAGTGGATGTCTTAGGGGTCCCAGCACTAAAGCTTTGTAGAGGATTTGGAATTTTCCAGAGCAGTTTCAAGAAAATGACAGGCATTTAAGACAGGATATAGTAGACATTTATCTCTTAATTAACTTGGGATCATAGTCATTAGAGATAGATAACAGCATGAAATGCAGAAACACAAACAACTCATGTTCTTGTTCATGCTTGACCCAAATGTGTGTTTGAAATGTGATTTAGTGGTACACTGAACACAGAAAACTATGGCACACCATTTTTTGGTTACTTCAAAACATTAGGTATTTAAAAACTTACCTCCAAATACCCTGGAAACATAAGTTCAAACTATGTCTTTATTGAAACAGAAGATGAAATGGAATAAAAACTAACCCAAAAGTTTCTCATCTCGGTGGTTTTAACCACACTGTGAATTTAGTGGATATGCATTATACAGTGAAGGTGTGAGTAACTTAAGAGCTACTGTTTTCAGGAATAGAGAATCTCAGTGAAACCATATATTTTCAAGGAAAGATCTTGGGTTTTTTGCACTAGTACATTCCCCTTTATGGTTGAGGGGAATTGTACCTGAACTAAAATCCTAAAAGCAGGCTTTTGTCTTTGGTTTTATGGGAAGTCACCTCTCCAAATCCAGAAATCTCCTCTTTCAATGTCTACTTCTACAAAGCATATCCTGAATTCCTTGATGTTCAGTAGAGGGAAACAGGCTTTTTTAGCATGCAGTTAATTGCATCCTAAAGTAGACACCTAAACCAGTTCAGATTAACACTTCATACAGTTGCCTAGATCTCTGCCATGGCTGTACAAGGAGCAGGAGCTGACAGGCTCAGAAGTAAAGGACTAGAAAAATCCCTGTCTTAATATTAAGTGAGAGGAATTGCGTTGCATATGGATAGAGACTGGTTACATGTGCTTTGCGTTGTGTACTCTGTGAGGCCAGCTCAAGAGTTCCCAGGCATTGCTAACATCAGCAAATCCATTCTTACTCTCTGATGGTATCACTTCACTGGAAAAAGTCCAGCTTGGCATTGCTGTAAGGGAAATATGAATTAGGCCCATTCATCTCTTTATTGGCGCAGGGTTTGCAAGACTGGATCTCTCATGTGTTTATGTTAAAACTATGTTGTTACATAACTTCAGACCAAGGAGCCTTTTTGACCTGTTATTTCTTACGCCACAGTTTTGTATTCTGCAGATTTCATTTATAAAGCAGGGAACATTTTGGCTTCCATCCAGCAAAATGCTTAAACAAGTACTGAACTCATTCCTATGGGCATTTCTATGAAATTCCTGGTTTTAGCACTTTAGCATGGCAGGCAGGCTGTTGAAGGGGAAATTCTGAGCGGCTGGGGCAGAGGCAGAGTGCATCCTGAACATGAGAGATCACATCAGGGTAGTCTCAAGACGCCCTGAGATCCCTGGAGGCTGAGACCTGCTGATGGGGGTGAAAAGCTGTTTGTACTGCTTCAGTGTGAAAGGTGTAGGTAGGTGAAATTCACAGAAATTCAAATTAGCTAAACAGTCTGGTTTGGAAAAAGCATCTTGGACACCCAAGAGAAACCCTTCAGGTTTCCTCTACTTTTGTTTCCAAGGCTGAGTGAATGCATGAGTGAGAACTTGCCTCTGGCACTGTGGTATTTCCAGTTGTCTTCCTACCTGCAACCTGTTAGTTCAGTCTTCTATAAAACAAAAAGTTAACCAGACTCTTTCAGAACATCCAAGAGGTTTGTCTTGGTGTCTGTCCTCAAAACATGTGAAACGTCAATTTTGGGTTGAATCTGAAACGTGTTCTTAATTAACTCATGCATAAATGTTCTATATGTACCATGTCAGAGTTTCTAAATAAAATTTAGCTGTTTATGGCACTGAATAACAGCCCAGGTATGAATTTGAAAAACCAAATTCAAATTCTGTACCTTTCATATCCTCACATGCATACCAGTACAGACCACAAGCATCAGAGAAAGATGAATTCTAACAGTGCTTTGAACCCAGGGATATTTATAATAGCTGCCTTGAGGATGGCTGGGGTAACACCTCTTCTTCATGGGTTAACTGAGAGCAGCACAGAAGCCCAAGAAAGTTGACACAGCTCCAGTGTCTGTAGTGGAATGACACAACTCTGTGCAAAATAAGACATCTGGGGGTAGGGGTGGGCTGAGGAGCACAGCACACTCACTCTGACTTTTCTCTTTTGGCAGTGCAAGGCTCAAGAGCAACAGCAAGCAAGTGTGCATTGATCCCAAGTTAAAGTGGATCCAGGAATATCTGGAAAAAGCTTTAAACAAGTAAGGCAAGAGACAAATGGACTTAACAGCTAACATCCTGAATTATTAAAGGGTAGAACATTAAGGGCTGGCTTTTACCATGTGGACAAACTACTTGTGGAATCAGATACTGTTTTGAAGATGGGTTTGGAGTTGACCTAGTCTGTATTAAAACAACAGCTTCAAGTATATCCTAAATGCTAAACTAAGAGTTTTGCCAGGGTTTGAGGCCAAACCTATCCTAATGAATCTGTTCTGGGGTCCCCAACTCATTCTTTTTTAAAAAAGCCGTTCTCCCAAGGAAAAAGCTTCCTTTATGCCCCCACTTCCCCAAGCCAAACAACAGTTACTTCAAAATCTATATTGTTCCAGTTTCCTTGGAGCCCCTTTTACCATGTTACACTGGGGGTCTGTTTGCACAGGCAGCTGAGGCCTAGGAGGTCTTGGCTCTAAAAATTGTTTCTTTGCTGGCCAGTGTGGAGTGTTATTAATATTGGGCTGCCATGAGTGAGGCTCTCCCACTCATGAATGAGGCTGGGAAAAAACAGCCATACTTGGGAAATTTCGACTTAAAATCTACTTCTATTTCCCTCGAAAGTGGGTGATCATGGCTACCCTGAGGTGGAACCAGCATATCTCAGTTCAATCTTACAGTGAGCAAGAGCAACTCAGAGAACATATCTGTACTGAGTTGCAAGGGAGGGCTCCAGCCTTCCCTGGGATGGAAGATGAGACAAATGATGGTACAAAGCATTTCCTTGCTTGCTCAGGCCCCTCCGTTTGATCCGGCAGTGGTATTTTGGTCAGCAAGTTTACCTGTGCACTCAGTACCCCTCCAACCCTTGCCACCACATTCCCACCCCTCAGTAACCATGCTGTAACCATGCTGAACCTTGCCCCTGCTGCATCTGTAGGGTAAAGGCAGGGCTGGAATCCAGTCATTTGTAAAAGTAATACATTCGTTGAGAAATGTGGGGAAGGGTTTGGCCCCAGGGCAGATGTGAGGCAGTAACAGGTAATTGAGTGCCCACCACTGTTTGCTTTGCCAATGTATCTGCCAAACAAGGGATAAAGTTACAAGAAAAAGATCTTGTTCCCCTGTATTTTTACAATAATCAAGGGGAGAAATGCTACTAGAGATAGAGACATTCCTCCATATGGCCCTTTTGGGACCACTCTGGGGCCAAGAGTGAGGAGGAGGAGGGAAGGAAGCCAGCTAACAAACTGACTGTGATTCCAGCCCTGGCAGCTATTCCCATCTCATCCAATGCTCAGTGCCTTCTTTGCTGCCAGCACTCAGCCCTCTTGTCCTTTGGGCAAATTCTCTGCAGGGGTAATCCAGGTTAATGCTGCCAGGATGGCTTTGGATTTAGGCACAACTGAACCTAAGAGCAGGACGTGGCCCAGGCTGACTATTCTACAGGGGCTCAAGCTATTTTTGTTTTCCAACTTGGGAAAATCCTCAAACCCCCTAAGTTTCTGTTTGCTGTCAGCCCTGGCAAGTCCTTGGTGCTGTTCATAAGATCTGAAATTTAGGAGGCACTTAAGAAATTTTCAGGGTCAGGCAGATGTGATTATATGCTCAGATCCTGCCTGCTTGACTTAGGGGAACAACTCAGCTGGAACACATTCTGCTCTCACTTCCACTGGTGAAGATCTGGGGCCAGCTCAACTGAAACCAGTGAGCCCTTGCCTGATCTCCAGCCAGATTCTGGGTTTTGTTTACCTAATGCTAATCCAGAAGCAATTCTGCTAATTTGGTGGATTTCATCCTGGTTTACATCGAGTAACAGAAGAGAATTTGGTCCCAGCTCTATGAAATGAGATGATAGAAAGCATGTATCTCCATCACATAATCCTGTAATCATGGCATTATTTTCATTTTCCAACTAGTAATGCTAGCACCAGTGGCACATTCATGCTCCACAAACAGTCAGGGCTCTGCTAGTAGCATTTTCACAAGGCATGTTTTTGATATATTTTAGTGCACAGCTTTGACTTCTTCATCGAAATGTACTTTGGAATATATTTATAGCGCATCAAACAATTCATATATTTGAATTGGAGCCATATGAATGTTGGTAGTTTAAAACACCGATATCCCTCTAAACTACTAACAGCTTGTAAAATAAATCTATATAGATCTATAAATGTTAATGTAGCTATCAATTTCAATCAGCCATATATTCTATTTTTTCACTTGTACCGAAATTGTATGAAATGTGACATTACCCTATATGCACTAGCAATAAAATGGCTAATTGTTTCATGTTATGAAAACCCAATTGTACATGGGAATTTATTTTTCTGGAATAAAATCAATACATTTTGTAGAAAGGGCTCTTGTAATTGCTTAAGTAAAGTCCAAAGTGTCATCTTAATCTATACCAGTGCTTCAATAAGAGTATCTTCTGTGTTACAATCTGCAGCTAAGGGCAAGGAAAAGTTCATAGAATATAGCAGTCCAATGCAATTGATTTTGAAACCAGCGATGGTTTTCAGTAGGGAATTATTTTGCTCACTAATTCTGCTTAGCCTTTATTATTGCTTTATATTCATCACATCTCCATGTAATATACACACGTATGAGACATCAGTAAAATACATTCTGGCTGTGAGAAAACCAAATTCCTTAACTGGCTTTAAAAATCATTGTGCAGCTGCTGTGGCCAACATCATTCAACATTCATTAATTTTATAGACAAGGGGCAAAACAGTCCTTTCTGTGAAATAGCTAACAAATCCTTTATCAATTCCAGGCAACCCCACTCATCATTTACAGTCCAACCTTGAATGTCTTTCCCTCCTCCCTTTATGCAAGGATATGCAAAATCAGTCCCTTGCAGAGTAAAGAGAGACCAGAGAACGATCCTTGTCATGTTAATATAGTCCCATCTCAGAACTTCCCCTCAGCCCATGATGTTGGAGTCCATTAAGCTCAGCTGCTACTGCAGGCACAGATAAGAGAGCTGACGGATCTGGAGAATAGAAAGTCAAATAGGAAAAGCCTTTCCCCTGAGCCCAATGGGAGAAAGGAAACTCCCAGCTTCTAGGGGCTGGCTGTGATGGGAGGCAAGCCCTGCTGCTGCCTGCCTACACAGGCTTGTAAATCCCAGTGTGGTACGTCTTCCTTGTTTCTGACCTCATTTGTAAATAAGGGCTGAAGTACAAGACACTGAAACAACTACTTCCTTGTGGTCCACCAATGTGTGCTGGGTGACTGCCCCACACAGTGAGGGACAATGTAGGTGAACGTCTTCACAGCCTTGTTTGAAGGCAATGAATGCCTACAGATCCCATGGAATAGCCATGGTTCTTGTTTACGTCAGTGGGAATGCTGGGTGGGAAAAGCCAGAAATCCAGCCCACCCTCTGCTTTTACAGTACCTGAGGTGGTACTGCATGGATGCTGAGGCTCCTGGCTCACAAGTTCTTGCAGGTGTTTGGGGAGGCTTAGATGTTTTGGGAAAAGAGTTGTTCTGGCCTCAGAATTTGCAAATGTCCTGTCATCAGGGCACTTCTGTTTACCTACCATTCCCTGAGGCAGAGGGTATGTAAAAGGAGATGTTTTCTTCATTTACACCCTGCCAGCAAGATGTGAAGAGACCATAGGATAAATGTGAATAAGGCCTTTGTATATGAATAATTTATGGCAGTCTTTTTGTATTTTTCTTTTAATTTAGACCACGTCATCGCACTCATAAAAAAAAGCAACAGAAGAAACGGGGCCCACGCTGCCCTTCCCGTGCAACACCACTAAAGTCTCCAGGGAGAAAGAATGGTAGGAAGCATTAGTTTCTGAGCTGGGATACATCAGGTTCAAGTCCCTGCTCTGGTACTGACCATTTTACGTGACAGGCAAATACGTTAGCCTATCCAGACCTCCATTTTTCCCCATATTTGTTGAGGATAACAATTTTATCCTCCCTGTAAAGGCGTGTTATATAGCTAAAACTCTTAAAATAGGGGGGGATGTTCAGCCACAACAGAAGTTGGAAATTCTTCCCATTTTACAGGTGAGAAAATGGACACACAAAGAGGCCAAAATGACCTCAAAAAGCCAAAGTAAAAAGCAGGATAAAGTTTTGGAAGCCCTAAGTCTTTTAGCTGGCTATATTCCTCCATTACCAAACTGACATATATGTCAGCATATATGCTCTGGATGTCACAGGGTTTGGTTTTTTTTTCTGCCACCAGTACGGTGTATCCTGCCTTCCTGCACCAGAAGGAGTAAGGTTACTAGTCTGAGATATTAAAACAGATATCTTCAAAGAAGAAAATTTTACTTATGGCTTATCTGTCTTCTTCATGCCTGGATGAGTTCCAAAGCTACCTTCACTGAGAGAAACCACAACTGTCTCTGGCTGTGGTCACACAGTCTCATTGAAAGAGATGTTTGTTCTGGTCCTGTAGGTTAGACAAGACATATCGAGACACCAGGGTTTTTGAATACCGTGTGTTTGCCTTCTGACACTTGTAACTCAGCCTTAATGACCTCACCTAGACTGTAAAAGGCCCATCAGGCTGGAGCAGGAGTAGAGATCACTTTAGGTGAAACCTGGAGGCCACCAGTACAGGCTGCATTCTGTGCAGCATGTGGCTGCTCACCCTCTCTGTCACCCCACCTTCCCTGGGCAGCTGGTCACCACGAGCTCTGTGATGTCCTGCCCAGCTGCTCACAGCAGGTGAGGTCCCAGAGCAGGGAGACCATGGGGATAGTTCCTGGCTGGGCAGTACTCTTGGGAGCATCTCCTCTCCAGTCACCCATTGGTGGGAGCTGAACACTGACAAGAGCAGAGCGTGGGCTGTCCTCTTTGGTTCTGCATCCTCACAGAGAACTGGCACCCTCATAGACCCCTGAGGAGCTACAGTCAATGATCTCCAGCAATACATGGGGTAGGGGCGGGTAGAAGAGGCATTCCCAGTGCCACTTTCTCCACTACTGGGGCTGCTCACATATGATTTATCGTTCCTTTCCCTGCTGTTTTTTTTTTTTGCCGAGTCTCTTTGCCCACCGATAATTCCCTGCTCCAGCTTTCAAGTCCAGAATAAGCTTCCTAGCCATCCTTCCTCCTGTGTTAGCTCTGAAAACCTTACTAACTATGATGAGCACAACCTGCCCAGAATAACTCCTATTGCTGGTTTTGCCCTGCTGGGTCCCAATAGCTCCTTGTGGAGAACTTCCCCCAAAATGTTTGGCAAATTCTGGTTGGAGGGTCTGCAAAACAACTGCCTTTGGGTTAATCCGGACAGATTTGCTGTTTGACTAGGCCTGATATCAAAGCTTTTGCAACTGAAATAAACCTTACTAGTGTTTCACTCTCTTCTTCATCAACAGGAGGTTCAAGATGTAAGAGGCAAGCATTGTAAGCCGTCTACAGGATTTCTTACTGTAGGACCCAGAGAGCAGATAACCAGTATTAGGGAATGAATACATTTCACTGTTATCATGCAGCACAAAAGCAACGCTTCATGCTTTTCCAAAGTTGAGGGGTTTTGTTTGTAGTTTTTTGGATGGTTTTGTTTTGGTTTGGTTTTGTTTGCTTTTTGTTTTGTTTCATTTCGTTTTCTTAAAATTGGCTTGCTTTCACAGTGCTATTTTTATATAGTAGGATGTAATTATTTGAGAAAAATATGTTTTTATACAGGTTGGTTTATTACCTAGCACTGATGGCAGATATGAATTTAAACTAACCCTGTGTTATTATATGACATTTTATTTCCTTTCCTATGTAGAGGTCCTGCTTTATTTAACTTTCTTTTGGTTCATGCAAGTCTCCTGGAGTTTTAAACCTAGAAGGACATGAACTGTACAGTGCAATGATGTTGTATAAGTAGTGGAGGAATTCCTTGCCTCATAAGTCATTAAGGCCAAGAACATAGGAAGGCTAAAAAGCATCAGACATTCATGAAAGTGGACCGCATTACCATGGGTGGCATTTGTAGGCATTTTGGGTGAGAAATTAAACTCAGGCTTACAGGGCTAACGCCCTGCTCTGAAGATCAGAGAACTTGGTGACAGCTCTGAACAGCTGGGTCAATGCACATCAGGTATTGCAAGGTGCTTGTATTTGGTTTGTAGTAGTTGTGTGTGTTAAGAGCCACAGCAATGATCTGATGTCTCCTGGCATATCCTATGTTCCTGTGTTTCTGATGACAGATTTTAGCACAAAAAGGAATAGGTTATTAAAGGTCTAACCACACGATCATGTTGCATATTGCTGGAGGAGTCAGATGTGCTGCCATGTACCAGGTATCTCCTCCCACCCATCCACCGGAGGCTGCTTCAGCTTGCCTGGCTGGCTTTGCACTGAAGAAGGCGGAGATGCCTTCACGTGGCCCTTCACCAACGATGCTGTAGCCTTGGCTACTGAACAGTCTCACACACTCATATGTACATGAGGTCAGTAACATCTTTGATTGCTCTGGAGATAACTAAAAGTGGATATCTGGCTGTGTCTTTGAAGAAAAGAGATGACTGGGACAAGAGAGAGCCTGCCCAGTTTGTGGAAGGAGTGGTGTTTCTCAGGCGTAGAAATGAAGGCAAACGCTCACCATTCACCAGTGGTCATGGCCCTGTTTGCTGGTGGACAACCTCTGCAATTGCCTTTGCAAAGTACACCCAAGGACATGTACCACTTCTTGCACCAATCCCCTTCCTCAGCCAGAGATGTCTTTCTCCTGATTCCTAGTTGTATATGAATACCTTTGCTATATAGCGTATGGGAAGATGCGTGCAGTACTGCAATAACTGTGTTACGCTGCACACTGGGATCCATGGGGAAGCACATTTTTGTAGCACAAGGCTTCTGTTTGTATGTATCTGTGTATGTACTGTAAACAAAAAACCTTGTAAGACCTTTTTTTTTTTTTTTGAGTGGGTTACTTCAAAAGGAATCTTCCCTGCAGCCTGTATCAGGAGCACCGAGAGGGGTGTGGCAGGCATCTTTAGTGCCAAAGAAGCACTCCGGCTAGCCAGGGACTACCCCATTTCCATGTGGATTCAGGTTAAAAAAAATCTTCTAAGTATTTTTCTCTCTGCAAGAAGTACCATTCCAGAGAGTGCTTCATCTGGGACCACATCACCTCATTTGCTTTTAAAGCAGAAACCAAATGCTGTGCCTAAAGTGTGTGTGTGTGTGATTTTGGCATTCTACTGTTCTTACCAACCTGGTGCTTTAAGTATATTGTGTATGTTTTGAAAGGTCTGGTACCACTGTACTTGATAAGAATTGGGGTGTTGATTTTATGTCAGTAGGATCAGAACCTTTATTGTAAGGTTAAAGACAGAAAGAACTTTGATGGGAAAACTAGAGCGTCTTGTGTCTCCCTGGACTGTATTTTATTCCTAGGGTCCATCTACTGCCCCCTCACATGCATCTGCAATTGCCAGAGGAACACGTGAATGTCTAAACCAAGAATTACTTTGGGACAGTGTGGAAGAATCTTGGTTCTGATACAGACATGGACCTTGTCCTTCTCACCCAGGATGGTGCATTCTTCCCATACAAGGACAGCTTGTGGTCTGATCAATTCCAATGGGAATAAATGAAGAATTAAATAATCCTGGTTTTGATTCAACAGCATACCTTCCTAACGATGATAGAGGTCATGAAGATTTTACTTCTAGGGGAAACATTGGTGGCTTTCCAGTGAATAGATGGGGTGAGTAGAAGCTGCTGCATAGCCTTGCCAGCTCTGCAGCAGTCCTTGTTAAACAGGGAGTGCATCTGGGGTCAGCACCAGCAGGGAAAGCTCCCTGGGCAATTGCCAGCCCCACATTACAGCCTGGGCAAGCAACACTTTGTCAGAAGCATTGGAGCATCCCAGCCAAACCCTCGGGTCCCGGGTCTGGACAGTGTAGTCAGGTAGTGGAGGTACTGTCAGCGTTATCTCATGAGGCAAACAAGTGAGTGTTGCAGCGGTAGACTGTACCAAAGGAAGAGCATTTGCTCCTGGGAGAAATGCATGCGTAGCAGCGGGAAGCAAAGGGACTCCCTGCAAGGCCAGAGAACATTTAGAGCCAGGCAGTGGTTGTCTGCCAGAGCCATTTATTGAGAGTCACACTGTGACATGGGCTCTGACACCACTGTGCTGGGGATGATTCACTACTCGTGTAGGCAAGACCACTTAAGACATGGGGCTGCTCCTAGGGGCCAGCACCAGGTCCTTCCCTGGCCTGGGCAAGGTTGAGCACAGTGTGAATACAGGGTTGGTACAGACCTGGCCAGGAGTAACTGAAGACACGTGAGAACCTGATAAAAATTTTCTCTTGCTTTAGAACAAAATTCAACCTTTATCAGGTTGAATGCCTGACATTATTTTCATGATGCAACAGGAAGGGCAGCCATGCCCTCCACACTAGCGAAATCAAACACATGGCTGCCCCAAGCACCTTGTACTGTCCTGTGCATTGCACGCTGAGAAACCCTTTCAGGTAGAGCGCTAGATTTTCCTTTCTGCCTTTAACAGTTGATCAAAGACCAAATCAGGGAAAGGAAGCATGGGGAGATGGGAGTGGTGTAGGAGTGGTATAGGAGTGTGGTGTAGGACCACACGTGAAGGAGGGAAAAGAGATAACACCAAACTGGTGCTGAAAAACCAGCTTCCGTAAATGTGAAGTCATCATGTGGTATTTTCTAAGTGCAGCTGTTGAATCCTAAGGTTGGATTTTTCTTTTTTTTTTTTAAGAATAGATGGTATTTATTGCTGTGCCAATTTTTATTTATACTAGCTTTACACTTATATGTATGAAAATCTTATCTGAATTCTGCCTGGGAAAGGATGAAGGGTGACTTCTTAATGTGTTTTTAACTAAGCTGTTCGAGCAAAGCTGACTGTTGATTTTGCAATGAAGGCTATATTCAAAGTTAAATTACGCATTTTATTGAAAATGCAGTTCCTACAGAAATTTTTGTTGCTATTTTCCCCTTTGTTAGCATCTAGAGGACCCTTCTTTTCTCTGACAACTTGTTTTGAGATTTAAGGTGACCAGGGATTTCTTAGAACTCATAATCTAAAATCTGAATTTTTTTCTTTACTAACATCCAACCAAGACAAGTAAACGTGAAACTCTGGTGCCTACAGAGGAGATGATAGCATATAATAATGAAAGGGCTGCATGAAACTCCCATCTTCCACTCCTTAAGAACTCAGTGTTTTCAGAATGTGGTAAATACTGTACTTTATATTTTTATTAAGGAAAAAAAATCTTCCCAAATAATGTGAAAAGGGTTTTGTATTTGTGTTCCTGTAAGGCAGCTTATATGAAGGAGTTACATTATGCTTTTGAAATTACTCCTTTCATAGAATATTTTGAAAATAAACACTTTTATATTGTTGTAATTTCTCCCATAAATGTATATGCACTTAAATTTTTCATAATTAAAAAGGTATATCTAAATGAAATTATTACTTGCTTCTAAATAATTTTTTTCCTCACATACAAACAGCTAAATAATTCACATCAGAAAAAAACATTCAAATATGGTGTCAGTATTCAGTTTCAAAGATGCCCCATAGGCTCAGACTCTGCAAGAAACTTAAGGCAAAGTGCCCACAGGATTTGGGTTTGTCAGGGAGCAGCAGCCTAGCAGATTTAAATGTGCCACCTTCAAAAGGAAAGGCATAACCATTTCATCCTTAAACAGAAGCCAAAACTTTTCTTTTGAACTTTTTTTTCCCCCAACTTGTCTCCTGCAGCAGGCTGACTTCAGTGGAACTGAAAACTGAGCCATTTTTGCTCCAGCAACAGGGATGTCATCCTATGTGCTGGGAAAAGGATGAGGGCTTCTCTGAAGAGCCTGAGGTGCTGAGATGTGTTTGACAAAAGAGCAGACGTTGTGAACAGTTTCCTTGGGGCTGCTTTTCCTAGAGGACAGCAAGGTCAACCTTCAGTTTGGAGGTAGAGAGTGGTTTTAGAAGTTGTACAACTGGCCTGAGATCCTGGAGGTATAATCCTATATTGGATGATGTAGGAAATTTGCTGTGAGTTTCAAAAGTGTGAGTTGAAAACTGTCTTTGGTGGTGCTTTCCCTCATCTCCGAGTCCCCATGGCAGTGGAAAGTGTTTCCTGAGATTACCCTGCTGCCTCCACAGCTGCCCTGCTCCAACATGTCAGTCCTCCTCCATTCATACACTACAATGACACTGGTGAATCCCAGCACCGTGTACAGCTCTGAGTGGAGCAAAGGTTAGGGATAATTAAGTATCTCATAACAGTGGAACAGTACCTGAGCTTCTTATTCAATAAATATCTTTTGGCCAAATTCACGAAAGGCAAGAGACATGCAAAAAACCAGAACAAGGAAACTCTTGTGACTGATGATCCCTTTGAAAATCCAGCAATGATTTAGTAAAGATTATGAAAAACCGAGCAGGTAATTGTGAGTGCAGATGGTCAGTGAGAGATTTCCAGGCCACTGGGAAATGCATTGGGAGTAACTAGCTACAAAATTACACAGTAATATTAAGGAAAGGTCCCGTGTTCCATGAAGCGTTTTGCTGTGCCTTTCATCAGGACTTTTCTCTCAAATATGAAAGTTTTCATTCTTACTTCCTCAGTAAAGCATCATGGTAATGTATCCATGAACTGCCTAGGAATTAGAGGCTAACCCACCTTATTATCACATCTGGCTCTCTTCATAGGCAGCTTTCCAATATTAGCAAGCTGAAGGAAATCAGCTGCATTCATGGCCTCAGCCATCCTGACTCTCATTATGGGCTGGATTTATTAGGCCCTGGTATGGTATAGGTCAGAAGACAGCATGGGAAATGCCCCTGCTTCTTGGGACCAGCTGGGGATGTTACCACTGCAGTTGTCACCACTGTGGGTGTTACAGAAGAACTGCTGTGATGCTACACAAGGGTCAGTCCTAGCTTCTGGTGGGCAAGTCCCCATTTTATAATGCTACTTGTACTCAAATCATCCCAAGCGCCCATTAGACAAAACAAATACATAGTTTTGAGACTAGCAAAGAGAAAATGAAAAAAAACCAAACCCAACAACAAAAAGAACAAAAAAACCCCCAAGATCTAGGAGCTGAAACCAGAGAAATTCAAACTAAAAACAGATTTCTAAGTGTGGAACTGATTAGCCTTTGGAACACATTCCCCAAAAGGATCCTTCCTATGTGTTCAGAGTGGGGCTGACTGCTGTTGCAGTGTTAGCCACATACAGCTTGCTGGGCTCTAAGGGGACACGGGGTGAATTTCTCCTGCCTCTGTTACTGATAGGGTCAGATGAGATGAGCTAATGATCCCTCTGGCCTCAGAAATCCATATGCAGAAAGCCCCGGTTCCAAGAGAGCATTCCTCAGCCTGTCTGTAATTAATAATGCCAGTACATCATCAGCCATCCCAGCTCCACTTGGACTGAGTCTGAGGATGGCTCCTGCTGTTACACAGAAGGACAGATTTGGGGTAAAAAGCCTCTATTTTTGGTCATGAAGGTTGCCCTCCAGCTGAATGGGCAGAGGTATTGCAGCACTAGAAGGCTGCTGCCCCGGCTCTGGGAGGAGGGCCCTGCTCACATAGGTCCCCTCCATTGCCAGTGTTCACACTGGCAATCTTTTCCTGTAGGAACCCCATGAGTTTCTTCCTTTGTCCCTTTTTGCCCCTGACATGTAACTGTACTTTCTCGCTAGAGCCAGCAGTCCTTTTCCAGTCTCTGAAAGAGGTGGCAGGACATATTCTTCCTGTCCTTTGCAGTCACTGTATTAGAACAGGACCCAGGGCCCTTGAGGAGAGGAGCTGCCAAATGCTGCTGCTGAGCTGTTTTGCTTATACTCTTGGGCTCATTCCCATCTGTGAAGTCTGATCTGTCTCCACCGGCCTGCCACAGCACCATGCTTTGACAGGTCGTACATATCCTTATGTCCTGTCTCACATGCCCTCCAGCACCTTCCTCTACAGCCCACTGTTCCTCACCATAGCTCCTGAGGAGGAACAGCGACCTGCTATTGCTTCTTCCCACTAACAGCAAACTGAGAGCTGAACCCTGACACACTGGCTTTGTGAGACCTAGAAGGTGCTTTAGGCTTTTGGCATACCCAAGCCAGACCACCATGGCTTGAATGGAGGGCAAAGTGTTGCACAGCCTGTCAAGAGGTAGAAGAACACAACCGAAGAACAGAAGGACAGAGGTTTAAAATGTTGCTGTAGCTGACTGAAACCTCAAAAATGTGTGTGATTCTTCCAGCCCGAAGATCTGCAATCACTTCCAGCTGCCTAGCATGCTGCGTGATTTATTGTAGTGCCTGGAATACGATTTTGGCTATGGTGAAACATGTTTGCACATTGCCTGTAAAAACAGCAAATCTGAAAAAAGGACCCTTTGGATGTTGTTCAGAGTGTGTAACAAAACCCAAATCGCCAGATAGACAAGTAGTTCAATACATGATACCGCAGCAATACCTAAAACCAATAAAAGTTTAATCTAACACATGCTATCTGTTTGCATCTGAGCACCAGAGAGATACTTTAAATACTTCAGACTACACTGCACAATTCCTACACAAAGGGAAGACTACTTCCATGAGCAAATGTCGAGCCCCAATACAGACTGCCCCATGTTTTCTAAATTAGATCCTTCTCCCACAGGGCAGAGCACTAGTAAAATAGTTCTGCTCAAAATATTTTGAAAAGAAGGAGGAAAAAGAGAGGAAATAGTTTTTTTCTTTCGAAATACAAGTACTATGAATGCAAACATGAATCAAGCCCTGTGTACCACATCTATAGCCACGAAAGCAACAGGATGACTACCATCATGATAAGTGTCCACATTCAAAATGAAGGTCCTCTTAGTAACTTGAAGTCCCTTTCTCAGTCTGGTTGTGCCAGTGTTTCTCCTACCTGCCTGCTAAGCAATCTACCCCAGCCTTGTTACTGAAGGATTGGTACGCCTCCCTGCACCTTGGAATTCCTGAGGTAGACATCTGGTCTAACCAAGAAAGCAGGGAGGTTCCAGGGGCATTTCCAGAGTACATCTACTGTGTAAGCCTGCACTTCTCTACTCTTGCATCCCACCTCCCAGTCTGATTTTCTGATGGTATCTTTGTCTATTACTATTATTACTGCTACTACTATTATTGTTATTGTTGTTATTATTATTATTATTATTCCAAGGCCCCACTGTGCAGGAATTGCATAAACACAGAATGATAAAGACAGTCCCTACCTGATAGATTTCATGGTCGAAGATCTGCTCTGCTGGGATCTTAAGCAAACATACATGTTGCAAGGAATGTAAGTCTCTATCTCTTCGTTGGGTGTTGGAGAAGAATCACACCAGATGCAGGATAGCTTGTCAAGCAAGTAAAGAAGTACAGATCATTTAACTTCACATTCACTTCTTTTACCATATGCAAGATTTGGTTAACAGAAAGTATTTCAGTTCCTTGGAAGGGTGGAATAATGTAAAAGATAATAGAGAAGCGACAAGGAGATGCAAGGCTTCCCAGTCATTCAGTTACAAGAGATAAAGCCTGGAGAGGGATGCTCTGCAAGCAGGAGATGAGTAGGTCTGAGCTGTACAGCTCACTCTGCACAGTTCCCACGTGGCCTGATCCCATGTGAGTTTTAACAGCACTCACTCCGTGTATCAGTGTTTTGGGCACCCGGCTGTCATGGCTCCTCCCCTCCTTTCCCTCCTCTTCCCCTCCCTCCTTACTCACTTTTAACTGCTTTAAGATTTCTTTTTCCTGCTGCCATATTATTTGTTGCTGACTTTGGACATTCTTTATGGCCTTTCATCAGGCTTCCCAGTGGTTATACACTCTGTGTTGGTTTGGCCCACTCTGCCTTTTGTCTGTGCAAAAACAAAAGCGTTATCTGTTGCCCAGAGACCATGGTAACTTCAGGGCTTTCCCAGTGCCAGCACCTAATTGCAAACAAATGGAAGTCCCTAGCTATATCCCAGCAACACTGTGTCTTGAGTGGGAGGGCCTGATTCTGCTCTCTCTCTGCACTGTGGCACTGGTGAAATGCTCTTGATTTACAGCAGCATATCTCAAGAGTGCCATGTGGCCTTCAGCAATATAGCTGCCTTGGAAGAGAAGGCAGAAAAACCACACGATGCTCATGACATGAATATCTCAAATGTCTGGTTTCCCTTAACATCAATGACTAAAGGGTAGTTGATTGCAATGAACAATCTGGACAGTCTTCAGAAATCCTTCACAGAGCACAGAAACAAATGGCACAACGTTTCCACTCCATTTCTGCCCCTCTCTGAAACCCACAAAAGGATCATCACCACTCTGTGTCAGGGACTGCCAGAGAGAGGCATATGGAGCAAGGCATCAGGCTGGAAGTGTGTGTCTGTACACAGACACTCCTCTGCCCAGCATGAAGAGCTGTTTGAAAACCTGACTTTCACCCATGAGAAAGAGGGAGAGATTCACAGAATTCTGTCATTTTCTTTTATTCTAAAGCAGGACAGAAAAAGTCTGAATATCATATTTTCTAATCAAATGGACAGTTTGGGAAGAATTCAATCAGGAAATGACAAAATATTTTGTTCTGCTCAAATTGACAGAGAATTGGATCTGCCTACATGTCATAGTGACTCACAGGAGTTGTAGTTCCAGCAGTCCAGCCCATCCGGGGTTTCCCAGGCTAGACTATATCTCATGTGCTGCATTGCTGTTGTGGCCCACCTGTAGCTTATTGGAACATGTCAGCCAAAGGTTCTTCCTCGGGGTTATAGTTTCTCCACAGCACCTACATCATAAAAGATAGTAAAAGCATGAAGGATATGGAAGCCTGGACAGGCACTGAGTAGGGTTGATTTAAGCTGAAATCTTTCCATTATGATTTCCACCCCATCAGATAGGATAAAAACTTCTGCAAACTTCCCCTGAAAAACTTTGATTTCATGAAAACTATATTTAATTTCATAACTACTCTGGCAGAAAATTCTCAATCAACTCTAAATTTTCTGTCAAGTTATCGCTTAGCTGCTATTCACTATTTTATTTGCCGCTCTTAGGTTTATTTGATTTCATTGGGGAATCATTCTCAGGTATTGATCAGCAGATAAATAATCCCAAATCCTACCAGAATTATTTCTTTCTTTGTTGTTCTCAAGCACCTCCTTCTCTTTGGAGGGCTTCGCAGCCTTCATATGAAGTGCACGCTCCACATGAAGAAATCACTCCTGGGGTCCGTTCCACTCCTCCACCTCTGCCCCACAGCACCTGCATGTGCTTATTCTGGTGGTCTGCACAGGCTCATCCCAAACAGCAATCCCACCATCCAGCGTGAAGGCAGAAAGAGCAGGAGAAGCAGGATTATACTTGCGTGCTCTCTAGCAAACAAAAAAATTTTTGTCAGACTAATTGTTTTGGAATCCAAACATCCAGTGGGAACATGGCCATGCTGGTTAAACTTTAGTGGGAATGTCCAAACACTCTGAGGTGACTTTCTCAGTCTCTCTCAATAGTTCTCAATTGTTTCATTTTCATAATATTGAAACCTGTAGTTCTGATAAGGTGAAATGGCTTGTTTTGACTTCACTATCTCAGATATGATCTAATATTATAACGCAGCAGAGCAACATCAAAAGTAGATGTTTTTATCTTTTTGAAATTAAATATATTCCCAAATCAAATATTTTTTGTGGAAATGGCCTTCCTGCAAGAAGTTATGATATTCTGACTTCCCCTGAGCCAATTAGTAATGGAAACAAATGGCAAAACATCAGCAGTTCTCAGGAAAAAGAGATTTATTATTTTACCAATTCTAATGGCCTCTCAAGACCATGGTATGGGAGAGTGGAGCTTAAGAGAAGCAGAAGAAAATTTTTTCTGTCTAGCCATACTGAAGCATTGAGGGTCAGTCCTTGCAGTGCTGCTGGGATCTGTCCCTAGCAGCAGGGAGCCTTAGCAATTAGAGGATGAAAGTATGAGGGTGCCCAAGAGCGACGCCTTGGCAACATCAGTGGCTGAAAACTGTGGAAAGCAGTATGTACAGCAGCCAACCTGGATAAGTCTTTTATGCACACTTCCCTTCAGGGGCTGTTCTGCAATGGATTTGAATTAGGCTCAAGATATGAATCTATAAATGTGGTATTTTTGGTCATGTGGCCTGTTTTGTATTAAACCTCTGCAGCTTGTTTCTTTTTTTTTTTTTTTTTTCTTTTTTTTTTTCTTTTAGCAGCTGTGCAGGGTGCAGACCACTGTCCCGACAGCATCAGAAAAAAAGGAGTCGGGGGACTAGCGTAAAGGTGCAATGTTCTCCTACCAGAACAACATTTGGGGCCTCAGTGGTGAGTGAAATAAAAGAGCAGAGAGATATTAATCAGAGGAAAAAGACAAAATCCCAGATTCTAACTCGTGTCCATGTTATAAATAAGCAAGAGCATATGTAGGCAAAAAATAACAGAGATGGTTTCTGGTTCTCTGTGGGTCTAGGGAAGGAGCCTGTGCTCAAATGTGCACAGTACACGTGTAACTTCCATTCCTTCTTGGTCTGTAAAGTCAGCACCCAGACAGAGAATCAGAGAAGAAAACGCTGTGCAAGATGGCCATGCTGGTCTCTGGTAGGTGGGGGGGTGTTTCCCAGCTCTGGCACATTTCACCACAACCGAAGGTAAAAAAGCAGTTTTTAATGCAATTTTATTCCAAACTGAGAAAACTCTGTTCTTTGTCTTAGCCATCTCCTGAACCTGACATGTCTGTGAAACTTCTCCAAAACTATCATATCTGTATAAGAAATGGATCTAATACTTGACTTTTTAACTCAGAGAGCTTGTTTCTAGCACAATTGCATGCTTTTGCATGCAATACACACCAGCCTCTTCTGCATCAGTAAAAGCAGAATCAGGTCCAAAGGACTGCAAGTAATTTTGTCTGTCTAGAGAAAAGCTTAAAAAAACACCTAAAGAGTTTCAGGTATGTGGATTTAATGACACAAAGAACAAAGTCTGTGGACTTATTTAGGATTATACTGTATAACCAATACTAGAATTTGGCCAAGTATCCTCTCCTTGGACTTTTCAACGCTTTGTTTTACTTTGTTACTTAGGACCTGTGTATCCTAATTCTTTGAACATTTGCTTTCAGAGGAATTAAATTAGATTATTGGTAGCTTTCATCCTGTAGCCTCAGTTGCTCAGACTTTGGCAAGTGTCCTTCCACACAGGAGCAACCTTTGGGACCTGCAAAGTAAAATGTGGAGAAGGCTGAGACAAACCCCGTACTAACACACCATGATGAGTAACAAAACAAAACCACTAGAGCTGGAAGGCTTGCTGTTTCCCAAACAACAAGATGTGCCTGGTCTCTCTGGGTAAGACAGGTGGTGCCACGCTCCACCACAGCATCAGGAGCAGTGCTCCGTGCTGAATCTTTCTCTGTAGAATGTACAGCAAAATATCTCAATGCATGGAAGAATGTGAGGTTGTAGCTTTTGGGTTTGTGAGTTGTTTGGTTTTTTTTAATAAGTGAGAGTTTTATATAGAAAGGAGAAATTTCAGGAAGGTGCTGATGGATTGCATTTAGGGAAGACTTTCACTTCTGAGGGGATGAGATCTGCTTAGGAGGATAGCACAAGCCATCCAGAAAGTACAAGAGCCATTTCTTCTCACCCTCTTTCTCTCAGGGGCTGCCTCTTCAGCAAAATGGTGAGTCAGGTGCTAAATGTCTCTCTGCATTGCCTTGTAATTTCTAATCCCTTACTTGCTCTGCTCACAAGAGTTTCTAGAGATGGGATCTGTTCAAATGCACTATCCAAACTTGCATGAGCAAGTCATGTTAAAGGATTATTTAAGGAAGCCATTTAAGAAAACTCTTAGTGTTTCTTAGTGACCAGTGCTTCTCAGTGCTGCAGGACAGAGGAAGCCTATGCTCCCCTCTGAGACATCTTCTCCTGGAAGCTGGCCCAGAACTGGGTAGGAGCAGCCTGGGCCTTTTTGCAAAGTTTTTCCCAATCCTTCACAGCTCTGTGGAGCTAAATCACCAAAGCCCCCTTGGTAGAGTTCAAACCATTCTTCTTCAGAGTGGTCAGTTTTCAACTATAAGCCACGCAATGTCTCCTACATCAGGTTTACCTATCATCTTCTTCTGAACCATTCCCTGGTGCCAGGAGGTGATGCCTGCAGATCTGTGACACAGCAGGAATGGCAATCATTTCAGCTAGCTAGTAGGGGAAGGTGAGGTGACCAGACTCCTTTCTTTGCTGAGTCACTGCACAGTTATTAAGCTCTTAAAATCTCTATTACTTATTTCCAGTGGCCTGGAACTACCCAACTACTTATGTTATGAAGTGGCTGTTGAGTTTGAAATGAGTCAGGAACTGACACGCTCAGCACAACCCATCAGCTGAGGACAATCCGTTTCCTGCTTGCTGAAAGCCAGGGAGTATTTGCAGCTTCTTTTGTCTGCTTTTTTTTTCTTTATTTTTTCCAAGCAGCAATCCCCCCCCAACAACATTACAATGTGCTTAATTGTCTTATGTTAAAATTTATTCATATTATCACCTGCTCATAAGTGCTGCTATACCAGAAAAAGGCGAGATGCAAACCAATAGGCAAATGAATCGAACGAGATTGGCACCGAAGCCTTTTGAGGAAACAGACTGATTTTGGCAGCAGCTTCCTTTTGGGAAAAGTGAAGTGAAATGGCTTGCTTGGAATCAGCAGTCGTGCCTCATCCATGTCAGTAATTCAGTGCCTCACATAGTTTTCTTTCTCAAGTGGCATTGCACTGAGGCTGTGACAGAGGATAGCACTGCAGACCTGGAGGGGAATGCCAGCTGGGACTGAATTCAGTATGAGTGGGGCTCGAGAACTGCAACTCACTATCAGGTCTTGCTGCAGAACAGGCAGAGAGCATCATGTCAGCTAGCATCATATAGCTGTCCATTGCTGAAAGGGGCTATTCCATTAATCTCTCATTCTTTGTCATTGCTTTCCCTCACAGTTCTGGATGAAACAGTGTAGAAAATACCAGAACTGCCTGAAGGAGGTTGCATTTCTCAGTTAGGCTCTAGCTGATAAGCCATTTGAAGAATTGTGTTATCCATGCAAGAGTAATTTTGGAAAAGGCTCACTTGGTTTATAAATGTGCAGATGTTATACAAGACCATTGTGTTGCAAACCCTTACACACTGAACTGCTAGCAAAGGCATGGGATTTTTTGGGTTGTAAGGGACCTTAGAGATCATCTAGTTCCAACCCCCCACCATGGGCAGGGACACCCTCCACTAGCCCAGGTTGCCAAAAGTCCCATCCAACCTGGCCTTGAACACTGCCAGGAAGGGGCCATCCACAGTTTCTCTGGACAACCAGTGGCAGTGCCTCACCATCCTCACAAGGAAGAATTTCTTCCTAATATTTGATCTAAATATCACCTCTTTCAGCTTAAATCCATTACCCCTTGTCCTATCACTACATGCCCTTATAAAAAGTCCATCTTGTACAAAGTCACCCCATTAAGCCCTGAGATAGTTTATATGTGTGTAAGGAGCAAGCACTGTCTACTAGCAGGACCCTGTGTGGGCAGAGAACTACCGTGTTATTGCAATATTTTGGCTAAGCTGCACTCAGTTGCTGTTGGCTTGATCATTCTGAATAAGTACACACCAGCAGAATGGGACTCCAGTACAATCTCAGTATGGCCAGGCCAAAGGGATGCTCATCAGACTAGATATATTCTGTTTCCAGCTATGGTGTGCCTCACTTCTGTGCTAAATAGCATTGCTTCCCATCTCTTTCTACCCTTCTTTTATCCTTCCTCCATTACAGGTTCCCTGAAACCACTCTAAAAGCCCTTTGTCTCCATGACATTCTCCTTCCATTTTGGATTGTAGACTGCTCTGCAGAGAAAAGAGACAAGGAGTTGGAGAGAGAGTTATAGCATGTAACAGATACTACAGACTTGCACTTGTATAGCTGCTGCCAAGTGGGCTGGGACACGATGTGCAACAGCCAGGGCGCTGCTATGTCACTCCCAGCCACTGTGGCTGTGATTTCTTCTCTGGGGTGACGTGTTTGGCAACAGCCACTCCACATCTGTCCCTCAATGCTGCTGAGTGACAGTGGTCTCTTTTTTTCAATAAGCACTATTTCCAGATGAAAATAATGAGAAGTACTTCAACACTTCAAATTGCCATCTTAAAACAAAAATGGTTTATTTCCTTGTATAAAAAATTAAATCAGAAAGATAATTTGAACAAATTGTTCCATGTTAATACCTTTTTTTTTTTTTACTTAAAAAGAAGTACTAAAGAAGTTTAGCTCAGTCCAAATAATTTATCTTATTCCTTCCCTACTTCCTAATTCAACTGCCAAAAAATCAGTATCTTTCCAGCTTTTTCTACCCATATTGTCAGTCAATATCATCTTCCTTAGCTCACCACCCACTGTTTATCAAAGTTGAATGACTGGACCATAGTAGAAGCTAAATGCTAAATTACTCTGGGTATTTCCCATCTCCCCTTTCTTGTCAGCAAGATATAATTCTTCCCTTCATTCCTCCTTTGATGAATGTGTCCCTTCACCACCAACCTCCTTGGTTTCCTCAAAGGCTCGAGTCTTTTTTGTTATCTCTGCTCTAATTCGTGCATCAAGAACATGTAACTGCTCATACTAGGGAAGAGTACATCTTCATGACTGGTCATTCAGAAAAGATCCTTTTACTAGTGAGTATGATAATGGCCAGGTCTGCAACTGCTGTAATTAGAACAGACCCAACACCTTCACATGGGTCTGAGGTGTTTTATACTCCTCTGAAGAGATGGTTCATCCCGAAAGACCACGAGATACTTTACAGGGGAAGAGCTAAGGTCATTTGGCCTGTAGCTGATATGTAGTCAGCTTCATTCTGTTATGTCTATCACTTTTATTAGACCTGCTTTCCTCTTACAAGCCTCCTATTTGGGTAATCTGCTCTTCATCACCCTGTGCATTTCAATCTACGTATTTACACAACTGGGGCTATGTTAGAAACAAGATCCACATCACCCCACATCTGTACTCTTACTCTGGAAAATATTTCACTGCTGGGCTGTCAGGAATAATTACAAACTTGAGAAGCCAATGCCCTCATATGAATGCCTTCAACTCACCTCCAGGACCAGAGATGATATAAGAGCTGCACTAGGCTCTCTGGTTTCCCTGGTGCTCAGAAACACAACTCCTCTCTGTAAAGAAGGATGCATATTGCCATGGAAGTCTAAACACATCTGCACTCAAGGAGTAGATTGAGATAAAACTCTGTAGGTGTCTTTTAAATGCACAAAAATGTTTTTAAATTTTTGCTTTTGTTTCTCCTCTTCATTTTGATGGGTAAAATCTCCCTCAACATTTTTTTCTTCTGATGATTTTTTTAAAAGAGAAGGGGATGGAAAAAGGGTAAATAGCAGTGAGAGAAGACAGAGTTATTTCCTGCTCTTCACCTGGAAGAAACTGTGAAGAGGAAATGTCAAAGGAAGTAGTATTTTTAATAGAATTTGTGTAACTACTTTCTTGGGAGAAGGGGAAATATAAGTAAAAGCAAAAAAAAAAAAAATCCATAAAAGTGGTGCATCAGAAAATGACCACTAGCCATGGGATCTCTTCAGAGACTCCTGATATCATTAGCCCAGGGCTGCAGTGGCTGCAGGCTGCCCCTCAGACTCTTTGGCTTCTGCGGCTCCCTGGCAGGCACTGCCATGGGACGTCTCTGTCTGGGTGGCTGTACATGTCCCCTCAGCAGTGAGGACATCCAAGCTAGAGCTCTTCCCCTCCAAGCTTTGCCTGAGCCTCTGCAGCTGGCAGCACACCTCCACTGGGACCCACACCTCCCCCTTCTCATCACACACCACTTCAAGGGGTGAAGAAAAATAGAAAAGGGGCTAAGAGTGACCTGAGGGGGGTTTGAATATGGTGACCCTCAGTTTCCTATCAGCACATGAAATCCAAGCCCTTTTTTCTTCGTGTTTACTGCTCATTTAAAAGGGTTTCCCTGTTTTATGTCAGCTCACGGATGACACAATGTCACATTCAGAATTAACGAGGCCAGTGAGGCCAGGAGAATGTCATTAGACTAAATGCAAATGCAGTGCTCAGAAATGGCCCAGACCTTTGCCCCACTGTTGAATGAATTCAAGGCTAAATCTTGGATGCAAATAGCCCAGGGCATGACCCAATTCTGTTTCAGACTAAATCCAGACCTTGAACTTGAGAAAACTTTGTTAGTTCTTTACTTTTCATTTTCATGCACTACTTAGTTTCTGTCCGTACGCCAGATATGAAAGAAGAAATGGAGAAATACAGCAAAAGAGGTCATTCTTCAGCTCACACCAGTCAGACTAGAAGGAGAAGTGTCTAAAAAGTCTAGATGTATTTGAAAGATTTCCAGCATTCATTTGCAGACTCTCCAAATCTGGATCAATTCCCAGTGATCATCCAATCTGCTAGGTCTTTCATGCAAATTGATCTCAGCAAGGTCTACTTCATCACACAAAGACAGCCTATCTTTTCTGATGTTTCCTAGGGCTAAAACAAAAAGGAATGAAATAAATATTCTCAGGGAACCTGTGTATGGGGGCTGTTTACCTGACGTACTGTCTCTGGAATGAACTCAAAGTGGTCATAGCCACCCGCAAGTCCACAATTTCTTTATGGTGTAGGTGGGCAGAAGCCAGATTTTCCAGGTCACACATAACTCACCTTTTTTTTTCTCTCCATTCTGATGGAGCAAAAGCCAAAATAAACAAGCAGAAGAAAAGAAATACTGAAAAGCAAAGATGAAAGGGAAAGACAGTCCAATGAAGTTTTTCTAGACATAAAAGTTCCTGATGATTCATTTTGGCCAAAGGCTTCACTTTCAAAAAGGAAAATAATTGCCATGCATCTTCTTTGACATTCTATTTACTATAAAATTATGAGGGTTAAACTTACTTTTTCCTTCTGGTTGCTGATTTCATTTGATATTTGTCTTTTAAGCAGCCTGAATACTTTCTATAATGAAAGCTTTGCCTTTGCCTTTCTAATATAATTTCTTACCTTCCCACACAGAGATTTCCATTGCTGGCCCAGAGATGAGCATATGGTCCCCATGTTCCCAGAGCATCCACAATTCCTACTGACCTCAGCACCTTCACTGAAACTAAACTGCAAACTTCAGATTTGAAACATGGTTCAGATTTCAGCCATACTGTTTGGAGGCTGGGCTGATTTTATAAGTGTACAAAATGAAGGACGGGGCATAAGGCTCTCAGGTGCTAGATACCAGGCTCTAGTAGTTTTGCCCAGCATTGCCCTCCATAAAGAAGTCTTGTATCCAGGGACCTGTTAAATTAATAACTCACTGCACAAGCCAGCAAGTTCTCTCTGAAAGCTCTGCATAAAGCTTACATCTGTACACATCTTTCTTTTTCTTGGGTCTGCTTTTATTCCTGATGGCTTGTTGCCAGGGCAGGGTTTGCTAGTGAAATTCACATGGGAGTAGTTTTGAAAGCCTAAAAATCAATCATGACTTTAAGCTTTCTTACCCACTTTTCTGTAGGAATAACACCTCTCCATCACCTCACACCCTCCTCCCCCATCCCCAGTTTGCATTGTTCTGGTAAGTTATTTATCAATAACAATTCCATGGCCAACACATAATTGGATTTATATAAAAGCTTTCAAAGCTGAGCTGCACAGAGTTGCAAGAGGCTGACAATTAACTTGACAGAGGAGTTAGCACTTCCAGCTTTGCATCTGTTTTCACTGCCTGCTTCTTTCAGAGGAATCATTTTCTCATTTTATTCTTGTTGTGGAAGGAGCAGGTGAAAACAGGACACAGTTTATTTAGTGGCCAGCTCTGGTGGTTGTCTGATAGTCATTGGAGTGCCAGAAAAATAACAAACTGCAAACTGCTACTGGCAATGGCTTTTAAACTGGTGCTTAATGGGAAATGTTTTGATGTAAGAGAAAGGCATACAACAGGCTGCAGACTAATTTGAAAGATCCCTAATTTAAGGATACACCTCATCTTGATAATCCAGTGCCATAGGTGGGATGAGCCATGGAAACTGGGAGACACAAATGGTTTGGGTTTTACTCCCAGCAGTAACACTGGAACAGTGTGAAGCACAACCACAGAGCTCTGTGTCCTTGCATCTGTCACCACGGATTTTGCCACAGCACAGAACAAATATCCAAAATACTCACGCCAACTACCTGGCAAAACCAGCTCAAACAGTAACAAATACTAATCCTTTCCAAGTTGCTTCCTCCTCCTTTCCTTCACTCCATCTTTCCAAGCCTTTGTATTAGAGGAGCAGAGAGGCTACTCTTCCCTGAGGCAGGTAAGTGATGGAGATGCAGCTGGAGATGCAGCTGGATAGAACTAGGAGTCTGACTGCTCCTTCCTCCCTCAGGTTGTGCCTCCAGTGGGACTGCGCATAGCCAAGGGCAGGGTTTCCCAAGCAGATGAATTTGTACCACTAAGGGACACAGGCAATCCAGACTGGTGCACAGCTAGCGAAAGGCTGAGTATCACCAGTATCACTGGCAAAGCTTGTCACCACCATCACAGCTGGCAGTGTAGCCACGTCAACATCCCACAGTGTCCAACAAAAGAAAATCAGAGTCTTCACAGAATCACTAGGTTGGAAAAGACCCTTGAGATCATTGAGTCCAACCATACCTGCCCTCTTCTAATCCATATCCCTAAGCACCTCATCTACCTGTCTTTTATACATTCAGGGTTGGTGACTCAACCACCTCCCTGGGTAGCCTGTTCCAATGCCCGATAACCCTTTCAGTGAAAATGGCTTTTTTTCCTTGATCTACTAAGCTGTGCAATGAGCTTCCAGATTTCATTACATGGTTGCAAGAAAGCAGAAGCAAAGGTGAGAGTTAATCTATCTGTGCTGCTGACTAAATCCTTCTCAGCTTGCAGGGTCAGCTCTGCCTCTCCTCCCAAGCAGAGCTCTCCCATGGGAAGTGGGTCCTCATCCCACTGGAGCTGGGATGACTCCCTTGCACAGAAGCACCAGCAATGTCTCCTTTCCTTTGCAGCTGGCTCCACTGCTTCCTCATTGTGGCCTGGCCCATTGGCTGCTCCTCTCTCCATCACCTGTTCCAACATTTTTTTTTCCTTTATCCAGGAATGAAGGTGACATAGCTCTTCCTGTTACCACGGGCCCTTCCCACATCCTCCAGTTCCCCTCTGCCTGTCAACTTCCATGATCCCAGATACTTCTCTTTTTGTGCTTCACATAGCAAGCCCATTCATCATCCCTGAAGCCCTGACAAGGGCTCAGACTGAGTTTGATTTCCTCGCTGGCACCAGAAAGGAGTGGACTGCCTTGGGGCTGCAGGGACGTGCAGGCATTTCTAATGAAGCAGGCAGAGGTTACAAATTAGATTCAGGTCTAACCCAAACTTTCAACTCCAAACACTTCTGAAATTAAGCTGGGGACTGAACCTGGGCTTGAAGTTACGTTTGGTTCCTATTATGAAAAAAAGCTAAGCACCTAAGCATTGTGGAGCTGGGTTGTCTTGAACTCTCTAAATGAAACACACAGTGTATGTCTTAGCTTGTCTGTCTGGGGCGCAGAGCTGTAGGCCAGGGGAGGGAAGAGGAGAAACTGCAGAGCCTGGGGTGCAGGGTCTTCTTAGAACCACTGTCTTGGACTGGGCCACCCACCTCTGTGTCCTTGTGCTAGCGGTGGCTGAGGGGAAGACTGGTTCTGTTGCAGGAAATGTAATTGCTTTACGATTTGCTTCCTGTTTGAACAAAACCAGAAGACCAAATTCCTAAACCATTTTTAAGGCAAAGAATTATTTAATTAGGAGTATGGAAATAGCATTTTTTAGGTATTCTCAACAAAGATTTAAAAAAACCGCCAACAGTGAAATTGCTGTGAGCAGCTTTTTCCATCTCCAGTGAGTGTTTTGAAACAAAATAACTTTATTTTGCTGCAAAACTCAAGTGGAGGCAAGTTTTCTTTTTGCTTCATTTCATGTCCCTGGAATATTGAAAAACATCTGTCATGATGGCCAGGTCCCTCTTGCCTCCCCACAAACATTGCTTTCACTTCAAACCACATTTACTGATAGGAAAAAACTTTTTGGGAAAAAAAGCAGCCTTTGTGGGAATGGACACCAAGCTGTCTAGGAACGAGCTATAACTCAACACAGCATCTCTATTCATGGGCAACTTCTCCAGCCACTGGGTTCCCTCTCCAGCACACAGGCTTGTAAATAAAACATAAAGGCCTCCTGCTCCCTGCACAGCCCCAACAGATGGAAATAATCTGCGCTGATTGCGGATCGTTTTACGCCCTGGGGAAATCTAGCAGGTGGTGACACAGTTACCTCTAACCGCGACTTTAAAGCGGTTGCAGTCCCCACGGAACCCAAGGGCAGCGTTCCGCTCCAGCCGGCAGAGCGCGATGAAGGCAACAGAGCGAACGGGTGGGTCGAACACGCATTTTCTGCAACCCCCTTCTTTCTCCCGGCACGCTGAGTCTGTGCCCCCCTAGCTTCGCCTGCCCGCGGGGGACCCCTGGCTGGCTGCGCCACCTGAAAGGAGCCGGGTGCCCGCAGCAGGGGAGCCCCTGCCCTCGCCGCGTGCTTGGCCGCGAGCGGCCTTCGGAGGGGCTTCATCCACAGCCAAAGCTGCGGCAGAGGCTAGAACGCAAGTGCTGCTTCCTTCCAGTCCGTGCCCTGATGTTTTTTGCCTTATTTCAGCATGCCAGTTCCCAGTCTAGAAGCTCTATTTTTCCTTAATTCTGATTGGATTTAAAACTATTCCTTCTTCTCCTGAAAACTATTATAGCTCTCACATATTTCTGGCAGGCTACCCCAGAAGGCAAGGGTTAAATTATGCAGTGATTTTGCAAGTGAGACCTCTCAGTGTCTGTGGTCCCCACCCCTGCTCCCTGTGTTTGATGTGGTTCAGGTCAGGGATAACTTGTGTCGGGATGAGGGGATCTGGGACCTGCTCACTCCCTTGATGAATGATTAGAAAAGTTTTCAGAGCTCCCCATCTCTGCCCCACCTATTGTCTCCGTGGGGCAGGAGGGAAGTCAATGATGTTTCATAAACAGGTTTTTTCTTTTCAGTCTTCTTCTGCTCTTCTGTTTTTCAAGAAGATTCATGGAAAGGGAAAATAAAAATGAGCAGGATTTTTAAAACTGTTTTAAATAAAAATTGTCAGGTTTTGTGTTTCAATTTTCAAATAACCCTCCCTGAAGCAGTAAAATAAAACCAAAAGAAATATGGGGAAGAGAGGATGCAGGGGTGGAGGAAATTCACATTCCTATTTGCCTGAAGTCAAAAATCTAGTTTAAACAGCGAACATCATGCAACCAATCCTTCTGCCCATCATTCCCCTCCCAAATACAGAAACAAACAAAACCTTTATAGTCCTAGGATTTGTTTACACACAACCATATAGCTTTAGGAGTTCATGGAAGTAGTACATATCTCACACCATTTCTGTACATTGTTTTCCTTGCAGAAACACATCTTCTAGCTGGATCAGTCATTTCAGTAGACAGCTGGGCATACGCTGGGGCCAAGTAAGGCATTTTTTATTTTGCTATAATCTCATTCACATTGAAAGTTGCACATTTCATCCAGAGGTGGAAAGAACACATTACTGATGAACGCTGTTGTGGGGATACAGAGCAGGACTTCAAACAAGTGACCCTTGCTGCAAAAAAAGTAATAGTGTCTGAGGTCTTCTCCAAGCCCTGCGAAACATTTCTAAATAGAGCAGGGCAACCAAAGGGGAAAGCACACTCTTGATTCATAATTTTATTTGTGCCAGGGGTTTTGCTACACTGGCTTCGCACTCCTAGCTCACACAGTTACAGCAGAAAAGCTTTGGGCCAAAGTGTATTTCTTATGGTGAATGGAAAACTATCAGACAGATAGTAGCAACGCAGTGCCAAGAAAGGGCTGCTTAATTTGAACAGCCTGTTGGATTGCTCCTTTCAGCACTGTTGATAGGATGGAGAATAATCCAGTCAATAGTCTAATGCTACTGCATATATCAGTGGAGACTCTATCCCAAAAGGAAGCTCTGGAATCAGAACTGTGATTACAGTCAGGAAGAGAGATTACAGCCTAGGAAAACATGTTGGGCAAGAAGATACTGAAATTAGTGGTACTCACTTTACAGCGGAGATAAAAAACTAGGGACTTTATGGAAGTAGACAGGACTATCAGGGCTGTATAGAAGCCAGATCATCTCAGAGCTTCTGCTGCTGTTTCTCCAACACAGGAATATCCTCGATGTACACAGATACTCTGTGAAATTGAGTCATAACTTTTGAATGCAACTAGAGGAAAGACTTCTCCATACTTTGCAAATAAATGTGAGGGTTTAGATGCCTGGAGATTAGAGAGGTTCAGTGTAAGATAGGATGTTCCTGAAACCCATGGGAATATTCACCATTATATAAATACAGTTTCAAAAACAAGAGTTTGGGGAAGGTTATAAAACATATTGGCAGACAACTGCTAATAAAGTAAATTAGTAAGAAACTTCCCCAGCGGACAGTTTCACTCTTCCTTTGGAGCACCTGGTTCTGAATATAACTGCAGTCAGGATATTGGCCCAGACTTCTCAGGCAATTTGGCAAGCCTGAGGTTCTTCCCTTCTGAATTTACTCCTATAAGTCATCTAAGGTTCAAAATGCTCCACTTTCTGTCCTCTGCATTTTCCCAGTATCTATTGCTGCCTTCCTTATTTGTACAAAAAAAGCTAACTAGTGTTAGCACATTGGGGTCCTCTAACCAGCATCTGTGCTCCTATGAACTGTGGAGTCGGAGTTTTGTCAAAAGATGAAGAATATTATATTTTTATGCAGATTTTGGTTTTAGCCATGACTGGATTCCTCTTGTGGCATTTCCAGACCAATCACAAACTTCCGGTAGAAGTCAGATCTTGAGAGATTTGCAGCTTCATTCTGCTCACTGTAGATGTTGGAGTAACTTGGAAAAACATTGGTTAATAATGCTTATCGGCAACAAACCCAGACTGCCTACTCCTTACTATTCCCCCAGCACCAGTTTTCACAAGACATAATTACAAACATTCCTGTTTCCTGATAACACAGAGAGAAGCAAAGTTGATTAAGAAAAATTTTCTTGTGCGTGAGAGCACAGGCAGCTGGGGCTGCTGCTTGTGGCCAGGGCTGATGCTTGAAGGGGCTTGCCAGAGCCAGCCTGACTTTCAGCCCAGATGTGGCTGGGGAGATAGGGAACTGAGGAAGCATGACTTCTGAAGAGCATAGATAGCCTGGGTTAATCACTTCTTGTAAGCCACTGAAGCAGGTCTCTTCAATTTCACTCCCTGATAGCACTGTGAAGTGTGTGTGTGTGTGTGTGAGATGGTGACACTTACAAGAGAAATGACGAAATGACTGGAGGAGATAGACCCTTCTGAATTGATGCCGGAGTGTTGTTCATTTTTGGTGATCTTGGTACATTCAGCAAATTTTAAGTTTATGAGGGACTGGTATTATTTCAGGAGTTTTTTTCAGCTGAGAGAGAGGCTCCAATTTTTAAAGTGCATGGGAAATTTTGAAACTGTGGCAACATGCCTTGTTCAGTTTTCCAAAACAATCAACTTTTATTTGGAATTTTTTTAAAATTATCAAATAGGTCATTTTGGGTTTGGATGGAATATGAGGTGTAAGATGGAACATTCCCATTCGTTTTATCTTTTCACTTAGCTAGAAAAAAAATATGTGTCCAGTCTGCCTATATTTTTGATCTTGATTCTAAAATGAAAAACCTAAGGTGAAGGCATAGCGTGTACTAAGACACCAGTTACCTTTTGAGATATCACATAGCTTTTCTGGACTGCTCCTTAGAAATCACCCCGGGCTAAGGTACAGCTCCTAGCTCAGTCCAGACTTCCAGAGGGAAAACTTGGAAGTCAAGGCAGGCATAAACATTGGGAAAAGATTCATCTTCCTCTCCCTGACCGAGGAAGAAATGGAGTGTTTGCCTAGTGGGTTATTTCAGAATAATATTTTGAAATATTATTCAGATAATTCAGAACATAATTAAGAAAAAAAAATCTGAAAATTGACTTGGCTGTATTAATTCCCAGCAGCCCGGCAGCAAGGGAGACAGGAAAGTGTTTGATCAATGCAAGGTCTGTGCTCTCCAAACACATGCTATTGGAGAGGACAGGGAAAGGAAGAGAGCTAATGGGATTAGCTCTGATACACAGCTTGCTGCTAAAACTCTCATAGCAGATGTGCTGCTGTCCTGGGAAAGCAAGTGGCACTTCAGCCCTCCCGCTCCCTGATCTATGGTGAGCTTTCCCCCAACGCCACCCTTAGAGCCAGACCCCTGTAAGCAGGGCCACCCAGCTTGCCTCAGGATCTGGGAGTGCAGATCCAGTCGTCTAATCTCCCCTCTTTGCCTCCTGCACGCCTGACCCAGGGGCTGGATTCAGGGAGCCCTGGGTTCTTGGAGGTACAAGTTAGAACCCCTGGATTTGCTAACTGCAAGGTGGACATGCAGGGGTGCTGCTCAGGCTGGCTTGGTTGCATTAGGCATCTGCAGTGGCTTGGAGAGCAGACCTGCCTGTTTCACATCAGATGGTTACCCTGGGACAGGGAGAACACTGGAGTATAAATCCTGGGCTGCAGGAGACAAAATTACATCTTCACACATGTTAATTTATACCATGCATATAGTTCTCCCAGCTTTTTTGAGGATATTTCTATTTATTTATTTTCTCGTGTTACCAGTGACATTAATAGCTCAGCAGCAGCTGCTGCCAGAAGAAAGATTCAGTTTATAGACCCAGTGAAAAATGACCTTTTACATTATTTGAGATAAATAAATCTTCATTCACCGGTCAGAAGAAATTATTTCATTCAGTAAGGTAACTCCACAAAGAAGTGCTTTCCCTCTAAAGAGTTCAAGGACTGCTAGTAATACTGAATACAATCACCACAACAGATTTATTTAGCTATTTTCCCTCCATCACTTGTCATACACTTTTAAAACCAAGCTGACTCCCAAAGGGACCAATTCACAAGACATTTATAGTAAAAGTTATGTCCAGCCAGAGCAGATGGAATGCAGATAGTGCAGGATACGACAGGGGAGCAGATGTTTTCTAATCATTCCCGCATCATTCCTGGTCACTAGCCAGTTGTTTTGGGATTACCCAGTCCCCACACACGAGCAGCATGCCTTTGCACTCTGCAGAGGTGTATGCTAATCCAGATGCCTGCTTGGGAGAAAAATTAGGAGACTCAGCACTGGTATTTTTATGATGCCTTACTGTTGCACCTCATCTAATTTTTGTATTGATGGTAAACAAAGGGAATGAGAATCAGAACTGAAATCACACTTCTCACAGGCATCTCCCACATTGGCGTGGCTGGCCTGGAGCCCTCTCCATCCCCAGGGGAGGTGCGGCAGCCCTGCAAGGCTGTGTGTGGCTCCTTGCTGGCTCCTGGCCATTGTCCCTCTAGCCTGGCCTGGGAAAGCATCATTCTTTTTTGCATGTTCATTGTCACCTCTAAGTTCCCCATTGAATTCTATTAAATTTCACAGGTTTATTTTCTTACCTAAGGACTGAATACCTCTTCCCTCTGAATTCTGAGAAGAAATCAGTTTTGTCCTCATTTAAAGAGTGGGTAAGATCCAAATGGTTCCTGAAAGAGAAAAATTTATTCCAGACAGACCTGCTGTGAAATGTCCCCATCCGTTTACATACATACATACATGCATAGAGACAGACACACATAGGTGCCCATATACATCAGTTATATCTATATCTACATCTATATACATTCACACTCAATGCACTGCAAAGATATGTTGAGACAGCTCCCTCATGCTTTAGACCATACTGTCCTGGAATCAAACCAGAATGACATTTCTTGAGTTAAGGCAGAGCTGTTTTCATTCAAAAGGTCGTATAGTTTAGACAAATCTTTTTATTCTTTCCTTGGGAAGCTGGGATTTTCTCAGGAGATCCTATTCACGTGCCCATGACCTACATTTTACTGTATGATGGTTACTGTATATTTACAGTGCGGTGGCTCCTGAAGTGAGGAGATAGAATTGGTTTTTTTTACAAGGTCCTGGGTAGATTTGTGCTTCTTGGGCTTAAGACTGTGTGTGGTGACTGCTCTACCATCAGTCACTCATCTGGCTGGCCCCAGCTGTGCTTGCAGGTATTGCATTCAAACCTCAAGGCTGCAGAGCTGGTACATGCTTAAGGCTGTAACTGATACAGGCACATCTGAAAATAGTCCTGATTTCATTATAGCAAATTCTGTACAAACATATCCCTGCACAGATACATCCCTGCACAAATACTTGGGTAGCTGGTCTACTGAGAAACAGCCTTTCCTTTGAAGGAACCACTGGATTCATTTTTCTTCTGAAAAAAATCCAGAAGTTTTCATAGCACTTCACAAGTAAAGAGTAGAACTTTGGTGCAGACAAGGGATAGTTGGAGAAACATCACTGAAAGATGTGTCTTTATTAAGGATATTGGATGCTGGAGAGAAAGGAGCTAATGGCCATAGGAATGCTTTGATACTGAGAGGTAACATAGAGAAATTATTTTCTCCTTTGGCTTTCCTGCCTTCATCAGCAAGGGAAGAGACTAAGCATTGAATGCACTTTGTAGAAAACTCTGTTCCACCTTCAGGTACATGAGGATGACAGGACAAACAGAGGTGATGGAGAGTCCATCAGCCAGCTTGAGAACAGACAGATATTGGGCTGCTTGGGAAGAGGCAGGAAGGCAAAATTCTAAGGCTCAGGAGTCCAGTGATATTTACACTGCTAATAGTGACACACAGATGAGGGGCTAAGACCAGCTGGACTTAGTCTCTGAGATCTCACACTAGGGCTACATAGGTCTAACAATTTCCATCCCTTAGCTGGATTTGTTTGGAACTTGGCTCTCAGTCAGCCATGGTCAACATATGATCCTTTCCACTGCTCTTCCTGGAAGGAGTGTGGCTGGCATGCTTCATTGCCTTGGCCAGTCTTTGTTGGGAAATGCTCCCAGGGAGTGAATGGGTGTTTAATTACTCTCACATCCCCAGGGGGAGCCTTGAGATGCCTCTTGGCAGGGGTCGAGTATGCCCGGAGGGACATGGAGAATGACGTTTTGTTACTGCCTTGTGTCATGCCTCTCCTGGTGTCCAGAGGACTTTGCTTTTCAGATCCCCTCAGCCAAGCACTGCTCATGAGGGTGCAATTTACAGCAGACTTTGTGTGGGTGGGTCTGCTCAGAGAAGAGTGATACTAACCCAAGCAGAGAGCCAAACAGCTTTGCTTTCTTAAGGATGACGTGAAGATAAAACAAATTATGGCTAAAAAATATTTTGCAACATGAAGTCTGGAAGCTGTCAGGCACATGGAATTGTAATTACAATTCTGTCCTGCTCTCAGTAACATCATAAAAAGAAGGTCACCAGGATCCTTCTGTTGATGACAGCAGGATATGTCTATTGCTCAAGGTATGGCAGATGCAAGAAGGTCACTAAGCAGAGGAATTCCGTCACAGAGAACTATTTTATTATTCCAACTTGGGAAATGCTGCTCCTTTTGAGTGGGCCAATTAGGAGGCATAAACTGTGCAAGGACAATAGGCCTAGCTTGAAAAATTCATATCCACACCCGACCTTTCTGGTTTTACCTCTGAGACATCATTTCCAGGGAATAAATAACCTGATCTTGCATGACCCCATTGGGCAAATGCAGCCCTTTCATGGTCTTCCTGTAAGCTTCAGGCATCCAGAATAGATGAACATATGCCAGCATCTGAGGCAGGGGTTACACTGGGTAGAGCACAGATCAAATATAAAAGTCTCTTATGTATTGCCTGTGACTTTAATTCATCAAAATACTAAAGCATGTGCTTATCCTGAGATTGTAATGCAAGCAATAGTCACTTGTCTGCTTAAAGCTAGGCATGTGTTTAAGTACTTTGCTGGATTGAGGCCAGCATATATAGCATGATGCTACTAGAAGAGTAATCAGCAGTGGGGACTGAATCCACACACATGTGGAGCGAAGGCATCACCCTAATCCCTGAGCTGAGCTCTGCTGGCAGCCTTTATGAAACAGGGCTGTCACACTAACACCTAGAAGGAGACAGTATACTTGCTGCCCAAGTTTAGCTTGGTGGTACCACCTGACACAAGGCTGTAACTCACACTTGTTGGTAATCATACTACCAAGGTGGTTAAGTGTTAGGAGGATGAGTGCCACGTAGAGGCTGCATTCAGCACCGTAGAGCAATGTGGGGTCCCAGAGACCCCCTCCAGCTATGCTGTGGGAAAGGACCCAGGGATGTGCTATGCAAGATTTCATCCAGCAGCATCAAAGCCTGGCAAAGCAGCATGCCTGTCTCTGGGCATCTTTTTTTTCCTGTGTCTGAAGGGTTAGATTCCACTCTGTAATCATGGCAAGTAGTCAAATGAGATGTTTTTTCATGAAGAATCTAAGGTGGTTTCTTAGTTGCTCTACCAAAAAACAGATCAAGTGGCAGAAAAAGAGTCTTTTGTTAGTAAGAAAATGAGATGCATTTTGCCCATATAAACACACATGAGACTAGACAAACGTGTATTCCCTTAAAATAAGTTTTCTTTGAGGAAAATACCTAGTGCTAACTGAGAAAAAAACAGCTTAAGGAAGTAACTTCTAGTATTACACTGTGTCACTTGAGTATTCTTGGTGAATCAGTGCCAAAAGCTAGATTTCATTCATTAGAAACCATATACTGTTCGATCTAAATCTGTGAATGAGTTAGGATCTGGCTTTTGTGTCTTATGGGAAGTTCACCATAAGATGTCAAATATTTCCATTCTAGAATTAAACAAATAAATTGGATGTTGTAAGCATTGTATATGGAAGGATTCAGAACATTTCATTTTGCTTTTGATTTTTTAAGAATTAAAATGCTTTCATATGTTTTTTTTAAAAAGGTGTTCTGGAAAGTTATTTTCAAAAAGAAAAATGACCCTATCTCTGAACTTGTATCATTAAATGAAGAATGTTTCAGTACTTTTGAAATGTTTCATTCTAGTGTTTCTCACCTAAACAAAATGTTGCAATCGGTTTCTAATGTTTTTCCATATAGAAGGAACTGCCTTCTCCTACTTAACCATTCTGTCATTAAAGAATATGAAACGCCCTCTGAAAACTCACTTGATGAAAGATAGTTTTATTTCTCAGAGCACTGGAAAGCAGTCAGCTCTGGCAAGGGCAGTGTGAAGGTTTTCAATCGCTCAGGAATTCGCAGTGATTAGACACTTAAACTAAGATGCTTCCCAAAAGGGATTTGGAGCATGGAGCTCTCGGTAATATCTAGCCATAAATACTATTCAGATTTTAATACCATTTGTGGTAAGCAATCTTAGACTTCAATGAAATTCAGAAAGACTGCCTTGTGTGTGTAGAAGTGATCTTTACTGCCAAATGCTACATCTTAAAAATGTATTTGAGAATAACTCTACCTTGGATTTAGCTGGGTGTACTGGGATATCTCTTGCCCAACAAAGTAAAGATGTATTGCATCAAGAGATTTGAAACTGGTCCATTTTTTTGTTTGCATGTGTACATTTCTTTGGGTGGAAAAGTAATATATATATAGCAAAGGTGAAAAAACAGAAAAATGTAAGTTTCCAGAACAAATCTTTCAACTAAATTTGTTTTGATGAATGATACCCAAAAGCAGGCTTTTTTTTATATATATATATCTTAGAAGCCATATATATATATATATATACACACTCATATATATCTGTGTGTATATATGGCTTTCAGATATAAAGTAGTATTGTTAGGAAACTCTGGCTTAACCCTGATCATAGGCAGAGGCTTCTTATCCACACAGCACACAGTAATGGAAAAATCTGATTAAAAGTATTTCAGATACAGGTAATTTTATGAAAAGCACTGAGCTATTCCAGGGTATGATGACTATCGCACTGCTTAATTATATTTTCTTTCTGTAGAAGAATGCAGCCATCTGAAAGTGTAATGAAGTGATTGTTGTTTGTGTAGCTGTGAAGAAGGGAAGCTCACAGGTTCATTAGCAAAGCAAATGATTTGCCTTTGGCATTAGTTAACCCTAAGGGCCAAATTCCACTCTCAAATACACCAAGAGAAAAATAAAAAGGAGTAGGCTGGATTTGCAGTGCTGTGAGTGAGAGCAAAATTTGGCCCTTACCCTTCAATGGGAAAGTAAATACAGTATTGCTGCTTTCCATCCATCATGTCAGATAGCTAGATGGCTTGATTAGATTACAGAGGCCACACTAGCAACTACATATATTTGGCTGAATTGAAAAATGCCATTAAAATGGGATTCCTGGAATTTAGCAAGAAAACAAAATATTTCCTCTCCAAACTCATTATATGTATAGATATATTTTGGGTAAGTAAATAAGAAAAGTTTAAGGGACCCTCCTGTCTGTGTTTAAAATTAAAAACATTTAAATATAATTGTTTTTAAAAATATTTTTTCCTGGATTTGTAACAAGTCTTTGGATATTTCTAGCTTTATCTTGAGAGAAAATGTCTAAATCTTTAACTGTCCAAAATGACACATTTTCAACATCTTCTCCTGTCGTGTATACACTGAGCATAATGCTTATCCCAGATCTGGAAGATGGAATGGACTTTCTAAGCACCAGATTCTTTCTGGGAGAAACATATTTGGCTTTATAGCGTGTTGATTTCTCGATCTAAACACTCCACTAAACAGAGGTGCAAAATCTATGCACCTCTGATTTTGACACAACTCAGGGAGAGCTGGGCACCTGGCTGCTTTTCTGCCTGCTCACTATTCTTGCTTGATAGCTAGAGACTAGGATGGTTTGGGGGATGCACCATTCACAGCAGCTGGGCATTCACCTTCAAGTTAGGGCAAACAGGCTTCCAAATTTTAATGGAAGACAAGGGCAGATACGTGTCAGTTTTCACAACAGCCCCAAGAAACGCAGAGTATTTCACCAGTCTGCGTTTGGGTAAAAGCCAGCTCATCCCAGAGGGATCGGTGGGAATGCCAAGTCTGCAAAGGACTGTCTGCACAAAACCAAGAGGAGAACCATGGCCCTGTCTGGCTTTATTTCTGCAATATCAGGTTTATATTTCTGTAGAAGATCTTTGCAGAGAAAAGCAGCGTGTAAACACTTAGCTGTGAACACTGGCAAGGAAAAGCTGGCTATTGGTAGTGGGAAGAGACTGAAAAGTCAAAGCTGCACCAGTGGTAGGAGGAATGCTAAGAGATTTTTAGTCATTGGCTTTTAAAGGCAGAAAGCGATTTCTGTGTCATCTGGGCAGCATAACATCAGCAGTTCTTCTGTGGTGGGCCTTGAAAAATTAACCTTGTTTTCTGAGCTTTCTACCAATCTCTCTTAGTTGAATTAAGCTTCACCCCTGCATAACCTTGTTATCCCCATGTGTCGAGTATCCCTGCCATTCCCATGTACATTTTCCCCTCTTTCCCTCTTGCCCATAGACACACAGCAGGTAGGCAGAGATTTGTCATCCAGTGTGATTTTTAAAGGTATACAGGGAAAGATTCCAACATTATTAAGCTTTCTCACATTAAATAGTCTAATTTATTGTTAATATGTTACATTTTTTTTCTTGGAGTCACAATCCTTTTGCATGTTGTGTTTGAATCCCTTTACTGCCAGTGCAGTAAAACTTTGACTACATCTAAAAACATTCCTAATAAATAATCTAGAACTCCACTTATTTCCCATCAAAAAGGTCCCTGTAAAATTCTTCTCATGTTTAATGGATTTTTTCTTGCATTCAACGTTTCCATCATTTGTAACTAGATCTAGTGCAAAACCTTGTGGAATAAATTTTGATCCCACTGTATAAACTGAGAGTAATTTAAGTGACATTAGAAGAGCTACTCCAGATTTGCACAAGTATAACCATGAGAAGGGTCTATGGAAAAAGCAGACAGATTTGAATTTGTAAAATAATGCATCACATGCACTACAAAGCTGCAAACAGCAAATTCAGGTGAACTTTGCAACGCATCCAAAGATCATGCTTCCCAAGGGCATGTCAGTGACTTAGCAAGCACTAGATCAAGGGACTAAAACCAGCCCAAATACTGAGCCCATTCCTAGAGGCTTCCAGCTACTTTTGCAAGAGGGAAACTGAAGCCATGAGCCCTGCTGCCCTGCAGCATCCACAAGTGCAGGTGGCACCTGGGGACATGACATCAGGAGAGGGTACATGATGGAGGGAGATGCCTCAACTACCAAACAGGAAAGGTGGAAGGGATGGGGAACATCAACCTTCCCCCTCAGGGAGACTTGCTTAGCTCTTCATCAGCAGTAGCACAGCTGTGATCGCCTTCCCACAGCTGGATAGCTAAGATAGGTTGAGTTTCTCTTCCTCATGGAAATTTGGCAGACATCATGTGCCTGCCCGTACCTCACTTTCCACACTTCCTGCAGGGCCAGGGACCTGAACAGCTGAAAAGAGAAAGATTCAGGTGGAAGGAGCATTTTCAAATGGATGGGAAGCACAGAAGGATAGCTCGGAGTCTCCAGGCTGCAGGGAGCACCCTGGGCTGCCACCTGTGAGGAGGATCTCTCCCCCAGACTTTGCTGGGACAAGGCAGAGCAGAGCAGACTGATTCTCACCTCAGGCAGGTGAGACCTCACAGAGACTCAAAAGGGATATATTTGAAATCAGAATGAATATATGTGTGGGGAGGGGAGGCAGAGAATCAGCAATTGAAGCAATTGGATATGAAAGGTTGTATCCTAATTAATAAGTACACCCATCAGACAACAATTGACACTTCCTCCAACCTGTCAGTTTGAATTAATGATTTTCCTAATAATTTTTCTGCAGGTAATTTAAGAGACATATCTGTAGTTACAGGTAGCTAAATAATAAAGGAAGTGCAGAAAACTAATGAAGTGTGTTACTAATATTAGCCTGTTCCCTGCCACTGTTAATGTCTCTACAAAAGAGTCCTAGGAATGAGGAGTCTGGCTGTGTGGACCAATACCTTTCATCAGCATTTGTAACCAAAGCAAAAGACAGAAATCAAAGAACAGATTTTACAAACAGAGCTCATAGAGGAAAGGTTTGTCCATAGACAAGCATCCCTAAGCAATGCACGGCGATCTCTGATGCATAGCCTGTGGTCTACAAGCACTCAGAAATCATTGCAGACCTTCAGTAACTCACAACATCCTATAAAGCAGCAATGCAAACCGTCATGCATTTGTCTGTCAATGTCTTCTCTTCTGATACCTTTTAAATTCACATTTCTAAGCTTTTCCTTTGCAATTCCAGGATTGTAAAAAATTCCTTAGAAAAAAAGTTGCAAGTTGAGTTCCTTGTGGAGTCACACACTTTTGGGACCTGGGACTTTAAACAGTGGCAGCAACTCCATGATCAGTTGACAGAGGACCTACAGCTGTCTGGAGTATGGTGGTGGCACCTTCAGTGATGTTGGAGTTGCGTTGGTGTCTATTTCTGCATGTGAGCCACAAGAAAAGAACATCTTGAGAAAGAACTTTGCTCTACAGCCACAACAATGAAAAACTCTTAAAAGGTACAAATAGACAATAACTGAGTGGTAACAGGACACTACCACACTTTAAGTGGGCTTGGGTGGGTTTTGCGTGGGAGAGCAATTGACTGATTTCAGATGAAACTGCTGTGACAAAGGGGGAATTCACACCAAACATGACTATTCAAAGCATGCCAGAAACTTTTTACCTTTTCTCCCCAGAAAAGAATTACAAATGAATATTGAGAGGTGTGAGGATTTTCCCTCTTTCCCTGGAAATGTTTGATTCCTCTTTGCTGTTGCAAACAACATTCCATTGCTAGATTACAAACTATTCCATTTGTTAGCTCCTTGGAGACTAATAGGATCTATGTGTGGATCAGTGCACTCCAGTTTCATTCTGGTATTGAAAAATGACTGATGGGTTTGTCTGTGGCCACAAGTATCCTTGCAGAAGCTGTACCACAGCCAGTCAATGCATATGTGAATCTCATCCTCCTGATCTGCAGAAATCCTGCTAACATGGCCTCCCTTTCAGAGCATGTGTGGCAAGAAACAAGCATGCCTAAGATATTACTGGCCACGTGAGAGATCTGTGTATTTCCAGTTAAAGCATCCCACATCCACACAACCCTGCTTTTGCTTAGTTCACTAAATAGGGATATTTATGGCTCCTCAACATTATTGCTGGCTTTCTCTCTTAACAACTATCTACAGGGGGTAAATAAATCCCGGGTTCTGTCTCAGAGGAGAGGATATCTGCTCATTACTTTACGGTGATTGCAAATCTTCCTTTTAAAGCCTTTTTTAAACACATAGTCTCCAGCTTTGGCTAGCTTAGGACCATGAGTCCACTGCACATTTGGCTAACAGGAATCTCCATTGCTCTTTGGTCCAAGCCATTTCCTTGTGCTTGTTCAGCGACAGAGACACTTCTGATGAGTCAGTGATTGCATTAGCAAACAGCATATTTTCGATCTCCTATGGGGGCTAAGAAGACTCTGAAAACCAGAGAAAAACAGGTCCGAATAAGCATTGCCTGAGCCATTACCTTGGCTTGCAAATGGCTGGGTCTGTGTTCTGTCTTTTCATTTGCCTGGGCTGTGACAGATTATAGGACTAACGTAAAGGCTTAACTGAGATCCCACAGAAAACTGTGCTTGAAAGGTCATCTTGAGTATAGTTACAGGTGCTAGCCAAGGCCAGAGTACCAGCAACATCAGTGATAGTGCCTGATAACAGGTACAACATTTTCCTGGCAGCCAAATGGAAAACAAGATTTAACAGAAATCAGGATCAAGATAATAACAACTTCCTGCACCCTCCCCACCCCAAGCCTCAGCTCAGTAGTGAAGGCTAGCAGAGCAACTGGGAGCAAGTATGCACAGTTTAAAACCACAAGTGCAGCAGTAATTGTGAGGATGCCTGCAGTCTTCAATGGGTGCTGTTGATGGGGTTTTGAAACACTAAGCCCTTGAGTACTCCTGAAATTACCTGTTGTGCAGAGAATGTGCCCCTTGCATGCCAGAGAACATTGGTCTCAAATGCTCTTACTCAGTCTGTGCAGAAGCATGGTTTCATGGGGACATCTCTGCCTCCCTGATCTGCAGCTAGAGAACTTTCTGAGACTCTGTCTCTGTGCAGCCAGTGCCAAGCCCTCACCATCCCCTTTCTAATATCTAACCTAAATCCCCTCTTCTTCAGCTTAAAACCCCTTCTCATATCACTCCATGCCCTTGTAAACAGTCTCTCTCCAGCTTTCATGTAGGGCTTTTTAGGTGCTACGAGGTGGAGGGGGCTCAGACAAGCTTCTTTGCTGATATGCCTGTGCAAGGTGGTCATAAGCAGAAGACTCCTGTGTCCCAGCTGCCTGCAGTGCACACAGCTGGCTGCAGTGTGCACAGCTGTCTGCAGGGAGCACAGCTGTCTCTATGGCACACGGCTGTCCACATGGCACACAGCTGTCTGTGGGATGCAGAGTTGTTTGCAGGCTGTCCCTGTGCTCACAGGGCACACAGCCAGATATAGTGCAGGCAGCTCTGCCTGAGGAGCAGCCCTTTTAAGGGGCACAGCTCTGCATGGCACGCAGCTAGCTCAAGGTGCACAGTTGTTTGTGGGGTGCACAGCTGTCTGCAGGTTGCATAGCTGTCTCAGGACACACAGCTGTCTGCAGCTGCAGAATTCCAATGGCACTGTTCTTCCCTAGGTGGATTCACCTTAATGCAATTTAATTGAGGCTATCCAAATTTATCTGTTTCCTTAGCTCAGGGTGACTTCGGTGGGTTCCCAGTAGCAGCCAGAGATACAGCTCTTTCAGCCCTCAAATCAGGTGAGTGCAGGAGATATGCTTACTGGAGGCTGCCAGAGATTACAGTGGATGTCACATCAGGTGCTGCCCTGCCTGTTGGTGCATATAGTTGAAATCTTGGCAGAATCCACAATTACCTTTTTTCCATGGCATTATGAAGATCAAAAACTTGGAAAGACAGACCCTGAGACGGGGAATGGGATGTGGCAAACTTATGTGACATTTCTCAGGAAGATTTTATATGAAGATGGTTATGCCCTGGGCAGGAGAAAAGGTTAGATGATCTCTCAAAGTCTTTTCAGCACTGAGAGAAAAATTAAATTCCTCATATGAACTACAGAATGTTACTGTTATGTATGATCATGAACAAAATATTTAATAATATTGAATAATCAGTAATACCACCAATTTGGCTCAGTGATTCACTGGAGTTGGGAGAGGTGCCAAAAACATTTCCACCCTACCTGCTTTCCTGCCTTCCCTGCATGTGTGGCAGTAATTTGCAGGGTGAGGGAGGCTGCCTGGCCAGCACAAGTAAAATAAGGTTTATAGGGTCTGGTTTGAGTTTTCTGAGGCCAAAGTGTCCCAAGAGGGATAGTCATCTGGTGAAGAGAGCAGCTGCCTTCTCTATGCAGGGGAGCAGTAATCCTGCGGCACACCGCACCTTCTGCAGACTGATTAACTTCAGGCCTCTGCTCTCTGCATAATGAACTGTGCTTTATGGACTGGCAGCTGGATTATCTGCCCCGTAGTTGGCAGCACCCACTTCAGTGTGCAGCAGGGCAGTGCTAGTGGAGGAATACATCAGAAAGCTTGTCAGGGCAGAAAGATTGAGAACAGATTGGAGAGCAGGACCATGGGATGGGCCATGGGATGGGCCATGTGCCATGGGATGGCCACAAAACACCCAGGCTAATGGGGAAGATGGGTACCAGGAGATTGAGAAGCAGGATGGGATGCCAATGGACACATCATACTGGGGCCAATGGTTATTGGCAGGATTTAATCCCTTCTTTTTTCCAAGTCCAATTGCAGAGGAGCTAGGACTCACTGCCAGGCTGCAGTCCCATTGCAGGTAGACACCCAGGACTGCACAAGTCCTCCTGCTCCGCCCTGGGCATGCAAACCACTGTCTCCTGCTATCTGGGCTGCTGTGGCTCCCCCACAAGCCAAATCCCTCCATGTATTGCAGAGCAGACCTGCAGAAGATACACCCTGTGGGAATGAGGGTCAGGAGGTGCGATCAGTGTCAGAAGCTAGTCTGCAAGAGAAATCACAAAGCCAGGAGCCTGGTGAAGGCAGGGGTGCAGGAGAAGACTGTTGCTCTAGGGGATTAGACATCCACATAATGTACAGGCAATGCTGGGCATATCCCCACTGCAGCCCTCAGGTGCAGAGCAAGGACACCTTGTTCAACATGTTCCTGTAAAGCAAGTTGCATTTCAACTGCATAATTTATAACATCAATGGTACAAATAGCTGTTCCTCCATCTGGATAAGTTTGGTACAAATGGTACAAGTAGCTGGGCTTCTTTTGGGTAAGTATGATTGCTGAGGAGGCAGACAAACATCAAAGGGGTGCAAGGGAGAGAACACACAGTCAAGAGGAACGAGGCAAAAGCCATTTCATCAGCTGGCCTGTTCAGATTTGCTGGATTCTATGTGGAACTGCACTTAAAGGCTTGTCACGCTGTCTGATCGCTACCAAGCAGTCAGCTGTTTCCACAGACTGTGCAATGATGCCAAGATTTCTTTTCTAGGAGTGCCGCTGCATAACTTATAGCCCATACATGTGTATGGAGAATTAGAATTGGTTTTTTTCCATGAACATTACTTTTAACTTATTAGCATTAAATTTGCAAACGATGCTCACTTTGTTAATCTCTCTACTACTCAGTAACCTGTGATCCTCCTGCATCTCTTCTCAGCCTGTGAGAATCCATGTATCCTTGGCAAACTTTGTCACCTCTCTTCTTGCCTCTTCCAAAATCATCTCCAGATCTATCAGAAGAGACTGTAGCTGAGGACTGGGATTCTGCAAAGAGATCATGTCCTGAACATTGTTCCAGGATTGGTATACATGGACATTTTGTAAGATAGGGAAAGAATTAGCAGGGGAAAAAAAGAGAAAAATAAAAAAGTGATATAGCTCTGTAGATATTAGGGAAGTTAATGAATATCTAGTGAAAATAATGGAGATTGTTGTTGATACATAGATAGTCCCATTCAGACAAACTTGCAAAAGATGGATACTTTTTCATTCTAATAATTTCTTTTTTGTACCCAGCATTAAGAATATGACTTTAAAGAAACTGACAAAATGTATCATTTGCTACATTTAAGAAAAAAGTAAGGAAAAACTGCTTAACATAAGCAAACCCAAAACATCTGGGTTTATCGAGAAGTTCTCTACGCTCTTTCAGGGAAGTGTTATATAAACTTTTTTTTTCTGGCATAAATCTGTGGCTCAGTGGTGATCTGCAGCACATCAGAACAGCTCTGCAAGAAGAACTAGAAAGCTGACAGAAAAGGGCATTTCTTTACACAGGCATATATTTGTATTGTAAAATTATTGTCAATAAATGTTGAAAGTGAAACATGCTGTTAAAACTGCTTGTGAATGATAATTCCTGTGGCAGCACTGCACAAGATGACCCCCAGATTGTTTTCCAAGAGATTAGGTAGTTTATGGCTGGAGAAAGCTGAGAAATATCATTAGAAAATATAACAGTCAACAGGATGCTGTCAATAGGGTTGGGAGGATTTGTTTCACCATGAGATCTGCAGGACTGACTGAAGTGCCTCACCACGTGCCATACTCCACTGTAAATAGGTTAACTCCTGTATTTACACCCACAGAGCATTCACGGGTCTGTCCACAGTCATTTCTACAAGACTTCCTAGAAAGGGCATGTTGATGGAAGGGGCAGCTTGGGAAATTTCTCCATTAAACCTAGGAAAGGTAACTTTTCTCTGTTGATGACATTGCTGACTAAACGGACTTTCTGCTGGATCAGGGAAGCACAGCTTGTCCCAGATTTAGACATAATTAATGGCTTTAATCCATTGCCTACTTCACTTACATAGTATAACAAGTGATTCAGATATATGTGGAATTTAAAACTGTGGGCCAGTATTATTTTTTTTGCTCAGCATTTCCCTGGCAAACACATGACATTTAATAAAACATACCAGATCTGGAATAATCCCATCATAATCCCGGAATGGCCCCAGCAGCCCTATAACATTGGAATGCAGATCCTTTCCAGGGGATAATTTCTTTGCAGGAGGCAAAGCTCTGGTATCTAGTGGGTAGAGGAGAAGTGATGAAAAGGACTTGGCATTTGATGTGAAGGTTTAGGCAGTGTTCAGTTCTACTGTTTCTTCTTGATTGAGGACAGAGGGTTAAATGAAGCAAAGAAAAATCTGTCAAACTGATGGTTTCCAGCCATCCTGACAGGTGCCAACACTTAAGCTTCCAGGTCCATCCTTCTTGCCTGTAGAATAGGGTCTGACTTCAAAGTGAGCACTTGTTATAAAAGATTGGAGGAGTTTTCCAGGTGTTAACTCCTGGGTGACTTTCATGCACTGCCTAGTACAGGTGGAGCAGAGGTGAACTTCTCAAGGAACAGTACTGTGATGGGCTAAAGGGGCAAATTTGCCCTCAGAATGGTCAGGTTGACCAAATCCTACCTTACTGCCTCATCTGACACTACTGATGGAATAGAAAACCCAAGAGCTGTTTTGCACTCTGCAAGAGAAGAAGGGAGCAGAAGGATCTTTCCCTTCTGTCCCCATCCTGGACCAGTCCACAGCCACCAGATAGAGTGACCTGTTACTGTTCCTGTCAGAGGTTATTAGGAGCATTCAGAGCCATGTTAGTGCATACAAACGTTAATGAGAGACATGTGAAAGCACGGAATCTCTATCCTATGGGAAATGTGGATATTTTAGATTCTCCTTTAATCTTGAGACAAAAATGAAAGGAGTAAAGGAACTAAGAGGAAGGAAAAGTCACAAGAATTAACATTTTTCAGGGATGGCAAGTCCCCAGAGATGTAATGAGAACCCTCAAAAATGTTAATTTTCTATTGATAGGGAAGTGCTGATGGCTTTGATGTGACAAAACCTCTAGTAGGAGCAACATTTGGTGTTTCAAAGGGTGGATGTGAGAGTGTGGTAGGAACACAGTGCTGGTGGGGCCAGATAACTCATCCATTGTACTTTCCTGCTATCACAGGCATGTGCGCTGTAACCCCACTATTTGCTTGAACACCTTAAACTCAGTCTAAAAGTAGATTTGCTTTCCAATTTTGATCTATTTTAGGATGCCTGATCCTGAATACCACTGCTTCTAATTTCTAGTAAAAATATAATTATTAGTTCTTGTACTGGTGTTACTCTTTGGCTCTTCCTTCTATGCACTTTCTGTCAGTTGTCATTCAGTACTTTTGTACAGTGTAACCACGCTGCCTCTTCACCCATTTTGCTAAGCTGTGCAAACCAGGCAGACTACATTAGTTCTCTCCACAGGACAGACTCCAATTTCCTAAGCATTCTTGTAGCTCTTTTATGTACTGTATTATGGATGATGAGACATGTGCAGACAAAGTCTTAGACCCCTGCTTTCTGGCATGAATATTTCCCTCTTCACAAAGGGAATACCTCTCCTCACATAGCCTTGGCAAACTTCTTTCCTCTGTCAGTATTGTAGTGGTGAGTCTGAGACATCCTATCTGAGTGGCAGAGGTTAGTTCCCAGTGTTAGACTGTCTGCTAAAGGTGAGCCTGATTCCTATACATACAAATATGTGTGAAGCATTTTTGTCACATTTCTCTTGTTCTAGTCCCTGACATCCGATTCTTCCTGTAAGTGCTATAATTACATGAAAACTCGCTTTTTTTCCCATGTATGCATTCAATTAAAAGTGTTTCATAAGTAGTTTTGGATGGAGCATGTTTCTTATTGTTTTGTTTATTAAATTTGTTTTCGTAATTATTTGCTTTAATTTTTTTCAGCTCTTTTTTGACAGTATCCTGCCACTGTCTGGATTAGTCTTTTTGGGCTGGGATCTGGTCTCAGAAAAGTTGTGTAAATTTGATGTAATACCACACAAACACAAAATAAGTCTTCAGATAAAACCAGAATAGCTCTTAGCATTCATTGCTGGGTTAACTGAGATCAGACTCTGGCTTAGTGACTCCACTGAGACGATTTCTTTGAGTAAAAGAAGCAGGACTTTACCCAAAATGTAGATAGCATCAGACAATAACAAAAACATACCTTGAACTGGAAGATCATTCTTTGGCTTCAAGCCAGCGTGAGGCTGCCAGCAAAGAACAATCGGCCAGCTGAGAAGTGGGGGACCCGAGCTGGGCTCCTGTTTCTGTCCTAGTCTCTCTGAGCAACTGTGGCCAAGACATCAATTGTTTCATGAGGTATTTAGAGGCCTCTGTGGACTGGGGCCATTAGTTCAGCTTTTCAAAGGAGCTGGAGAAGTAGACTTTTGCCTGATAGGATCTACAAGAATGCCTCAGCAGGCATCAAAAGCAGGTGCAGGTTGGCTGGGAAGTATGGTTGAAAGGGCTGTGGGGAAGTATGGTTGAAAGGGCTGTGTGCTTCCTCCACTAAGGGGCTGGTTTCTAGTGCACGATGAAAAGAGAGAGATGCCGAGAGCTGCACAGCTCCCCACGGTTGCATCCAGCCCTGAGCTCAACACAGGAGCTTCTGAAAAATCACACTGTTTCGATGCATTTTTAGGCCCTAAGTATTTCTGGCACTTTAGACCTTTTTTTCTTCATCAGCATTTGCATCTGTAAAAGAAACAACTCCACTTGTCTGCCAGGGTGGTTGCTAGGATTAGTGCATTCGTGAGTGTGAAGGGCTGCGATACTGTAGCGGAGAAAGTCCCTGGGACGTGCATCTCTGTGCAGTTAGCAAGGGGAGTTGCCAGCATTGTGGCAGGGCTGATTGTTTGAATTAAGCCTCTACATATTTGCAGGAAGAAAACTGTAAACAGAGAGTACAAATGTAACCATTGTTATTTGCAACTCAACTTTCAAGTGTTTTGCCAGATTATAAATCTTGACTGCATGTACCTCTGCCGTTTCTCAGGCCTGAACCAAAAATATTTACCAAGGAAATAATGTTTGTAGTGATGATCTCAGACCAGTGCAACTCATTAGCTAGTAATGTGCCTGCAGGCGGTACTAAAGATTCGATCCATCTGGAATTAAATAGCAAGGGATAGCTGGAAGCTGTATTCAATACTGGTGGTGGGAAAAGCCTTAAAACTCCTTGATTGCGACACATGAAAGCTGTGAACCATCAATAACAAAAAAAAATATGATGTGCCAGCTATAGCAAAAGTAACAGCAGGGCAATGCCATTATTTGAGGTCATTCCACCTTCATCTTGTCAAAAAGGGATAAAGGAAGGACATGACATAAGCCAGATCTCTAGTATATCCCTCCCTTGTCAGTAGGACCTAATTGGCATTAAATACTGAATGTGTCTGGATTTAATATAACTCCTCTGCTCAATTACTTCATCCACTCAAGCGATGGAAAGCTGCCCATTTCAAGAGTTTCAAGAGGATAGCTTGCTTTGAGTGCTTCAGACATCAGAGGCCCAAATATCCTAACTGATATTTTATTAACAAATTCTCAAAAAGATCATAACTTGTGCCAAGCAGGGGAGACAAAAACATGAATTATTAGGAGGGAAGGGGCCCATTCCTATATAGAATACATCTTTTTGAAGCTACTTAGCATTGAGGGCGAACACTGGCAACCTTTCTCCTTCAGTCAGCAGGATCATTGGGAAACATGCAAAGAACAACAGGAGAAAGGTAAACTTCAGTGGCATTTCTGGCTGCTGAACCCATTTTAGGGGAAGTGGGGAGCTGAGGGTCCATTGCCTTTTTACTCTATGGCTTCTCCAGCGGCAAGGGGGAGCAAGAAAGGTGGCAGAAGGTTTCATGGCCAAGTAGGAAAATAAGCGTTTGAAATACACCTCAGGGTCATATCAAGTTGCTTGAGAAGCAGAGAACAAATGCCAGGAGTAGGGATTTCCTTCTGGATTTGAAGCCGGTGGTCAGCCCTGGCTCAGGGCATGATGAAAAAGTTTCCACAGTGAAAGTAGTGTGAGAAGTGCTGCCTGCTGCCTCCCGCTCCTTCTGGGAGCACCTTTGTCTTGCAGGCCTCTGTAAAGCAGAATGCCAGTGGATCCAGCTGCAGTCTGGGTGAGGTAGGACAGGGCTGTCACACCATGAGGCTGCTATCGTGCCTTGCCAATCCGGTTAATACTAATAGGGTGGGAGCAAGGTTTGACCTCATTAACTGCCAGGTGTTTCTGCAGCTCCTGAAATGGTGGGGCACTGACCCTAGCCAAAAGTCTGCACTTCACATTAATAAATGAAGCATTGGGGCAGTTGTGATAGATTGATTGGCTCATAAAAAGCAAGATGGAAAGGGACCTCAAAGCATCATCTCGTTCAGTATTCCTTTGCCTCTGGTCTGCAAGGCATCAGGAGACTGTGAAAGCAATGCAAAAGGTCTGTTGTAAAACCATACCTACCCACCCTACACACTCTAGTGCGTGCCAGAACATAGTGGTGGTAACTTAAATACAGCAAATGAGTGCTCAGAACTTAACTTCAACTTCACCCAGTAGTAGGTGAAAAGCATGGTGGTAATGCTGCACAGCAGCTGGAGATTCCTCTCAGATGGTTTGTGTGGCCCTTCATTTAAAAAGAAAACAAATCGTCCAGATGCAGTAGTCCAGACTCTAAATGTGTTTCTGGTAAGATCAGCTCTAACTATTCATGAGACAAATTTGTCTAGCCTGTACCTGAGTTTCCTGGATAAATCCCCTTTTTCCCAACTGGAAGTGTACCTGTTCAGGGCCAGAGGAACCTGTCTGTATCTCTGAGAGTTCCAGCAGTCCAGTGAAGAGGATGATCCCAGCCAGGCTGCCTGAAGACCAGAGGTCTCAGGCTGATGGCCTCTGGTCACGCGCTGACCACCTGCGTGATGGGAAGTTTTTGAATCTGGCTCAAACATGATGCCTCCAGCCTGCTCTGTGTGCTCTTCAAGCATGCACACATGTTTTCCTGAGGTTTCTCAGGCAGAAGAGGGGAGCCTACTCCAGCCTGCCCTGAGTTGTCATCTGTGTTCCTGTACCTTCCATCTCTAGGGCACTCCAGGCTCTCATGAATCACCACCCACTATTCCAGCTTTCATTGCGTTCTGCTTGTTTTTACAGTAAATGGGCTCACCTGTGGTTGCCAGTGCTTTGTCCATACTATTTTGATAAGGAGTAACAAAAATATTGTGAAAATGTATGGGATATAAATATGGGCAATCTCTTTTTCTGCTGCTGCTGCCTTATTTTTTATAGCTAAATCTCCACATCTTTCAGGTAATGCTATTTGACCTATTAGATGTGTTAATGAAGTTCTCAATTACTTAGTGCATTTTAAACCATCTTTTGTCTTGCCCCTCTCAAGCACTTTTCATCAGTTCTTTGTTGCTGACACACTAGCAAGTCCATACTTATTTGCAACCCTAATGAAGAGTCTGTTATTAGATCAACCCAAGCCTCTGTCCAGCTGTGTATCTGTACCAGTTAAGTCCAGGAGAACTGCATGCAGGAGAGGCTGAGCAAGCTCCATCCTATGCAACTCCACTAATATCAAGGCAAAAAAATCAGGATGTAAATTTTTTCCCATTTTTTTTAAAAGGAAGCAATTACAAAATTTTTCTTTTGCCTTATTTATATTTGCTTTTTGGAACTTAGACAGTCTTATTTATATTTGCTTTTTGGAACTTAGACAGTCTTACTTCTTTATGTCATGTATATTTTTATATTTCAGGTTTTATATTCCATGAATCAGTTCTGGGCCAATCAGTTGGGAGTAGATGGCAAAAAGTGTCTCTACTCTTCAAGCAATTCAAGCCTGAGTACAAACGGCCAGTTCTTTAGAACAATGCTGCAACAAGGGACTAAGGCAAAGCAAGACAAATAAATCATGTCTTGGCCATAGATCATCTGGAAAGAAATTTCCCTCCCAAATTTGCAGCAATTTAAAAATGAGATTAAACAAGGCTTACTGTTCAGAAAGGACATGTAAAAGAATAAAGTAAGTTTACCCAATTATAACTGCCATAGGACAGTGCTATTATGTGCTACTACTCTAAGAAGATTTTTTTCAACTTTCTCTGGTATGCAGAGCCACCATCCAAGAGGTACCACATGGTGATGATGTCCTGATGGCAAAATCTCCTGTCAATGTTAGGACATTTATTGAATTGTATTTAAGATTAATTTAAGCATGAGTTGCAGTTGCCTGATTCCTGAATCCTGGTTTGGGTGCAGAATGTATACATATCAACAAAGGAACACAAGTATTACCTATACTTTGGGGTTTCTGAGTCATATTTTAAAAATAATAACACATTATAGTGTATTTCATTTGATTCTACTTACATGCATCATAAAACACACCAAGTATTCATGTGTGCACAGTCAGCTGTCAGCTATCTTTGGAGGGGTTTTGGAACTGCACAGAGTCTGTGCCACTGATGCTGAGGCAGGAGTAACGCAGCTGGATTAGTTCGAGCACTAATAAACCTTCCCAGAACCTCAGCACAGTGTAGTAATGTAGCAATAACCAGCTGGGGTCCCGCAGAGCTGGCCGTGAGCTGGATGGATCTAATAAGTGCTGGTGGGCCCCAGCTGGCCCCATGCAGAGCCACCTGGCAGGCAGTGTATTGTGGTCCCTGGAGAAGCCTAGAGCACGCACATTTTATCCTTCTGCTATGCAGGTATCCACACATCCTTCCTCTTTTGGTAATTCATTCATGGAGTGCATTTCCAGGGGAGTGGTGAGCTGTAAAAACATTGTTTCTGGGAACCCCTGGCTGGTAAAGTACTCAGTAAAATGGAAACTGCAGTATAAAGCATCACTGGTTTTATCTGATTTTGTATTCTGTCCTGTTGTGATGGACAGGCCTGTGGCATCCCAAGATATTAATATGGCCTAAATTCAAAGGCAACATTTAGCTCAAGGAACAAATAAATATGGCAGCCTTTTAGCCCCTACCCTGGTATACAGCTCCTTGCACACTGGGATGCTTCTGTATTCACTGTGAGTTTGATGGTGGTGAGAACTTATATTTTAACAACCCCCAAACCACCAAAAAAAAAAAAAAAGGTTTCTGGAGCTTGCCCTCCACTTTCAAGTTTCCCATTTTTTTAAACAAGTGCCCAAGCTTTATAGCTTTTCAGTCATTCAGTAAGCGTCAAAATCTAATTTTCACTCTTACATTTTGGAACGGGATATTGTATCTCAGAGAAGAATCTTACACTTCTGTTCAATGCATCTTGCTTGCTTTTCAGACAATTGAGTGCTGGAGGGTTCCCATAGGTGTAGAAGAAACCAGCAGATGAGTTACAGGGATGGAGTGTGAGAAAGCAGCTTCAGGTGATGCTACAAGAAGTACAATTGAAGCTGCCATATCCATTCACTCACACAGTGGCTTTGTCCTCCCAGCGTGTGCTCTGGGGACTAAGTTAATTATGACAAGTCGCAGGTCTCTGAGACTTCCCACTCTTGTTGGCATCATTTCATTTACAAATCCTGCCTGCCCTGAGATGGGAGGGGATTTCTGAACCAGCCATTAAGTTGGAGTTGGCAAAGCCTCTGTTAGTATTTTAATGCAGCTTTCTCCTTTGGTACCCTGGATCAGCTATTTGAGGACAAAAGCAATAACAGAAAGCAAGGCATTCTTGAGAGGCAATGTAATTTGTACATGACATCCTTATGTTACCCTCCTTGTGCAGCACAGAGGTTTTTAGGGACCCCTCTTTGATCCAAGTTGAACTTTAGCCCTTTGGAGTTCAGAGGTTATGTCAAAAACTTTTTTCCCGGCTTTTAACGTCAGCAGCTAGAGATTTAAGCCCTAATAGTGACAAACTCCCATTGTTTTCTGTGCAACAGGATTTAAGTGGGATTAAATTCAAGGAGATGTGCAGCAGGTCTCTGCAACTTGCTGCTGGTAATGGTGTTTCTCTTTAGGATCTTTGGGATCTTTAGGATTTCAGGAAGAAACTTAGTGCTCAGTCCTATTCTTCACATATATCCTGACCAAAACTGCCTTGTCCAAATATATTTTGGTGGAACTAAATAAGGATTCCCATTTATCCCATCTGCTTCCATTTTTTGTATGTTTCTGTTGGCTGAAGGAATTTAGAAACATGTAACACACTGCCACTGCCCAGAGAGCTTCCCATCAGTTAGTTTCCCATGGATAACCTTGCAGGAAGAGAAAGTGCAAACATTTTGCTCGTGGGTATCATGACAAAATTCAACTTGTAATATTACCACTACGAGCCTAGATGAGTAGATGAGTGTTTCCAATGAGCCTCAGCCTCTAGCAGGACAAATATCAGAAAACTAAGGCAGATGCTGCCAGAAAGTATATCTTCCCCTGGAGGGAAGGGGAGGAATGAAAGAGATCAGCTGTCAGTGCAAAATATTTTGCCTAGAGCAATTTTGGAATGGTTTCCCAGCCACAGTGGGCAAATCCTTACGTATCTCTCATCTGGGTTCTGTACTTATAAGTGCTATTAATACATCTAACAAAATCCAGTCTTTTGTAAAAAAACACAATATATCACTTTCGCCTGTCAGCCCATAGGTTACAGCTTGATCTCCCATGAAATGCAATGAGAGCAGAGCCCTGCACAGTAGGATCTGCTGTTTACCTCTGATATGCTGCTCCATCTCTGCCAGAGACCAGATCCCACCTGGGCAGCATGGCACTCTCTTCAAAGGCCAGCATGGAGGACCTCCTTAGGACAACTTGAAAGTGCAGCGGAAAAGACCAGGGTCATGGTGGAGCATAGATCACTCCCCAGGAGCAGCCACACAGCCTGCAAGACACTTGGCACTTCCTGGAAGCCTCTGGAGTTGTAAGGTTTCCTGCATTAACTAGCTGGTTGCTGGATTGAGGTGGGTGCTATAAATCAACCATGTGAATTTTGATGATTGCAGGGTTGCAGGAGGGCACTTCCATGGCTGTACAAAGTTCATGTCAGGCTTGGTTGCCTTTAAATAGGGCAAGAATCAACCTCATTTTTGTTCATGTTACCCAGAGGTACCAAGGTACCTAACTCCTCTCCTGTCCAGTCACAGCAAGGTACCTTAGATTCTTGGAATTTTTATGGCTGTGGAGGAGGCTTATGAGAAAGTCAGATATGATGTTACATGTGCACCACTAACAGCTTGACTACTGAGTTCTTTGATGGCTATGGGGGCCCATGGACGTGTATTTACACAGACACTGAGGGCCCTTGAAGACCTCAGCCTAAGAGTGCATGATAATGTAGGAAAATTAGGGGCATCTGCCCCATGAATATCCTGTATAAGTCGCTGGGTTGTCTGCAGACAGGAGTTCGAAGAAAGCTTCCACAAAGACCTGTTGGAGGTTGGGCTGAGAGTCTGGAGTACAAGCTTGAGGAAGGTGTGATATGACTTGGTGAATATGTGAAAAAATACAGCAGTGACTTTTTAAGAGGCCAAGGAATGAGTCAGAAAGAGAAAAAAGTAGGGCAAGACAATGGAATTTCACAAGGGGAAAACACAGGAGGTGGAAGCACTACATTGATGCAATGGCCTCAGATCCACACAGGTCCAGCAGAAATTACAACACACACATAGGTGTGCAGAAGTAGGCAAGTACAGATAGCACAGGCACTGGTACTGAAAGAGGCCTCAAGACTTGCCCCAGTAGAACCTGTAGTCCTCAGACATGTCCCCATGGCTTTCAGGGTCTATTCTGCATCGGATCTAGAGCCGATGAGCAGGCTTCCAAGCAAAGAAGTTGAGATGAGCACCCTGGTCCCATACAGCCTTGCTCTGGAGCAGGCAGGGATATCTCCATGTTTGCAGCAGCCTCTCCGGGCAGATGCAGAGGCAACAGTCTGGCTTGGCAACAGAAACTTGTGAGCTTTCTATTCTCAGCTGTTTCAAAGGGCCTGCCAATGCCTCTGCTGTTTCACACTTTCCTCCGAGATCTTGGATAAACATCACCTCTCCACCCCAGGGAATTTCCACACTTGTTTCTCTTTCACTGTTAGTAGCTTCTGCTGCAGAGTTTTGCTGTGCATCAGGGCTTTGTGAGGATGGCTTCACACCAGGGACGTCTCTGGTGCTTTAAATGGCAGCAACTGGTGTAGGAGCATGTCCTGACACAAGGACAAGAACAGCTGGGATTTCTCAGAACTCAGCACTTTGAGGGAAGGAAATACTTTGAAATGCTCTTTTTGTTTTTCTGCTGGGGCAGCGCGTTCCCCGGGGAGATGGTGCAAGAGCAGTGTCTGTGGGGGATGGTGATGGGTGCCTCACACAAGGAAAACCACTGCTGGGCAGAGTTCAGCTCAGAGGAAGGATCAGGCCATCTCTTGGGGACAGCATTTCTTGGCTGTCACTGGGAGGTGATGGGTGGTGCAGTAAGGTGCTGTCACCCTGTGCCTCTGTAAAGGAGAGAGGAGTGTGGGGAGTCAGAAATCTCTGCCAAGATGCCCTTACAATTCTGTTTGTATCCCTCTCCTGGTTTTGTTTGGGATAGAGTTAATTTTCTTCTTTGTAGCAGGTATAGTACTGTGTTTTGCATTTAGGATGAGAATAATGTTGATAACATACTGGTATTTTCGCTGTTGCTGGACAATGTTTACATTGCAGTGCCCCAGGAGTCTACAGTTGCCACTGGAGAGAAATGTGCTGCACCCACCATGGAGATGACGGGTGTTAAGGCTGGCTGGAAATCTTACCAGGGAAATGGAGGGCTCAGTTATTTGGAGAATTTGTATAAAGCATCTGCCTTGGGCAAATTTTTTCAGTTGAAAAAAGTAGAAAAAAAAAAGTGGCTACAAATGGAAATAATTTAATTGTTCAGCTGAATATGGCTTTTTCTCTCAAGAAACGTAACTATTTTCAGCTGTACTTTGAGGGCTACCTGTCAGAAAAACATTCTGCTCAGTTGTGCTAGGTTTCTGTGCAGGAAGAACGTTTTGCCATAATGGTACAGAAGTGATATCCTATAAAGGTGTTAAGTGTGGCATATTGGATCTTAGCAATATAACAGTGCCCTTTGCAGATGCACAAAGGTGTAAACCCTGTTGGCAGAGCCAAAGAACAAGTTATTCAGCTTCCTCAATTCTGCTATCCAAATTGTTGTCATCCCAAATCATAAATCATAGCTTAGCCATAGCTAGATTTAGCCATAGCTAGATTTAACCATAGCTATCCTAACTTTGGTTTTGGACAGATATCCCTGACTTTGAAGATGTTGGGCATTCTTCAGTTTTGGACAATATCAGCGAGCTTGGGAAGGAACCCATTCATATAACTTATCCAGCTCATCAACTGGCTGCTCTCAGAGTGAAAGCACTCAGTAGTGGGAGACATAAAAAGGACACAGAAAGTTTAAAGTAGCAAACACTTTAATGGTAAAGAGATTACTAGATATATCAGTCGAATCTCTAAAAGAATAATTTTATGGGGTATTGCAAAATTTTGCATTAATTCACTGAATTTTTCCGCACAAATGGAACATGTGGCTTTTTATTCAGTCTCATTAATCGATGCAACACGGATTGCAGTGATTCCTGAAACTGTTTTCTCTCCATATTCGCTCATTCTCTTACCTCCCCCCATCCCTACCTTCTTCTTTCCCCTGTGAATGCTGTGACTTAGATTGACAACCTAGTCTGTATATTGCTGATAGGTTTCTTGGGCATAAAAGGATAGCAAAAATGCAGGAGGTGTTCTGTCATGTTGGAGGAATCTCTGCAAACCTCAGAGGAACAGGACAAGGCAGAGTTTGAAGGACCCTGCTGGCAACTTCTGACAGAAAGATGTCCAGAACACTGAGGGTCACTGGCAAAAGGCCTCTTTTGTCCCAAACAGAAACTTGGCAGCAACACCAGTTCTCCCGTGCCCTACTCTGATTGAGATGAGCGTGAAGCCCCACCTCACACATTGCTAGCCAGGGCTGCTAGCCAGCTAGCCAGCCTGCCTTCCTTTGCAGTTTGGAACACCAAGCGTGCAGGCTTGGCCCACCAGCAGGTATTGGTGTTAGAAGGGCAGCCAGCACACAGTATTTTCAGGAGCTCACTCTTTGCAGATAGTTTTTTGAAGTGGTGCCAGCCACTATCTTGATGATGCATGTCTGCTGCTGGGCAGTGTGCCCATCACTTCCCCTCCATGTCTGGGTGCCTGGCAGGGCTGACTAGCAGATTTGGGAGGCCACCAGCCTACCAGTACCAGGGCTGTGGGGCAGGAGATGGGGCTTGTCCCACAAATGCACAGGGCAATCCTCTGGCTGTGGGCAGCATGAGGGGGGCTGGCTGTGTGTCCCATGTGCTCAATATTCAAGGCTTGATCAGCTTTAAGTTGTCACAAGTTTGGGACATGGATGCTGAGGTGTCTTTGAACACCTGTGATTCAGAAGAAAAATAAGGATGGGGTTTTTGGATAGGTTGCTTACTGCAGGGTTGCCAGCTCTCATATCTTTTAATACTGTTTTTTTAAATATCAGCTGCCAGAATTAAGAGTACCCCTGAGAATAGCAGTTTCTTAACTGAGTTTCCTGACGAAGCCAGGCTTACAAGATCAGCATGCCTAATCATCTGTCTTTCCATTCCTCCCTAATGACTTTCAAAACTCTGAGCAGACTGGAGAGAGGGGCTGAAGTCTCAAAGGTGTTAAGTTTGTATGAGCACTGTGACATGGGGCAAGGAAGAAAAGGAGTGGAATCTTGTTAAAGCCCTCCCGGGCCAAGAACAAGTAGGACTGTCTTGTCAGACATGCTTTTTGCTGGCAGCTGCCTTCCCAGCCTGTGTACACAGGCAGATCTGTCTGTCCTTCCGTGGTGCTCCTACCTGGCCAGTGAAAACAGCCATGGGAAACTAGTCATTATCAATTCTGCTGCCTGCAGAGTAGTTTTACCTTACCTGCAAATCTGCATGGTTGCCAAAATTACCTGGAAAAAAATAAGCCTACTAGCCCCTGGTTCTGGAAGGTCTCTGTGGGATAAACCCTGGGTGATGACATTTTAAAAACATGAGGCTTTGGTCTCCATGCAAGTGATCATTTCAGTACACATATATGTTCCCATACCTGACACCATGGCAGAAGGGTGAAGTGACCCTGGTATTTTGTGACCCAGCATCAATGTATTGATGCCCCAGTATCTTTGTTGTACTTATCCTACAGAACCTTTTCTGAGTGATTGCCCATTTTCCTAACAATGAGCCATGAGATTAAGAGACTTGTTTGAAATCACAGAAAGGCAGAGGCAGAGATTTAACTCTACCTCTCCCATGCCCTAGGCATGGCAAAACCATGGAAGACATCATAGTATATTCCGACTGGGAAGGGACCCATAAGGACATCAAGTCCAACTCTTGGCTCCACACAGGATCTGAGAAATACTGAGAACCACTGGTGAGATCAGCTATGGATAAATGAGTCCAATTGCCTTTACTTACTAGGCAAATAAGTGCAGCACCAAAACTCATAAACACATAAAATCTTTTGTGATTTGTATCGTAGGTTACTAAGATTAAAAGCTGTCTTTCACTTTGATTCTGCACCAGATTGAACAGTGAGACCTTGATAAACTTGGTATAACACCCCAATGTGAACAATTAATAAATGTGCAGCAAATGATGGTACCTGTTCTCAAAGGGTTACTGTAATGTCTGGGGTTTTTTTTTATTTACTTCATGAATAACACATAAGGAGCATAGCTTTCCCTCTTGCTGTTTTTTAAGGATGTTATCAGATTACCTAAAGCTTAGTAAAATGTTGTTGGCAGATCACATTACTCTGATATTTCTTTAACTGAAAAGAGAAAATGAAGATCAAGTCTACTATTCCATCTCTAATTGAGTATTATTTATGCACCCACTAGAGAAAAAATTTGTGGGAAATCCTCATTTAGCAAAAAGGAAAAAAAAATCCACTTTCATTTACAGCTGATTTTTTTGACCATTTAGGCAAGCCATTTACTTTTAATAAATTACCTGGTTTTCTGTAGAAGTATTTTATAAAGTGATTAAGAAGCCCATGCATAAAGGTTGTCTTTGCATTTCACAGTATGGAAGGTGATTGGTCATTTCCAAGCAGATTTTATTCCTCTCTGCATTAGCAAGGTCTCAGGTTTCACAATTACAAGGATACAGGTTTTTTAATGAAAAGCCATGTTGTGAACTAAGGGAGAAAAGGGGATCCACAGAATTCCCCTATTGCAGAGCCCAGGAAAAAGGGATGCTCTTTATTTGTATCTTTTGATAGTTCTTTTTTTTCAGTCAGAAGGAATAATGTGAACTAAGGAGACTGGGTACAGCAGCCACGTGCAATGCTGGGCCAGATATTTTCAGCTCCAGCTGAATAGGCCAGCTGTTTTTCAGCTATACTGTACCTTCAGCCAAAGTGTACTGTGCTTCTCTTCCCTTCATCACCCACCTCACAATGAAAATGTGGTAAGGCAAGCTGAATTTATGGGAATGCTTGCTGCAGTGCCCTGTTGAGAAGGGTCAATTTAACTAGGAAAGGCTGGTGGGGAGAACAGTAAAGGAATGGCAGTGAATGAGCAAAACCTAGCAGGGCCAGGACTGGGCTCCTGCGTGACCCTGGATGGCCATGGGTAACCTCCTGAAGTAACCTCCTTCCCTGCACCTTCTCCTCTGCTTAATACCAAGCACAGTATTTATCAGCTAGTAATGCAAAAAAGTCAATGCACAGGTCCCCAGGGGTTAATATAGCCACAGACTAACTAAAATGCTTAATTACCATGCTGAGGAATGTGAGACTGCAATAACTCATTCAGGTATAGCTCATTTTTTGTAACCCCCTGTAAACATAAGTTATTAGTTTTTCGTATGAATACTTTCTAATGCACCAGCGACAGTGCCTGGGAGGATGGGTTCCATGGTGTGATACAGCACCTCTCTGACTTGCAGAGTGTGAACACACATGCTTCACCCATTTCTGCCAGTGTCTGGCCATGCTAAAGCCTGTAATTGGGAGCAAAAGTTCTTTAAAGACTTGAGCACTGTTTTTCAGATGGTGCCTTTGAAATGTTAACAGTATTATCAGCCAGCAAGCTGAAGCTTCAGTCCATCCCTATTGCTTCCCTTTGACAGAGAGTGGCAGAAACACCGTTTCCTGGGCAGCATGGGAACCCATAGCCTGTCTGGGTCTCCCAGGTGGGCAGCAGCCCAGCATGGTTCCAGTGAAACGGTGGGATGATCCGGGGAAAGAGCAGAGCCGTTTGGGCTCCCACACATCCTGCCCCGTGGACAGGTGGGCCAGCCCCAGGTTTTTGTGCTGCAGCCCCTGGCAGGGGAAGACACTTGGGGAAAACAACTTACCAATACATTTGTTGTTTCAGGTTGAGTCAAAAAAGTCTGCTTTACTCCAAATCTAACATTTTATTGTGCTTTTAAAATTTGTTTTGGAAGGTTTTCAAAAAAGTTGGGATTGTCAGAAAAAAATACTGTAGGAGAAAACTCCCACTATCTCAAAATGAAAAGTGGAAGGGATTTCCTCTGACTTGATTTTTTTATTTCCCTGCTTTTAGTTTCTTCTGAAACCTATTATCTGATCTAGAACAAGGCCCAAAAATAGCTTCCCTCCCTTCAAACCTGTCTCCGTTCTTTTTTTTTTTTCTTTTTTTCCTGCTTTCACTGTTCATTAAAAATATTTAGCTCTGTTCTGTGACTGTTGCATTTGCAAGTGTATGCCCACCACATGTATTCTCTGAGAGCAAGGGCCAGGCATTTCTGGAAAACCCAAAAGCACCTCAGGGCTTACAGCTCTGGTAGCCAGGCAGCCTTGGACCCCTGTCACCCCATGCCCCAGGGCACTCTGCACAGAGGGGCTACCCCGGCACAAAGGATCATAAAGCCAAGATCTGCCCACAGTGTAGCTGTGTCCAGACTTGTGACCTCAGATCCAGACGCAAGCCTCACTTCTGCTTGAACTTCCACCAGGCTCCCAGCCCCTAGTTTGGCAATTGCTGCTGTAGTTCATTGAAAGTTTGTCAAAACCCATACAATTCCACAAACCCCAGAGTTTCAACAAATCAGCATTTTTCTGCTGAAACCTGTTCTGCTGGAAACTTCCCAGCCCGGTTCTACAGAGAGCCATTATTTCTGAAATGCTTTTGTAAACATTTATTGCAGGGTTTTTCTTAATGACAGCAGCCACAGACTCTAGCTGAGCTTAATTTGGCAATTTGCAAATCTTACTCCTTTTTGTGTTTTGGCCAGTTGGAGGAAGGGAAAATTTTTGTGTGTCTTTCAACACCACCGCTGAGGTTTGGCTGTAAGACGTGCTACACAGTGTTTCCTGGAGATGTCCCTGCCTGACACGGCAATGCTGTGGTGCGCAGGGCATTGCTCATAGATAGTAGCAAAATACTGCATGCTTGTGTAGCATCCCTCTCTTGCAAAAATGCAAGATAAAGGAAGGTTTACCAGTGCATAGGGAATTGGAAGTAGATGGGAAGAATCTTAGCTTGTGTTGCCTCCATGAATTTCCTTTGATCTTTACTAGAGAAAGGACAGCAAGTCTCACACCAGGGAAAGAGACCAGATCCTGGAGGCACTCAGCATCCAACAAGCTGCATCCAGAGGGACAGCTGTTACCACTTCCTCTCAGGCTCTTGCTTTCTACCCAAAAAATCCTGGAAGCCCTTCGGAGTCTGGCACCTGAACCTTATGCATGTTTTGTAAGACCCCATCAGAGTGGTGTTGGTGGGAGGTGGCAGACAGGGAATAGGGGTTCCGGTAAAAACCCCATATGGGATTTGCACTGGGACTGGAGGCTGTTTCTTATATGACTGTCTGGAGCGGGGTAGCCCCAAAGGACTGGTCCTTCTGCCTGCGAAGCAGGGCAGGGGACCCCTGAGTCCCCAGTTCACTCCCCTTGCTGCCCAGGCCGGAAGTGTAGCCCATCCCTCACACCCAGACATATTCACTACAGCAGCTTTGCTGATCAGTGTTCCCTAGTGCTCCCAGCGCTGTTGCAGGGAGGTGGCCAGCAGGATACAGCCAGCCTGGATATGATTTCATTAGTGCTGCTTTGTGGGCCAGTGTAAGTCTGCTGTTTTTCACATCATCCCTGATCTACAGCTGTGTTACGGAGGGGACAGCTCAGCCCGTAGCACTGACGGGGGATATTGCGATTTGCTGTTCCTGTTAGCTAGCTGTCCGCTTTCCCTTGCCCCTGAGATCCCTTTCCCTGCAGAGGCTTTCTATGCCAGAATGCAGATTTGCTCTTTGTGATCATTATATTCTAACTTTCTCTCCCTCAGGTTTGGATTACCTGATCTATGTTTTGAGCTCTTGACTCAGTATCTAACACACCTCTGGGATCTGGCTACTCTCTAAACTTGATCCCTGCTGAAGATAAATCCTCACCTGCACATTGCTCATCCATTTGGCTGCATGCTCTTGGATTCCTCCACCCAGCTCCTTGAAAGCCATTTTATCAGTCCCTTGGCACCAGATCAGGCCATCCCCTACAAGTAAAGCACTGCTGGTGCATTTGATTTCTTCCTACTGCCAGATCTCACTCTGAGCAGAGTGCTGTGACAGAAAATAGCATGCAGGACTTTTATAACCTTGCTGTTCTTTAAGCATAATTGTTTAGTGAGTGTAATACAAAATCAAGAGCACAAGCATCCTACAAGAGATGCCCAAAGCAAGGCCTGCTGGCAGAGACACTGCAGGCTGCCATGAGAGGGCAGGGGCAACCCAGGCAGCTCAGCCACACCAGTGCCACCTCTGCTTCCCCACGAAGCAAGCTCCAAAACTTGTTCCATTGTTTGGGGCTACCTATGCAGCATCCTTCCCCTGTATAGGATCACTTTCTGCACCAAAGATTAGGTCCTCAGCAGGGCTAAGCACATGCAGCTGCTCTGGAGAGGCTCATGTGGGTTAACACTGAGCCTCTCATGCAGAGCTGTGCTGAGGCTTCTCGCTGCCATCAGGGAACCTGTCCCCCATCCTTTTGGTGATCCTTCGAAGGTTTTGGTGAGGTTAGGGCATTTCTGCCAGGCTCTCCAAGCTCTAAAAGAGAACCTGCAATGGTGTCTTTAAAAACAAGCCAAATTTCCCAGCCTCCCACAAAGAAAAGCATTAAGGTTGCCTGTCATTGTGAACATCACACATAAGTGCTCCTGTGCCTGAACAGAAAGTTCAGGTATATGCAGAAAGCTCCTAGAGCCTTTCACATATGACTGAGGTGTGGCTTGTCCTTGTACGCTGTATAAGGGTCAGGGCAGATGAGGAAAAAGTCTCATCCCTGCAGGGGTGCCTGTGCATGTGCTGAGTCTGTGGCTGATTCACGCCATCCTGAGTGCTGAGGCTGCTCTGCAGAACCAGACTATGTGCTGCAATACAGCCTTTGTACTTAAGGCTCACTTGAGGCCTCCTTAGTAAATCCATTTGCATCTAATATAAACACCCAAGTGAACTGAAGCAGCATGTTAGTATGCTTGGCACAGCAAATGGAGAAAGTAACAATGTTTTTCATCTGGTGCCTCTAATTTGCCCATTTTTTTCTGTTCCTTACAGTATCTATAACACTATTTGAATTACAGCCCAAAACACAATCTCTTCTAAAACTACTTTAAAGGTAGTAGAAACCACACAAAGCAGAACTGCATAACCCTCTTTCCTCCTTGAATCATTTCATATTTCACAGGTCCTACAGAATGCTTTGCAGTGCAGGAGAACAGTCGCTCTGGGACACCACACATCCCATTTTAAATAATAGCCCAAGTGTTGCCTGGAGGAATATTAGTAACATTTGCCAATTTTAAAAGGTTTGTAAAAGAATTTCCCATTATAGGATTTCACAAAGCAGCTATTTCAGTATCATTTATGCCTTGTTATGTTTCAACATTTAAGTTTATATGTAATTTCTAAAATAAGAAAGCACTTGTTCCAGTAGAGACCTTCCAATTCTTTCTCTAGAAGATGTTGCTCCAACTGAGAATACTGGGGGGGGTTCCAATACCTTCATTTGGATTGAGCTCTTTGGTCCTACAGAATGATTAGTATCCTCCACAGAGCATCAGGACAGCTGCCTGTCTGACCCACAGCAGGTAGGCTGCAAGGTCAGCAGTGGTGAGGCTTGTTAAGCAGCTGCTATGAGATGCTCTGGTCTCCTGGAATTTATTCATGACTCACAAGGCAACAGCAGACCTTATTCATGACTCACAAGGCAACAGCAGACCGTCTTCTGTGAACTGCAGGAAGAGCTGTGAGCCCAGCTGAGCTGAGACTGGTACCAGTTTTGGTGCAGATCACCCATGGCTAAAGGATTTGCAGTCATTCTGGGTATGTGATAGACACTGGCTCTGGTAGCTCTAATGTAGCTGTGACATGAAGAAAAAGCCTGTGGGCCCACTCCGAACATTGCACTGCTTCAGTACTATCCATGCAGAAGTGGAGAGGGCTGCTGTCAGGGCCACGCTAGCTTTGCCCTGGCCCTTGCCCTTGGTTTAGGCTATTTATTGCCCTTTGGTCGCTTTGCCTTTCTTTTTCTTCTTGTTCTGCTTGCTCCTCTCTGCTCCCCAGCAGCATGCTGTGCTGCTTGTGGTGGGCAGGACAGATGCGGAGTGAAGCAGAAAGGCCCCAGCTGGTTCTGTTGATGCACAGCTGGATCTGCAGCTCTGGCAGGTATACATGTCAGGGCTCAGCTTATAACAGGAATGGATGTAAGACAGCAGGACAAGTCCAGATGACAACACTGATCTCCTCAGCTCACCACAGAAGTTGGCAAAATGTTTCAGGTTGGAGTCACTAACACTGAACACCTGTACAAAACATGCTTTTAAACGGCTTCTGGAGCAGGGCCTCAGCTCCTGCCTGTTTCTGCCTGCCTCCTCTCATTGCTCCATCTATGGCTTGGTGCATTGAGCACACTCCGGGCTAGAGGGTGCTACAAGCTCGAGTCTTCTCAGGCTGAAGAGGAGTTCAAATTCAGGGGTCTCAACTTGTTCTGTTGACTTCCCAGGTATTTAAGTGGAGGGGAGAAGGAGGCCTATTTTCTTCTCTAAAAGAAAAGTTGTCATAACTTGATATTTGGAGTGTGAACTTCTTGGTGGGAAGTGTTCTCCAAGCGTGCCTTGCCTCTTCTGGGATTCAAGAGACCAGCCTCTAGTTTTAGGAATGCCCTCAGTGAGAAAAAAGTGGCCAGTAGACCAGACTTTAGAAATTCAGGCTTTGTTGAGGAGTGGAAGCCTTGGGACAATAAAGCCAAGGAGTAGAATAGGTCTAAAGCATCCATTTTGCCTTTACTTGAGAACACAGTCCTTGTACTGGTCAGCCAAATGCAATGTACCCACACCTCAGCACTTCTGATCCCATTTTAAAATGGGTAGTGTAAACCTATATCCTTGGGGACTTAAGTCACCAGCCTAACCACTGGAGCAGCTGGGGCACAAGCACATTCTGTGCTATTGTCTAGGGCCCATAAACTTCACTGTAGGGGCAGGGCAGAAAGCCATGGGCAGTAACATCTTGCATCAATACATTGAGCTTTTCCAGAACGCATTTGTCAGAGCCTGAGGTCTTTCAACTTTAACTTTAACTTACATAATCCTCTCTGAGCATAAGGCACCAGTGCTCTTTGAAAACACTGAATATATTTTGAAGAGTGTAACCACAACTTGCAGTGCAGAGCTCACAGCTGTATTTCTATTACACAAAACCCAGTTGAATATTCTACATTACCTCAAAGCTTGGAGCTACAAGAGCCTGGGGTGTCATGTCCTGTGTGCTTTCACCCTGAAACAGGCATAAGGTTCTGTGGTTGCATGACACTGTTAAAACCATCAATCCTTAGAATCCTGAAAAAAAGAGAAGATGAGCATAACAGAGGTGAAGAAGATGGACCATAATGGACATCACTGCAATTGCTTGGAAACAAAACTTCATGATAAACAAGCACCTAATTTAAGAACAACTTGACAATACAAACACAATAGCCAACACTGCAATGAGCTGAAATGGCAAGCAGGACAGGTGACAGCAGGGAAGAAGCCTGTGCTTTAGCAGTGGCACTGACTGCCTGTGTGATCTTGGCAGAAGCTGTGCCTTGGTTTCCTGTACCATGAGAAGGAGAATAGTATTTCCTTATCTCACAGCACTCTTGTAAGTCTTAATTAATTTATGTTCATAAATCTCTGTGAGAGTTCAAGCACAAGTATCCATTTACTGTGGAGCTAAAAATACAATCATTTTCTTCTCTTTGATAAAGCACAGCACAAAGTAAATATTTTGCTAAGTAAGAACCTCAATTATAATTTTGAAGAGAAAATAGCCTAAACAGTCTAATATTGAAACAAAGTGTTAGTTAACCACAATAGGGCTTTCCATGTCCAAAGCTGGATCCGTGACTCATGAACTCACAGCCTACAGACATGATGGCTGTCTGTCAAAGCTTCTATATTTTGGAATAAAATACCAATAACTGTAATCCCACAGAAGAATCCAAAGACTGCAATAGACTAAAAGGAGAAGGAAGTGGATAGCAATGCTCTCTGTGTCTAGGGAATGTTTACTTGACAAATATTTAGCGAGCTTGGAGGTATTTTTGAGGGAAAAAAAAAGGCATGGGTTCATGTTGATGAATGTTTTGCTACTGATTAAATCTGAGCCTGTATAAACTGTGTGGTGACAAAGAAACCTGAGACTGTAATGAGGAAACAGTTGGGTAGGATGTGAGAGATTGAAACCACAGATATTGCCAATCCCCAGGAGAAATACCTTATTCTAAGGACTGGAAATTAGTTTGGGACTATTGGATTCCATTCAAGGAATAAGTTCTATTATGTACAATATCTCCTAATCTTTACCCTAGAAATTGCCTTGAAAAGCCAAATCTTGTATTGCAATAATTAAAGGAAAACATATGTGAAACAGGACACCTATTTCTTGTCTGGACTTTCATTACCCTGTCCCATATAAAACATCACCATGTCTCAAATCAGTATAGATCAACTTCCCTCTACACATCCCCAGATGGAAAATGTCTTTGAGCATTTTACAGACACAGGGTTTCTGAGGCACTCAATTTAGAGTTGTGCAGCCTGACTCATCCTTTAATATTCATTTATGTAGCTAACCTTCTCAGTGCAGCAGTCCTGCTGACTTCACTGAGACACTGTATTCAAGCAGGTCCCAAAGTTGTTGTTGAACCATATTGCTTGGCATCTTACTTTTTTATATAAAGGCTAAAAGTTTGGAAAAATGGTAACCTAAAAATAAGTTCCCTAGCTCCTGACTTTAACCCTTTCTAAAGCCACAGTGGATATGCAATACTTTTGGACATTATGCTGCTAGTGGATCCACCTAGTCATCAAAGCCAACTTAGCTTTGAAAAATTTATGTCTAAGTATAATGCAAAAAAAGAGAAATCAAACAAATAACTTGTTGCAATACATTTATGTCTTTCCAGGGCAAAAGTCTGTCATACTTTGAGTAATTTCCATTTGACATTAATAAACATTTTATTGCAACACAACCTGCCATGTTGCTTATCCCTGCTCAGCAATATTGACACCCCGAGGTCAAGACTGTGTGAAGTAGTGTAGATCCCATAAAAATACAAATCAACTTGTGGTCAACCAAAATTTGAGCTTCTTACACAAACAGACACAATTGGGCATTGGAGTTTTTCAAGAATTTCCTTGCTGAGGCTTTCTTTGCCACTCTGGTGGTGGTTGCAAAATTCTGTTCTTCATAAGATAAAAATTAGCTATGCTAATGTCACAAATGCTCTGTGTGGGACTACGTAGGTAAGACTACGATGGGTGCATCTACAGCAGGGCAGCCTCTGCTTGGGCACACACCTACATGACTGTAAGGAGCACAGCGTAACCTGCATCGCCTCCAAAGAGCCAGAGCAGGGGAGTCAAGTGCCCAGAAATATCACCCTGACCCTTTCCCCAGAGCTGGAAACCCCATAAGGAGAAGAAATTGATGGTCAGAGACCTCTCCAATGGTGCACCAACATCTTTCTGAGGGGATATCAAATCACAGAAAAAGGATGAATGATCTGGATTAAAACAGAGGCATAGCTGGGAAAGTTATGAGTTCAGTGGGTAGCTTTTTGGACTCAAGCCTTTCCTGTTTATTCTCAGATATCTCTCTCCTCATCACATCTGACATTTCAAGCCTGCAAATGCAGATTACATTAGAGGGTGGGAACTGTGCTGCAGTTAACACAGAGGTTAAACACTAATTCTTTTCATAATTATTTTTTTCCAAAATGCTGTATAATCTCTGGTTTTGTACAGAATGTCTGGGTAATCTTACAGGGAGCAGGGATTTGATTCTGAAATAGGGATTTTTTTTTTCCAAACATCGATGAGATATGCATCTAGCTCCTTCAAATTACGATGTGATACTGAAATGATTTGGTTTATATTCTTTTTTCTTCATCTAGGAAGGCTGTATTTCCAAAGTTACTCAAGATAAAGTCTGAAATTTAAAAATCAATCCATTTCTGAAAGGCAATGAGAGGTGTTCAGCAGAGCCTTACAGGCTCCTTCTGTAAGGTAGGGTTTTGCAGACAGTTGGTATTAGGAGGAAAGGGCTGGATCCAGATGCTGTGCCATGACTACTGACCCCGAATCATCCCTCAGTCCCTTGCTAAAAATGTGTGCTCTGCATATTTATTGCTCTCCAACTGCTTTCCTTTGAGTGTCCTTGGAGCAGTTTGGCCCTGGAGCAAAGCTTTAATTGCTTGTGTTTCTAAGTGCTCTAAAATCCACCTGTGTATTTTAGAAATATTTTCAGAGAGAGGAAAAAAAAGGAGTTAAATGGTTTTAACACATTTAAAACCATTATCGGAATAAGGGGATGGACTGAGAAACTGGTAAATGTAGCTATGGATTAATGGACTCAGCCCCAGAGCTATAACTACTTTTTTTTTTTTTCTCTCTTTTTTCTTTTCTCTCTTTTTTTTTCTCTCTTTTTTTTTAAATGCACAGAAGAAAACAAAGTATTTTAAACATAGCATAAAAATAATGTTAAAAAAATTCCATTTGTTGTTTTCATTGGATGTAATTTAAAATGTTACCTGAAACAAATTTCATTTCAATGTTTTCCCCTATTTTCAAAGACATTTAAATAAAGGTGGAAACAAATATAGTAGTCTTTAAAAAAAAGGTGGCTCTGTCAGGAAAATGATAAAATGAAGCAGCTGGATCCTATAAAAGTTTTTTCTTTTTATTTTTTTTCCTTTAAAAATATTTTGGCAGATACTCTGTTCAATGAAAATTACAATAGTGGTGGAGATTTACCCAAAGAGGCACTAACTTTCCTCATAACACTGTTCTTCCACCTTAGCTCCAATGACATCCTAGTTCTGCTTCCTGGGGTTGTTTGCTCAGGAGGTTCCTCAGGCATCTCTTATAGCAAGAAGCTGATTTTAATAATCAGACTTCTCTCAAGGCATGTGGCTGGGGAAATTGACTTCAAAGCTGGTAGGGCCCGGGGCAGACCTGGGAATGGAAACTGGGGATAATGTGATTAAGGGTTTTCAGGGATAGAGCAATCCCTCAAACAAACTAGGGCTTCATGTTAAGAAAAAAAGACTAAAATACTCTGGCCTAAGTAGGCTGCATCAGAAGCAATTATGCTGAGAAATAAGCTAGAATAGGGTTTGCATTACAGGTCCGCAGCCACTACAGGAACAGTTTTTCAAGGCAGAGCCTCTCTTTCCTGGCCAACCAGAGACAGAAAACTCATATAGCTACTTATCTTCACTAAGCATCCAGATAGGGCTGAGCATCCTTGCCCTTTCCCTGCTCTTTGAGTTTTGAAGGGAATACAAAATGACAGTTGCTCACACAACTGAGTCTGGCAGAGACTGAAGGTGCCCAGGCAAGTGGTTGAGTCACCACCCTTGGAGTTATTTAAAAGACATGTAAATGTGGTGAACAATAGAAAACTGGGAAGGTTTGATCTGTGATAAAATTTTCAGGAAAGATCTTGACCAAAATGTGTGTCATCTGTAGCAGGTGTAAGAGATTGAGCTGACAGCAGCAGCAGAAAATGTAGCCATTCATCTGTCTGTGTTGGTGCAAGAAAAAACTTCAAGCCTACTGCAGCAGAAGTCTCTCAGGAGCAATCCAGCCCTGTGCTGAATACTACCTGGAGGATGCTAAGCTCCCTGCACTCACACAGGCCATTCTGAGCTTTCAGTACCTCCCAAGAAGAGCATGGAAATGCTGCTGCAGTCCTGAAACCTCACTCATTCTGCTTGTCCCCCTTCTATTTAGTTAGGAAAGCGGTAAACATTACAGAGATTAACCTTGTAACCTCAGCTAATTCACGTTAAGTTAGTAAAATGGAGCAGAATCTAGAAACAATCAGCATTTGTGGCTTTCTAGGCTTTTCAAGCTCATTTCTCTGCAATGCAAACCTCCCTCTCCAATGATTTGCTCGGCTCTGAGTCCCCTGAATTCCAAGCTTTTATGTTATTACAAGCTTCCCTTTACTGACTGTGTCTGCTCCAGCAGGTGCATGAACTGGGAGGCCCATGGCAATGTGCATTTTATTACTTACAAACAGACCAGTTTCTTTGATTCTTACAAGTTCTGGAGCTATTCCTTGATATTTGGCTATTAAGGTTACGAGAGCAGAGATGCCTCACTTCTGAGCCTGTAACTACAACTATCAAAAATGCTACTGTGTAATTGGTATTTGAAATGTGCATGCCAGCTGGAAAACCTGCACATGTGGGAAAAAGCAGTGTAAAGAATATAGAGACATAATAAATTTTGCTAAGACCAAGCAAAATGTTTCAATAAGGATTGCTGCTTGCATCAGAAGGAAACCACCCTACTGCATTAATAGTCAGGGCTGTGCTCCTACCGGTCATGCTTACAAGAGGTCCCCAGGCAGCTTTATCACTGAGATGGGGAAGCTCCATGCAGTGTCCTTGGGCTGTCGTTCAGCAAGGAGTAAACTCTCCATCGGCTCAAAAGGAGCATCCCCCCTTGCTTGTGAGGTGTTTGCTCTCTGATGCTGCCTGCTGTTTCTGCCTGGTTTTGGTTACATGGTCTGATTTATCTCTGGCAGGAAATGTACACGAGGTGATGGTTATAACCAGTCAGTCAGGGCCTTTGAGAGAGGGAAGTCAAACTCTAGTAGCTTCATGAAAAAAGATGACTCAGTTGGGCTGCCATTAAACTGTGTGTACACAGCCCTGCACAGAACTATTTCTGGTTTCTATTTAAAAGTTCCAAGTGCAGTGGAAATTCATTTACAGGAAATCAAACAGCAGACAATAGGGACCTACCTCAGCAGGAAAAAGCATAGGCTTTTATTTACAAGGAACTAATTCTTCCAAGCAAAGGGGAATGCCAGACACAGCGACAGACTCCCTTTCCCTTCCTGAATGACTGCTAAAAGGGACAGACATTGCACCCTGTCAAAATGTTTACATATGGCCTCCCCAACAACCAAACCTACTGTCCCTGAGTGCCAGAAGTGAGCAATAAATAATACCACTGCCTTTCACCTTGCTGCAAAAGCTTTCATCTCAGAGGACAGGAAAGCCTTTCCAACACACTTCACACCTTGAAAAAATTCCTTCACATTAGTAAGTGGGAATTGAAATGACCTTGAAGAGAGGTGTTGAGGCACAAGGGTTCCTAGTCCAGAGACCATTTATTTGCATGCTTGCTCTGTCGAAGGATGAGACTCAAGGAACATGTTCCTTTAATACACTGCTCAGTCCTTTACTTCTCGTTTTTGGAAGAGAACGGTTGTGATTCATTCTGTGCTGACTTTTAAGGGACTGTGGTGGGGAAAAATAGGTTTAAATTTTCATGCATTAGTCCTTGGAAGGTGTTAAAATCGGACAATTGTAGATAATGGTCTTGCTGACACCCCTGTGGCTTTTGTAGCCCTCAGTGCTCTGAGCAGCGTTAACTACTGGTTATTTTCTTCAGGCACTTGTCCTCCACCAAAACTTCAAATAAAAACATTCCCACACCCACTTGTTCTTCCGAGTCCCTCTTCTCTAGGTCTCCTGCCTGGAGACTTTTATAGCCTGTGGTCTGTTTATGGTTTTAGCTTTATAGCCAGTCTAATTAGCTGCTGTGATAAGGATAATCAGGTAATTAGGATAATTTGGATAGCACAGTATGAGTCTTTTCAAACTTCTCTTCTGGAGGGCTTTGTCAGTCACAGTGTAGTCAGTGACACTTACCTGATCTAAGGGTAGACAAAAAGCCATATATCTCTGAGTGTGATTGATGGCAGTTAACATCCAAGCTGAGAATAGGTAACCTTGAGACACACTCTGTAGCACCAGACTCCCAGCGTCTCAGCTGAAAGACCTGCCACATGATAGCTTCCTCTTACCTTGCAGGTTACAAAATCAGGACTTGGGTCCCTCTGTTCCCAGCATGCTGACTTTTGATAGAGGCAATGGTGAAGGACTAGAAAATATTAGCAAGAAATCAGGGAACTGTCCCTCCTTTAATATTTTCACATCCAAATGGAATCTTTTCTTGGAAGATACACTCCAGCCAAATACAAGTTGCAAGCCACAGAGCAGGAACTAGAAACTCTATCCTTCCTCAGAGGGGGTGAGACTGGAGGTCTCGAGCCTCTCCTTTCTGAAAGCTTGTGAATAGATGGACTTTCTCTTCTAGCCCCTTTCTCTGATGCCATTTTCCCAGTAGTCCTAATCTAGCTATCGTGAACATGGAAGTAGGAAGGGCAGTGAAATCCTAACTGCAAAGAAAGGACCTTAAGTAGAAAAGTTTGGAAACGTTTCCCTTCTCCTAATTCTAATCACTGACCAGTTTGCAGGAGGTAAATTTCTAAATTGTTTTAAGAGTTTAAGTGTTGTCCAAAGCTCAGAGAGGCCTGAAAGGCAAGATACAAACTGGGAATAAGCAGGGAATTTGAAAAGAAAAAGTGGGGACAGTGAAAATTAAACATGATGTGAATTTCCAACATTCAGTGGAAGGGACAAGGAAGGACTAATAGGACCTGTTAGACACACTGCATGTTCACAGAAAAAGAAATGTGAGGGCTGGTGACTGATGAAATTCCAAGGGCATGAAAGAAGGAGATGATTCATCATGGAGCAGAGCAGCCAGGCTGAGCTCTGTTATTCACTGTTCTGAGCTGCCCCCCAGAACTTTTTCTTCAGTGTCCATGTTGGAAATAGAAGAAAGATGACCAGGGGAAGCTGAAGAGAAGCAACCTGCACAGCCAGAGCATCATGTGGGCACTCCCAGGGACAGGTACAGATGCAGGTGCAGAACACTCTCCTCTGCCTTTTGATGTGTGCACCATACCTGGAGACAGAGGGGTATGGAAGGCATCACAGCTGGGAGGTGAGTTAAGACTGTGCAGCCCCTCAAGCACAGTCGTTTGGCCAGGGCTCAATCCTAAAACCTGAGTTAGAAAAGGAGCTGAGATGAAGCTGAAATGCCAGGAAGTCTCACCAGAGCCTGCTATTCTTGTAATCCTGGGTCTGCCTAGGGGCACAGAGAGAAAAAATCTTTCCTAATAAATTGGTTTACTGAGGTTTTAAAGTGGAGACAGGCAAGGATCCAATCTATATAGAGAAAACATGCAAGATTCATGCCAAATACAAGCTGAATTGTAAGAAAATATGGGCTGGAGCTCTTCTAACCTGCAGTATATTAGACCTGAGGGGTTCAGGCAGCACTGGTGTGATGGAAGTCTCCTGACCACTGCATGAGGGCTGGTCTTATCCAAGTGTCATTCCTGGAAATGGAGAAAAAGCTAAAAAGCTGCATTCCCTCTCACTCCTGCAAAGCAGATGAAGCCAGGATTTCCTGGTTAGGAAGGACCGGATGTTCTTCAAGACAAGCAGAAATCTCTAGGCAAGGCTAAAAGCCAAATCAGTTCTTCTTCCAGTAGTTTCCTGGGTTCTTCAGCGTTACTCTTCTGTATAAATACATGCTGCAATTAACTAGACTGATTGCCCAAACATCTATTGGCTGCTGCAGTGCCTGCAGGCTTTCCTAAACAAAAGCCACGATTTGCTTCTGAATTGTAGCCCAGTGATTTGCACTATATTTATGTTCTCAGATGAATGCCTCCAGTCCATTCTTTCCATTAAATCACTCTTGGCTTTTACATGTAACTGAGTTTTGCAACAGAACTTACTCTTAACCAGCAATCACTTTTTGCTGAAGTGATTTTTCCCTAACAAGATATTAATTTGAATAAATAATTTTCCCCCACAATAATCTGTACTAATGACGACTTTTCTCACTAATATTTTAAGGCTTTTTAAATAGAAAAAAACCCAAACACTCTGTATTTACTCTTCTTTAGTTATTTGTTGGCATTCCTATGTCATTCAGTTTTCCAACTTGCATGTCATAACCTATTGGGGTAGTGTTGTGGCAGTAGTTTTGGGGATGAAAAAAAGTATGAGTGTAGGGAGATGAAACAAATGGGAAAGTGGACACAAGTATACAGTGCATTCATCCAGTGAGATGATAAATGACATAACAGATGACAGAGGATGTGATAGTTATGTTAAATACCTGCTATAACAGCCATTCTTTTTATCATTTATTATTTTATTTTAAATAAATAAAGGCAGCTGCTACTCAGCAATGATTGAACATTCTGTCTTTTCTGGATTATGTCTCCTACCAGTGTTAGGATATCCTAGCATTTGGAACAAAAAATACTCATAAATTGGATGAGCAGCTGTTGTGTAAAATACTTGAACATGATTCCTAGTGAAGATGGCCATTCCTTGGAATGGCTATGTCTCAAGAAATGATGTAAAACTAATAGAAGTAACGTAAGAATAAATATATATAAGAACATTTTTTTTCCCAAAAAGGACATTTTTTCCAAATGTGTAGATCACAGCTTTTTTTTTTGCTGTGTCTCAGAATGAAATGAGATTTTCCTATTTCGCACTGGTGAAAAAAACTATTAGTTGTACCTATATATAGAACTGCCATTATCATATAGAAGTGCAATGTTTCATTGCTATTTGATGACTGTTGTCCTGTTTATGTTTAAGGGAGTGTTGCAGCACCCCGACCTGTTACATTTGACATTTGTGTCCTCAGAAACAGCCAGCACCTCTTTCTTTCTTTCCTAGTTAAGGTTCACCTTTTAACTTTTTTCTTTAGGACTGAATGTTCCATTCAAAATATATGTCATTAATACCCATTATGGATTTAAGTATTACTGTTATCTCTATAAATGTCTGCTATGTTTCTGAGTTGTCTCCCTCGGTGATATTGTCTGGCAACAAATTATACTATGCAAAAATAAAACTAAAATGAAAATGAAAATTAAAAGCATGTTATTTCACTGGCTTTGAATTTGTTTCACATTTGAGTAGTTTTTTTGGTTTTGGGGTTTTTTTACATTATGTGCCAAGGGGAGCCACATGTCCTCATTTCTGTTCCCTGGTACCTTTATTGCTTATACAGTTTATCATGCATCTTCTACTTCTTGCTGTCATGAAAAAAAAAGACATTTAGCAATCTCTTTTCAGAGATTTCTAGTTCCTTCATGATTTTCATTAAAACCCGCCTCCCCTTTCAAGCTCTCTGGATAGAGCATGCTTTTTGAGACTAGTAATCAGGAATGCACACTAGAACTGGCTGGAAAGTTGCTGGGTTTTCATCAGAATGAGGAAAATTATTTATGCTGGAACAACCTTTGATGAAAGCCACATCAATTTCTTTAATTTGGAACAATTGAAAAAAAATCAATAGAGCTACATTTTATCATTTCAAAAAAGTTCAAAAAGATGTTTATTTCATGTAGTAAATTATATTTATGTTTGCAATCAAAATGAAACGTGTCCAGATGATGAAAAAATAGGTTTTGGAAATCTTAGGAAAGATTTTTCTAGACAATCCTTTCAGGATAAAAGTTACACAATAAAATTGCTTGACCAGTTGAGGATGTAGATAATTTTTCTCACATCTGCCCACGTTACAGAACCACTGATTTTATGTAATAGCATTAGAATAGTCCTTATTATTTTCTTTTCCATCCCACCTATAGCTTCATGTTTTGTTTGCTTTTTGATCTTAGCTACATATTCCTGTCTTTCCATCTATTCTAAGTATTTCTGAAGAGTGTGTCTGCTCACTAAAAAAATAGTTACACTGCCAGCACTAAAAGACCATCATTCCTCTGCTGAAGTGTGCTTAGGACTCTTGGGGCAGCCTGACTTCTGTCTGTACACTTCTCTGTATGTGTGTCTGAGGAAATGCCATTCTCAGATCCTACAAGTGCTTGTTACTGATCTTTGCTCTTTAGAGAAGGCCACAGGCCATGAGCTTTCCCTTTATGGTGTCAAAGACATCTCTGCAGTGTCATGTCCCTTGGTCTCAGAGAGGTTGTATCTCCTGTCCTTCCGTTTGCCAGAGAGGGGAAATGTCTCCCAGCCCAAACACCTCCCCAGGGTACCATGGTGCAGGCAGAGTGTGGAAAACAACTCCAGGAAGACCTTAGTGTCTGGTGGCTGGGTTGGAGCTAATGTTTCTCTCCAGCCTGTGAGACCATCTGGAGGAAAGCTGTCCCATGCTGGGAGCAGCAGGGAGTGGGCACTGCCTGGACAGCAGGTACAGTGCTCCTCTAAACCCAGGCAAAAGTGGCTTTGCAAGTTTTGGGCTATTAAACAGACACTTTGTATCAAATATCTCAGCAAGTCCAGCAAACACATTGGTATTGAGACAACTGAGCTTGCAGCAATTAAATGTTATTAACTTATTAGGAAACAATGAGAGATCTTGGTGTGGCAGGCATTTCAGACAAAGCAACTCATGTGTGGGGAAATGTATAGAAAGAAACCAAGGCCCTAAAGCTGTGAAGCATCCAGTGTTCAAAGTTCCTACTAGTTTTGGAAGGAGGTAATTTTGTCCAGAGTACAAACAACAACATTTGACCCAAATGAACTATTTTAGGAGGTCAGACAGCCCTTGCCAAGCTGTTGCCCTTGGGCTGTCAAACCAGTGGGGTTCTCCAGGTGTTATTAATGCTGAAAGCTTTTTGCTTGGACTAACATGGAGAGATAGGGATGTCTCCCGGGAAGTTAAAAGGCTGCTCTGCACATAATAAAAGATGCTTTAATACCATCCCATGGAGATTCATCTTGTTTCTAATCTATCAAAACTAATTTGTGCCTCAGGGGCCTTTGGACCATTGCCCAAGTTGCCTTGCCCATTTCTCATAAAAAACCTGAAAGTTTGGCAGCATCATCAGTTCATGAATGAATCAGATTGATGTAAACAATGCTGTAAGTTTAGTGGGGTCTATACTTACAAGCATTAGTCCCACTCTGACCCCATACTCTAGACTCCTGCTGACCTGAGGGTTAGGCTTGTCTGAAGATAACATGAGTTTCTACACCAGTCCCCGGATTTACTCAAGCTTGTGTTGACTTTCAGCCTGTCTGCCTAAAATATACATGGGGAAGGACAGATTGCTTTCTGCACCAAGTGCTGTCTAAAGGAAGTGTCTGCTGAGTTTTTGGTTCTGGGCCAAGTTTCCTGCTGTCTAACATTAGGGCTTTGGCAAGGCAGTCTGGGCCCTGTCACAAAGAGAATCTATAAAAATGGGGTTTCCCTGTCATCACACATAATTAAGGACAACATTTTAATCAGGCTGCTCCCACTTAATTGCAGTGCTTTGCTTAGCTACCCTGGACCTGCTGTTTTAAGTAGATCCAGTGCATTTGTCAGACTCGGTCAGGCTGGGAAGATGAAACCTCATCGGAGATATGGAGTAGTCAATTATTTTATAAGGAAGGAATGTGCTCATGTCATGGTATGTTACAAAATAACCATGGTTATATGCAGGAGGGATTGATTGCTGTGGTACTGGAAGCAGTCAGCTTGAAACTCAGGGAGCTTGCTGTGGTTTGAGAGACCACATGGAGAGCTGAAGCTTTCAGAATCAAATCTTGGGACTGGAAAGGCAATTTTGATTAATTGATAGTTTTATTTTATTTAGATAATAGAACAATGAAAGGAAATTTTAGGTGCATCGCGCATGAAAAATATTCCTAAAAATGAATGCTTGTTTTTATTTAAAAAATAAAACAAAGAACTCATCCAGGAAGCCATGAATGGTAACCTTTCACAGCTCTAACTGCTCCAAAAACTGTTTGCCAAAGGTTGGGGGTTTTTTTGTACCATGCCTTGGAAGTTACCATTTTTAGTCCCTGTCGACTTAAGGTATAGGAGGGAAGAACATTTTCCAGTATCACGGAGGCCTTAAAACTGCTTCATTTATAGCCAAGAGGATCCCACAGGAGCACTGAGGCAAAGGAAACTCATTAAAGGAGACAATCCTTCCATTTCTGGGCCATGGTGATCTCCACAGTGCTCTAAGTGCTGCAGAGAGACCAGTGGGCAGACTTGATGTCCTGAGCTCCCTGCAAGAAATGATCCACTCAGTCCATGATGCATTTTGTTCCATCTTAAGCTTGCAAAATGCAGTCCAATACAGGGTTGTCATGGGAAAGAAGGAATAGACAGGACAGTGGTAAGAAGTGCATTTGCCTCCCAGTGCTACTCACCACACACCCTGTTTTGGAAGCTTTCAGGAATGAGCCTCAGAGGCGTATGGATGTAGGCTAGCCATGCACATGTGTGTTGACAGCATGGGACACTGAGCTTAACAAGGTGCCATTTCATGCCTGCTGAACCAGTTGCTATTCTCTGTAACCTGACTTATACAAAGCTCATCATTCAAAGATCATACTTTGGACGGTGCAGAAATGTTGGTGCTACCAGCTGCTTAATGAGAGCTGTGATGTTTGGCAAATCCTTTTAATAGCATCATTCTGTTGTTTATTATCTGTTTAAGCTAATTCAGACTTCGCATCAGGAAACAGAGGAAAGTGTTGGCATAATGACATAAGGTGGACTAAGGCCAAAGCTGCCTTCTCTGTCAAGCATATTGACATTTTGTAGTCTATTAACAGTGTTTGATGAGTGTTACTGTTGTAACCTTTGAGAGAGGAGATAAGGGGAACTACCACTCCAAGCTGATGGGAATGCATTAAGTGTAGATTTCAGTGGGTGGCTTTTGAACACACTGGTAGTCACAGTTCCAGTTTTGCCCACAGCATAGCCAGGGCTTGTGATATACAGATGGAATGGGATAAAAAAATCAGCATCAGTAAACGGGTGACAAGAGATATGTCTTCACATACAGCTGTTGTCACTCCCTAGTGTCTGTCTTCTCATGGAATGGTCTGTGCTGCAGGACACATACAGATATCCATGAAATGCAGAGGACTATTCCTAGCTGTGACTCCTACCCTGTGGTACCTATTCAGACCTCAACAGTTTTTCAAAAGTTGAAGAACTGGTGGGAAAGAAATGCTAAGCTGGGCTGCATGCTGCCTGGCTTGGCTGACTGTCACCAGTGTTATTCCAGGTCATGGACCTGTTTTACATGAGCTGCTCAGGAGAGGCAGACCATGTCTGATGTGACGGGACCCACAGGTGTTTCCGAAGGGCACTGCCCCAGTGTTCCTGCTATTCCCCTTGGTGGTCAGTTCAAGTTATTAAAAGTCAGGCCTGACAGTGGTGATGTTTTCTTGTCAATGATTTTGGCCATCACCCACTGGAAATTTCTTTCCAAATTCCTACCCCTACCACAGATATTCCCAGGACAGGAATAAATAGCTGGATTGGCCAGAAATAGGAGATTGGAAATCAGCAGTGGAAATCCCCTTTTGGCAACTGTTCCATCTGTGAATAAATGCTGAAAGAGAACTGTGCAAAGGGAACATTACTGCTGCCAGCACTGGACACTCTGTACTGGACCATATTTCAAGGACATCTGTAAACACTCTTTTGAGCATGTCAGGTGCTTGACAGAACTAGAGAGTATTTACATTTAGGCAAGAAGAGAAGGCTCAGTTGAGGAGACGGTTCTCTTCTCATACCTGGGATGCAGTCAGAAGGTGACCAGTCTCACAGCCGAAGCATTCACAGTACCACATTCTTCTAATCTTTTACAGCACAAAGTCACCTGGTACATGCATTTATCTTTGCAATGAAAAAAAATGAAAACATTTGCAAGTGCTGCTGTGATGGTATCTCACCAGCAGTGAAGATAACTTCCCACAGTACTTCCTCAGTGGAAAGAATGGACTGCCAGGCCAGTAACTTCACATGCGATCCAGCTGTATACTTAGAAGGACCTCAGAAGGACCTGACCTGACTTGGCTAAAAGTTTCAGATCTCAGAGGAAGTGACCTGATGCACGTCTGAAATCCCAGGCTCCAAAGTCACAATTGCAAAGGACATTTGATTGCCTTACTGTTATGGATCACTGGTCATTTTTTATTGCCACCGAGTTCCTCAACGTAGCTCGCAATAAGTGGTTCTGAATGGAAACATTGAGCTGCAATGAAGGTACAGTGACAAAAAACAAAGAGCAGTGGGCTTTTGGTGTTAGCAACCTGTTTATCTCAATTAGTCACGAGGACATGGGATGGGATTCTCATAGTCTTTATTTTCTTTCTGCCTAGATGTGCTCTATAATCTGTGGCAAGTAGCTTCATTTATCTATTTCTCTGTTTCTCTTCGTCTTCCCTAAGATGGTAAGCTTTTCTGGGTAGGGACCTGGCTTTCATTCAGGGCCTTTAGGTGCCACTGAAATACAAAAATGCAGCAACACTGGAATTCCTTGGAGACCTTGCTCTTACTCCATTTGCAGGCAGTCACACCTCATCAGAGCAATGTGGATAAGGCTTGGATAATGTGACATACCTTACATACTTCTTTTTAAGCAGAGTGTTTAAGAGCCCTAGAATATATATTTAATGAGATGTTAATATACTGTACACACGCTTTATGGCTCTTGACAAAGGCATTCACATTGACAGCCACAGGAGATATGTTAGGTGCAAATCACAGCAGGCAGGATTGAGACCTGGGTGCTTGCTTTTCCAGTAGAAATCTCTAGGAAGCTCAGAAGGTGCCTTTTGCATTTCCTAACTTCTTACTGATTGAGGGAAGCTTCCTTGAGGGCTGCCTCAGTTCCAGCCCCTGGAAGGACATGGCCATGGACACAAAGGGCAAACCCAGACATGTTCTGGTGAAGGATGGCAGCTCCAGCAGACCACCCCTCTCGTGCACATTCCTTGCACTGTGATCAGAATGACTTTGTGCCAACCAGTAAACTGAAGTGGGAAAATTACATCCCTGGAGAGAAGCACACAGATGACACCACTGAATTGTGCTCCTGATTTGCATAAAACATATACACTGGGAGGCACAGGCTTATCTACTAACATGCCATCACAGTCTCCTGGCACTATCAGAAGGCTTGGCTGTGTGTCATTTACCCTGTGCTGTCCATGGTTCCTGAGAGTTCCTCTTTTGTTTGATGAAACCCTGTGGTTTTAAGGCAAGAGAATCATTTTATGCCCGCTGGTCCCAAGAAGGCCTTAATAGCTGTGGTAGAGAGCAAAATTACAACACGAATATGCTTCTGAGTCACAGTACTAAGAGAATTAACGTTGCCATCTAACTCTTCAAGCCAGCAGCTGATTTCTTGGCTCTGAAAAGCTCTAAGGTTATTCAATATATAACTATCTCTTCAGATTTGTTTTCCTAATGGCAAGTCAAAATATGGTTTCAATTTCATCAGAAAAAGTCTTATTTATACAAGTGTTAGCAGTGGAGTTTTATGGCCTTTTCCCAGATGGATCAGACCATTAGATCGCATTGTGCTGAAGTTCGTGTCATGAGTGTTGCAGCCAATGTTGACGGGCAGGGAATGCACCTTACATTCAGCACATCATTCTTCCTTCTTCTTCTTCATTACCACTAAGGGAAATAATTGGGGAAAAGCCAGGAAGACTCCTTAAGGCATGTTTCCAAGTAAGACCTGGGATGTGGCCAGGTAGCTTTCAGTAACGTGACAGGGAGCCAGTTTCCCACAAACCATTTCAAGAACGCACCCTCCATCTTCACAGTCCAGTTTCATCACAAATACTGAGGATCCATGTGCTCACACACCCACAAAGAGAATAAAGCAGAAGAATACATGGTAAAACAATCAAATATAAAATATGGGAGTTCTTGAATTTCATTTTCGCTGAAACTTTTGGACTTTTCCCTTTAGAGGATTCATTTTGTACAAAGCATACATTTGTTGTGTTACTATCATGGACGGATTCAGTTTTTGATCAACACATTGGTCTCTGCCTCTTGTTCCTTTTTTATAATTCTTTTTTTCCTTAACTTTTTTATTTTTTCTTTTCTTTCTGCTGGTCACAATGATGGGTTTTTATTTACCCACCATGAGTTGGGAGTTTGCATCACAGCTCATCAATTCCTCCTGTCACTTCTCCAGTAGCTTTATCAGCAAACAAAAACAAATCAGAGGAGTTAAACACAGAGAGAGTGCCACTGAATGTGCAAACACTATTTTTGCTTGGGGACTTGTGTACAAGACAGTAACGGTGATCTTTCTCTAAATGTGAAACCTTTTCCTTCCACCAAAACAGTCCCCATATCAGTAGCATTACTCCAGTGCCCAGATAACTAGCTGCTTGCTACAAATTCTCAGTCCCAAGTAAATCAAAGAACTTACTTCAAATTGAAATTGACAAATGCATTATGAGACATTTATTTTGTTAGAAAACAGCCTCCAAAAATAGACCTAAATCCCCTTCACAGTCTAGTTGCAAGCAGTAACTTGCTCTTCTCTTCTCAGAGGAATATTGACATGAAACTGCAAAGTGTAAAACTGTGCTTTGAAATTCAGCAGGTTAGTTCCTTGGCATGCACTCCCAAGCAAACAGTGCTTTAAATCCAATCAGCACCTCACTTGTGAAAATAGGAATATAAGTTTCTCAGTTGACCAGCCAAACAGAAACAACATGTTTTCAAATCACATTGAAATGCTGACGAATATTTTTAGTTTTCCCACCAGAAGATGTAAAAAAAAATCTCTATAGAATAATATATTTTCTTTCTTTTTTTCTTCTTTTTTTCTTTTCTTAATTAACTTTAGTGTCCAGTAACAATTTTTAGAAGTAAAACCCTGTATTTTAGACTATATTACTGCAAATTGTTAGTCTTTCTCAAGATTTTATTTCTGAAAATTGAATTAATATATAAATTTGTACAGGATTTTTGTCATCATATATACATTTTTTTCAGTGGAAAGATTTTTGCCTAAGATATGCTTTGCTGAGCATCTATGACATAGAGTAAGCACAGAGGGAAATTTGAGCACTTGAATATTTTAATGTTCAAAAACCTCTTTAATACCCAGCTTTTCTAACACTTTTTTACAGTTCCTCAAATGAATATGAAGAATCAGTTCAGTGAAGCCATTGAAGATTAATTTAACCATGACTTAAGCATGAGTCGACTCACAAATCCAATGCATTGCTGTGTCTAAATAAACCCAAAGTTCAGCAGCACAGCTTCAGTATTCACATTTCTCAGAGCCATAGCTCTCACTAAAATATATTACTCCCTATATAAATGACAACAGCTACAATTTTTTAACCTCAGTTAAAATGCAAAAACAAAGCAGGAATCCCTTTTCCAGCCCTTACCCTGTTGGATTTATGATCAAAAATACGATGTGTCGCTCAACAGGGGGAGGTCACGGAGTGATCTGAGCTAATATCGGAGCCTGCGAAAAAATGCATTGCTGTTTGGTTAACCAGTGTCACACAATTAGACAATGCTCAAAAATCAATTAGTCATACACTATAGCCAAAATGGCATGTTTTTCTAACTGTGGTATATTTTACTGCCTCTTGAAGCCCCGATGCTAGTTTTAACCAAGACATTTTTAAGCCCTATATGACTTAAAATGATACTTTCTTAAGAGAAAAAAAAAAGGTCTTTCAAATCTGGAAATGATGGAGTTCCTCAAACATCCAGAACAGCTTTAGAACAATTACTTTTGTCTGCCCTGGTCTATATTTTCAAAAACTTTCATGTCAGTTTGTCTTTCTTCTTTTTTTTTTAATTTAACTAAGATGCAGCTGTGAAAACTGGATTCTTCTTTTGAACTCCTGTATTTACATTTGCTTCTGGCAGCCCTGAGGAAATGTGATTGTTTTAAAGCTTGCTGCAGAGTTTAAAAGGTTTTAATACAGGAGGCCAAAAGTAACATCTTACACAGGCCAGTGGATTTAGAGGTTCATACTCCCTTAATCTGTTTGTGGTGATCAGGTGAAGCTGAGGTGTGATTGCAGCACAGATATATTGTTGATTTCTAGTGATTAAGCAGCTAGTAAAAATATTAATGAGTGAAAGTGTTCTGAGCTGGACCAGACTTTCCCCAAGGTCAGGACCATTTGTACATTTTCTGATCTATCTTGAAGGAGAGCATACAAGGTTTTGGTAGATGCAGCATTTATCTAATTAACCTACATTTTAAGATTCATGGAAGCCAAGACTGTTTTGGTCAAGATGTACCAACCATCACACTAGTCAGCATAATGCACAAAATGGGTCTCCTGGCACAGGTATCCTTATGGCACAGTCCCTGTTGCCCCAAGGCAAATTGGTCACTCCTGTGGCATGCAAACCAGCAGCCACTGGTCCCAGATAAGCATGTGCCTGGGCAAAAGCAGCAATTGTCACCCTGTTAGCTGGTTTCCTTTGGGGACTGGAGCACTGTCCTTGTTTTCTGTATGTATTATACATGGACGTAGACTTTTAACCTCAGCTAAAAATCAAGCCCTCAATCCTATAGTAAAAACTAATCTCAATCCAAATAAAAAAATTCAATTTAGTTTCAGTCTTCTAGCTAATGAAAATCAGCACCAGTCTATTTAAATACTGTCGTCATACCAAAATGATCAGGTGATGAACTAGATGCCTAAGGTTTGCTCCAGAGAAATACTTAGGCGCGGCTTGTAAGAGTACATGTGTAGTCCTACCAAAATCAGTGGTATTCTTTCAGAAATGTCCCTTTCTTAGGCTCCTGGATCAAAATATCAAGTGATATATGGCTGGTGATAGGTTATATGTTTCAGCCAACACAGATGGTGTTATGGGCAACCTCCTATTGTATTTTGATCACTAAAGCTTTGATCCTACTTCAACTGTGGCTGGCATCACTTCAGCATCACTTGGCTCCATGTGTGCAGGTTCAGGGTGTTCTCTGCAGTGAAGTGGTGGGAAACACTGCTGCAGAGTCTACAGCTCCTGCCTCTGGAATGAGAACCCTGGGCTCAATTTTCAAAAAGCTTTGGGCTGGTAATACAGTGAAGAAGGACAAGAAAATGCTAGAGAGATCAACATATCTTCTGTCCTGTTCAGTTAACTAAATGACTGTGCCCAGATCAGATTCCCCATCTGACTTGCTTTACTTCTATTGGAAAGATTACATGCCAGGCTCTTTTTCTTCTGGTTTTGTGATTGTTTTTTTCTTGAACTTGAGGGTACAGGCAAAATCTGATGGCCAAGACATAAAGAGATGTTGTACCGCATCCTGTCACGAGGAAATACTCACTGAATACTGGCTTTTGTGGCCCTAGTTAAAAGTGGTCCCAAAACCATGGAAACTCATGGTTAGAACCTCTGTCCTATTTAATTCCAACATTATCTTCTCAGATTCAACTCCTTGAGCTAGCAAGGAAGTGATATCAACCATGTGACCAACTGAGGCAAGGTGGACTGTTTTTTCTGTATGTTGAAGTAAATTAATTAGATCCAGTGAGGACTCTCCAGCCTTTACAACAGTGTAATTTCATGAGCTGTGTGAATTGTACAGAGAAGTGTTACTCTGGGTGAAATAGCCATACAATAGGTTTAATTCTTTTTCATGTGCTTCTCTCTAGATTTTGGTGATAGAAATGAGTAAAAAGCCTGATTGTGTCAAGATTCATTTAAAGTCTTCTCAGTACAGTGTGTGCCTGGCTCAGCTGGCCTAAGTGTCATTGAAGAAGAATGTGTGTGGGCCACGGATTGCTTTCATCAGCAATATTTGCTGATCACTGTGGTGCTTACAGTGGCAGGAGATCACAGTACTGGGGACGTGTCAAGGAGCATTTGGGAGGTAACTCTCCAGAACGACATGCTCCGGTGTGTGAGAGGGAAGTGTGTGTGGGGGGAAATTGAGTTACCACCAGCCCACTTAAGTAAAAGAAGAAGCAGATTTTGATGAATGAGGTATCCACTTTCCCAAAGAGGGAGGTGGGAGAAGCCATGGTCTGCTTTCTTCTACTATGCTGAGCTCTCCATCCAAAGATTATCACCCTGGCACAGTGAGGTCCCAATCTGTCAGTACTCAGGATGCATTGATTCAGAGGTTAAAATACAATTGTGCTCTCCAGTGATGGTGAAGGGCTGAGCAAAACCTTTGTAATAATCAACAGAAAATTGAAGGAGCAACATCCTGCATTAAGTAGGATAAAACCGAAATCTCCACTAAGCCTTAATATTTCAGAAGTTCAGAATATGAAATAAAAATGTCTCTTTTATTTTCCAATAAGTTTGCTTTAAAAATAACATTTTGTTTAAAGTATCTGTCCTGGTTTTGTCTGCAAAGGAGTTAATTTTCTTCCTAGTATCAGGCTCTGTGTTTTTTGGATTTAAGATGAGAATAATGTTGATAGTATGCTGATATTTTGGCTGTGTGCTAGAAAATGTTTACATCAAGTCAAGGACTGTTCACCTTCCCGTAGTGCCCAGCCACTGTGCAGGCTAGGGGTGCACAAGAAACTGGGAAGGGACACTGCATGATGATGATCATCATCCTCATTGTCATCTTCTTTTTTTTCTGTCCTATTAAACTGTCTTTATCTTAACCCACAAATTCTCCTCTTTTTTTACCAGATTCTTTCCCCTGTCCCACAGAGGCAGGGGAGGCAGGGTGAGGGACAAGAAGGTGGCTGTGCAGTTGTTTTATCTGCTGGCTGGGTTAAGCCATGACAATCTGCATAATCTAAAAGGAGATAAAAACCATTTGAAAAGATGAGATGACACCCCCTAAAGCGTAACTTCACTGTGTACCTCACTTTCCCCTTGAGGAGAGCTGCCTGCAGAGAGCAGCAATGAGGTGTGCCTGAGAAGCAAAAATCTGGCTCAGACAACCTCCTTGAGTTATGCATTTTCTTCACAAATGGTGGCTGTGAAGAGGTCATGGGTATCTCAGTCCTCCCCCAAGAGTAGAGTGACTAAACCTTTGCCTTCTGGGCAGCATGCAAGAGGCCTGTTTGATCTCTTGTTTGTACACGATTTCCACTCATCTGCTTCCAGAGGAACTTGCTGTCCTGTTGAAGAGAACCCTGCTTCCCGGGATACAGCACAGACCCTTGGTGGGTGTTCCTCTGCAACACATGTTTCTCGATAGCATGTTTGCCAGAGAAGTGCATACTCCCTCCCCATTACTCCTATGTGATATATTGGGAGTTTTGACAGCTGCATTGTGAGTTCCTGCCATTGGCAGGAAGGAGGGAACGACAGAGCACAGAAGTCCCTATCTTGGATATATCACTTCTCTTCCCTTTAAAATATGCAAAACAATCACCTTAAATGAGGCATGAGCCAGAGCTGGATGCTCAAGATTCAGATTTTGGCTGTCCTCTGGACCTTTGGTTCAGGCTCGTTTGATAGCAATGTTTGACCCGGAGTCAGGACACCCAAGGAGTATACATCTCAGCCCTGGACAAGCTTTGCTGTGCCTCTGTGTGTCAGTGGCTGGGAAATGACTTGTGGGTCTCTTCTGAATCACTTGTGGTTTTTCAGCACCTCCCTACTGGTGCTTGATATTCTCTTCCCTTCATGAAGTGACAAATCTCTTGAGTTTTCAACAAGATGTTCGGAAAATCCTGACGCATTATACATTTTATTTCTCTTAATTTCTCCATACCACCTGATCAGCCTTTAATGCTTTACCCAACACTTGTCCTCAGTCTTGGAGATTTATTTTTGCCATCTGATCTGGAAGATGAGAGAGAAATTGGACTTTTTTTTATGTCCTGACTTAACTATCAGTTACTTAATTTCTTCTAATGATTCTAATTCAATATCCTGAAAGAGCTCCAAATAATTTCTTTTACTCCTGTGGCATTTCCCCTCCAGCCACCCAAAGATGCCTGTCTTACCAGTTTGCAGATTTTTTTTTTCCCTTGCGTTTGGACAAAACAGAACACACAATTCCTTTGATGTGACCCCACATAAATCAGTCTCTCTAGCCACTCCATCATTTTACTGTGCTTCTCTGAATTCCTTCCAATTTGTTCTCACTACTGTTACTGAGCTGTCCAGAACTGAATGCAATATTAATATTCCACACCCTGTATATAGAGCCTGTCAGGCAAAGATTAGGAGCTTTATGAAGATTGATTGTTTAAACCTCCCAATACCACCAGTGATCATGGAGTCAGTGACTATTATTACCCCAAATTTGAAAAATTCCACTCATATAGTTATCAAGGTCAATTCATGTTTTTGATGGTTGAGTGAAATGTTAGCTTTCCTTATCCTCACTACAGGGAAGGGTAAGCCAGTAGATTCTGGCATCCAGCCACAAAAAATCTCATATCATAATAGCATTACAGTATTTGTAGGCGCCTAATGGAGCTGCCAGCCCTGGGTTCAGTGCTGAACACTGCCTGTTCATTGCACAGGAGGGCTGGGTGCTTCAGGAGCCAACTGCGAGCCAGGAGCGGCTAAGTGAGCAGATGAGAACTACTGATGGGAAAGTCGGGTCTCAAATCCCTGTTCCTCTTTGGCACTGGAATCTCTTTCTGCCCTTTAGTCCCCAAAATGGAAATGGGACATGGGGGAATGGGGCATTTCACACAATCTCTCTGAGTTCAACGATCATTTTTTTGTCTGCATCAAGCCTCTTAAGGCAGCTCCTCTGTCTTTCTGGGCTGCTGCTCACGTTTAAGGAGCCATAGTACTACAGTCTCCAGGTCTTCAGTTTATACTGACTAGAGTCTTCTGTGGGTACAGCTAAACATTTGAAAACTGGCCATTAGAACAAATAGCTTTGTGCAAAAGTTAATGTAATAGGATAAGTATTTTATGGTGGGCCGTTCTACATTATACAGATGAATGTGGGGGTTTTTTTCTTAGTTACTACAAACATGTAGAGAGGAAAACTGAGCTTCAGGGACTATTTATATGAAACCTTGAAACATGCTGGAGGCAAAGAACCTAAACCTGTGTGGTGTATGTTGTTGCAATGATTACAGGAAAGCACAGTTATGTTGTGTCCTTTCCTCTTGTGGTTTAATCCCACCTGGCAACTAAGCACGACACAGCCCCTTGCTCACTCCCACCCCCGCAAGAGGATGAGGCAGAGAATCAGAAGACTGAAAGTCTTTTCCAGTAAGTGGTCATCAGTGTCTAAATGTTATGTGTTCCCTTACTAATGGCAGATGAATGAGACTTTTCAGCCACGGCTGTTACTTATGAGTCTCTCCTGCTGCCCTGCCCATAGATTTAAGCACTCATAAGGTACTAGATAACAGTTGACACAGTCTGACCAGTTGGTGAATCCCACTGTGGGATCAGTCACACGGATATACTTAGGCTTAACAAGCCGGATCCTATGTTTGAGCTTACCAGACTGTAAACTACACTAGAATGGGGAATGACCAGAAAAAAAAGTAGATGATTTACTGGAAATTAAGAGAAGAATGCAGATTTGCCACAACAATGTAAGCTTAACCACTTCCTGGCTGTCCTCAGCATCTTTGTAAATGATGGCTGAGAGCAGTTACTGTGAAGTCAATGTCATTATTAATGCCCTCTTGAGAAGAGGTTCTATTTACAGGGTGGCACTTGATCTGAGTTCATAAGGTCATGAATTAAAATATTATCACACTTGCACTTTTCTGCCTCATTTCAGAAGGAGATGCAAGTGTACCTGAAACCAACCAGACAAGCCTTTGGAGCTTCTCTCTCTGAACTCACTGTGAAGCACAAGACAAGCATCTTCCTGGACTAGATGAAGTGATTTGTGTAGTTGCAGAAGCATGTTGATGGATATCTACATAAACTCACAGTGAAGGCACTGATTAATGTGGTAGGAGGCCATAAATTAGGATGGTGGTTCAAAAGTGTCTGCTCTGAGATTCTGGTGATGCTGCAGGATTTTTCCTAAACTGGGGGAACAGGAAAGGCCTAAAGCAAATCCAAGTTCAAAATCAAGTCTCTGCTCTGAAGGAAGTAATAAGTGATAAGGGTGAGATATGAGAAATTAATGGGCTGCAAACAACCCTCAAAGGCCCCTAGATTTAGTTCCTGAAATTATAATGGGCCAGATTTTCATGCCAACAAGTTTCCTGAGGAAAATATATCTGTTCTACACATACCAATGAGGGAGGACTGCAGAATTGTCATGGAAAACCAATCCGTATGGTATGGAGTGCTTTCCAATAGTTTTTAAAGTTAATGGAAAGCGTCCAGTGGTTTAATTGTGCATAGTCCATCACTCCTCTCTGAAAGGTTGCCTGACTTTGCTAAATTATGTAAAGGAATAAACCAAATGCTCCTAAACTCACAGCTCTTAATACATAGGAGAAAATTCCCAGCTAACCTCTGGCCTGTTTCCAGATGTTGTTAATAAGAATTCTATCACTAATTTGCTGAGTTAATGGCTTATTCAGAACATCTTCTAGCAAATTGTTATGCATATTGGAAGGTACTGTTGGCTTTGTGCAGCCTGTATAGGAGGTTTCTTTTTGGCATGAACAGAGGTGCCAACTTACTTCAGATTCACAAATTGCAGAGAGACATTACTGGTAGAACAACATTATCACTAGATTTCAAAGGATTTATCAATCCTAACTTGACTTTTCCTGCACAGTTCTCATGCTCTGAGGGACAAGCAACTTTTTCCCAAAGGAAAAGATTTTGAAGAATACCCAGGGGAAGATTTGGAGTTTTAACAAAGTTGTCCCTCAGTCACACTTATGGCAAAAATCTATTCTCTTGTACGGATGTCAGCATTTTTCAGAGGATTCAATCTGTACAGTCTCTGTACCAGACAAGGACTTTTGCATTTTCACACAGTTTCTGCCTGCCTGCACACAACATTTTGCAGGCAAACCAGCATTTACATGTGTTGGTCTTTAAGTATAAAGTGGGATATTAAAGAGCGATAGTGGTTAGAAAATGTATCAACAACAGTGTGAAGAGACCTGCCTTCAGGATATTATTTCTGTACATAGAGTATTAGTGTTTGGAGTATTGTGCAATCCATGACTGAGAAACTCTCACCTCAGTGGTTATTTTTGATCTATCAATGAGGCATGAAGACAGCAAATCCCTTGGTGGTTGGCAGGAGACATTGATTCATTTCACGGGTCTCAAGAGGGCAAAGACCAAACTTAATAACCTGAGAAGTGAACATTTTGAGAAGTCTGATGTGGAGCTGGGCCTCCTATTTGAGCTCCTGACGCTTACTCAGCTGAAAGTTGTTCACTTTGTGGAAATTTCTGAGAAGGCCAAAAATAACAGCATTCTGTTCCTCTTTGGAAATCCCTATGCCCTACCCCCTTCCTTTCCATTCAGGAGTTCAGGATGCTAAATCAAGGGCCCTACCTAACCTCTGCTCCCTCCCTTTCCACCCTTGACTCCATGCAAAGATGTCAGTGGAGGTGAACCATAAGCACTGCACTGAGGTAAGGCTGCTGTGTTTCATTGTAGAAAAGGGTGATTCCATGAGCAATGTTCTCAAGTGCCCCGCTCCTTGTTTAGCTCCTGTTCCTTGCACAGGCCACTGGCCCTCTCTCCTCCCCAGGGCCACTGGTACACAGTTTCTGGGGCATTGGGAGCTGCTGCTTCTATCAGCTCAGCCCCTTGTTTCCACAAAAAGCAGTATCATTCTCATGGTTATCTTCAACAAAGTAACTTGAAATTTCAGTGCGAAATAGCAATTATTTACCAAAAAGTGGCAACTGCAAGTTTTTCACAGCCAAGAATTGTGTGCTTCAGGTTTCTGTCCTACCAAGAGTAATAAGAAAGAAACAAAACCGCCAAGGAAAGCAGGGATTCTACAGAAATTTTTAATTAATGAAAATTTTCTTCCCAAATTCCACCTGAGCTTCTCAGCCTGAGGGTTTCTGTCGACAAAGCACTTTAGAGGGCCCAGAGAAAGCTGGTAGGAAAAACACTAAAACCAGAGGAATGTGATTGAATATGGGCCATGTGAATCTGAGCTGTAACAGCTTAAGATAAGACTGTCAAATTGAACAGAGATTTTCTGTTTACATTGATCTGAAAGCTAGGTGTGAAAATCAGAAAATGGTCGTTATTTGATGTCTCAACTTTCTCTTACTTCCCACACTTTCTTCCCACACGAAGATTATTATGAATTGAGGCTTTGAAAAGTGTTTAAGGTCATGCTTATGGTGTTCCAATGAAATTTTGGGTAATGGAGTGGCTGACATTAAAGGGTACAGAAAAAATATAATGTCCTTCCCATGGGAAAAATGTAATTTCAGGACTAAGGACAAACAAACAATTGGGACAAGCAGTTGAAATAAAACCTGTTTATTTTTTAAAGAAAATCATGGGTTTACAAATGCTGAAAAGCAGTCTCCAGTTTTAGGGTTGACCTTATTCTTGGCATATCCTTTTCCCACAAGGGTCTGTGGTGCCCCATGGCCCATGGAGTCTCACAGCTGCCCCTTGCCATCCCTCATCCTGGAGCACTGGCCAGGCCAGACAAGAGACTGCTGGGCAGAGTTGCACGGTTCGTCCCGGCAAGACTCTCATGGTATGGGGCAGACAATGGGCATCATGTCAACTCTGAACAAAATGTTGTGGGCCTTCTGCACTTTGTTTTGTGTCTTCTGTGGAAAATTCCACTGGAAACGATCCATTTCAGTGGACAATGTTTATAGTATTGAAACAGACTCATTTTTGATAAGAGAAAGTGTGGGGGTGGAGGGATGCTGTGCTCAAAATATTTCAACTAACTACTTAACAGAAGAACTACTCATCTGACTTTTAGTCTAAAAACAATGGATTTGCTATATTTGTTGTTAAATAGAGTTCCAGGGAACTAAACTCACTAATGAATCAGGAATAAAATTCAGCTTGCTTTTATTTTTCATCCAAAACTAACAAGCAACCATAACTTTGAAAACAATGAGCTATACTGCTGGACACTCTTAATTTTCATTGTTTTGTTTCAAAACTATGTGTTGCCAGTTAATAAAATGACCTGCATTGGAAGGACTCAGTATAGCTTTTTAAATGCTTCAAGGTGATCAAAATGTTTAAGGTTGATTCATGCTAATTCTTTCAGTATGTCTTGCCTTTCTGAAAAATCCAGAAATGTTTTTGGGCCAAGCTGTGCTAATGCAGCTCTAATGATTACAATTTAATGCAATTTGTAATGTGCTTAAGAAAACAGAGCTTATCATCTTAAATGAGACTTCGCTTTCTCTGGACCAAAAGATCTTAAGTCACACCTGGAAACAAGATTCCTAAACTTCTTGGATAATTCAGAAAATCTTTCCTGCATATATTTCCTGCAAGGCAGGTCGATGATTGTGCATACCCTATTAGAAATGAATAGCTGATCAGCTGCAGAAACGGTATATTAATTCCTCCCAAAAGGCCAGAATACCAGATCTACTATTCCTACACATCAGGCTACGGTACGGGGGTCATTTATACTCGCTTGGTGACTGACTGAGCAAATGATGTGAAATGATCCATCCCTGCAGCTCTGACCTCACAGTACTGCAAGGGCCCAGAAGGAGACAGAGTTCACTGAGACATCTCTTCCTAGTTTATTTCAGATTTGTTGGAGCATGAGGCCTTCTGTTTAGGATTTTATTATCTAATCTGTTCTCTAACATACATGTTAAAAACAAACACTCGTCATCTGTTTCCAGACCCAGAAACAGTCCTATAATCCCTCCACCTTTGTACAATGCACTCCAGCCATAAATGTTGTTTTTTTCACTATGCCTGATGTCCTGCTTAGAATGAAGAATGGCTCTCTCTTTGGCCTGGGCATCGTTATTTACAAGTGTTTGTAAAATGTCTAGGACCAAGAAGGAAAGGGGGGAAAAGAGGCCAAAGGGTCTGAAGGTGGGAAAGGACCATCAGCAATCGTTTGTTTTATTTAAAGTGAAAGTTCATTCTGGTGCTCTTTTAAAAAAATAAACCTATGCATTTTATCACATGTACTTGGGCCCAGCATCGGCTATTTTGGCCAGAGGGATACAGTGAAAAGTGGAGGCTTTTTCCACTGATAACGTGCAGGGTCTAATAGGCATATTAGCTAGCTGATGCTTGTGAGCTCCAGCAAGGTGGAGTCATCCAGAGATGGGCATTAGCCTTTTGTGTTTCATTTGTGTTTCTTTTAGTGAAATCTGTAAATGTTGGAGCTTCTGCATGTGCCAGCCCCAGCTTTGCTCTGGATGAGTCATAAGCATTAGCTGATTAGCAAAGCTGGCTCGGATGCTGTTACCAAGGGGTCTCTGACACCTTTTCACAGTTGGAAAGTTCTCACAGAGCTGCCCACCTCATGCTGGCTCTCACGCTTCTGGTCAGGTCTGCAGGGAGAGGGCCCGTGCTGGCAGGGTGTCCACCTTGAGCCCCGGTGCCATGGCCAGGCCCCAGCCTCACTGCTTGAACAAGAGGACCTGAGACAGGCTGAAATCATGTCTTTCCTCCCTCACTGTTGCACCATTAACATCCTGAGCAAAAAATCCCCTCTTGAAATACTTTGTCCTTCAAGCTTTCCTGGCTTTCCTGCAGAAATGTGCACTTGCTTTTCACTTTAGAAGAAAATAAACATAGCTTTTAGGTCCACAGCATTTATTTATTTATTCAACTTTGGGACCAGACCAGTCATGAAATTCTCTGTTTTCTGTGGTTTTAGGGGCCTTCCAGCCTTTCAGTAACACTGTTTGCTTAGGCCTCTCTGCTCCCTGTCTAGTAATGGTCTTTCTTCAGACACCTCCCAGTCTTGTGTGTCTCCCTTTCTAGGAAATGGTAGGTGTATTTACACGGTCTGGGTTTTTCCCATCTTCTCCCTTTTGCCCTCTTTAGCCTCTTTGAGTGGAGGAGGAGGGAGGGAAGAGAGCAAAAGCGAGTGGTGGGGAAGAAGGAAAAGTGAAACCCTGCCTGCTGCAAACCTTAACTCCAGATGAAGCTCAGGTTCCAGATACAGGGCCAGAAGGGTGTATGTCTCAGTCAAAAATTATCGGTAAACTGGTTTTCCAACACACAGATTCTGTTCTCAGTTTCCATCTGGAAAACTTAACTTTTATAACATTTGATATCTTCATAAAGCTTCTGGTTTTGATAAGGCTGCATTTTTTGTCAGGACAGTTTTTCACTTACACTCATTTGATCAGATCCAGCATTGCACATACCCTACTGTACACCTTACATAAAAACGCTCAACATGTCCAAGGGTGCTTTCTAGTTTTTAGCTCATTTTAAGATAGATTTTTTTTTTTCAATTTTATTTTTTGAAAGAAGGATCCAAGAGCACAGTGACACTTGCCTTGTTTCTGTTTTTTCCTGGGTGCTCCGAAACAGTACAGAAAATATTTCTGTTCATAGTACAGTCCTTCACACTCACTTGCAGTCTTGTCATCTCGCTGCCCCATCCCATTGCTACCTAGAAACGTGTGTAATTCTGTTTTGTTATTGTATTATTCCTTTGAGGCAGAGGTTTCATTATGAAAGTCAGCAAATAGGTTTTAATAAACTAATATTACCACAGAAAGATAAGAGGGTTCTTTAAGAATGACAAGCTGTGGAGTTTACTGAGACATACCTATTATAAACCTGCCGTTGTCTGACCAAGGCGACTGCTTATAGGCTTCCAGGTATTTATATTGGCCAAATACACTTAATTTGCAAGACAAAACAAAAAAGTCAAGAGCTTTGTGTGTGTGGTCTGCTTGAGGAGTGCTGTTTTCTGAGTTATTTAATTTGGAGAGAGAAAAATGTATTGTGGGCCAGTTTATAATTTACTACTCAGTAAAGAAAAGAAATGCCTTTGGGGCCTCAATTAGTGTATAGCAGTATCACTTAGAGATCACAACGTGCAGAATACAGAAATAACATGTTTCCATTCTAGAAATGAGGAGAGGTTTCCATCAGGGAGGAACACCTGAGCTGTGGCTGGTGCTGGCCACCCGAGGAGGGGTGCATGGGCTTTCATTTTTCACTCTGTGCTGAGTCTTAGTTTAGGCTCATTACATTACATGGTGAATCAACAAACCATGCTTGATGAGCAAGCAGAAGATTGATAGTACTGACATCTTGTTTGGGGCAAATCTGCTTTCAGTGGGCTCCTGCAGCCCTGTGGGTCTGTGCAGAATATGTGTTCCCTGTCGTGGGCAACAGCTGCTTTTAGCAAAAAAATAAGAAAACTTTGGTTGTTCATCTCCAGCTTAGCAGTTTCAGCAGAGGGGAGAAATGGGTCATAGGAATGATGATAGTAGTTAATTCTACCAATGATAACATTTCCTTTGGCTGGAGCTGATGCGCAGAGGACATCAGTCCTCGCTTTGTTGCTGCTTGGCAATGACCTGGGATTTCACTGAATCAACATTTTGCTTCTGGTGCTAAGACTCCAAATTCCTTTATGGATACTTCATTTCCAAAATTGCTCTTGGAGGTTTTGTGGTAAGGCTTCCTTATTGCACCATAGCCCCAGTGTGAATGCACTGTGGGGACAGAAAGAACTGGGTATGAAGGATGACGGTGGCAAAGGAAATACCAGTTGAGTTCCTGGAGCTGCTGGAGGATTACAGCATCCTCAGGGGAGCCAGACGCAGTGCAGCCACTCTGTCAGGAGGCCACAGCTGGTCCCAACCCTTGGGTCTGCCACAGGCAGCTGCAGCCAGAGGCATCAAGCCACAGCTGGAGGGAAGGCTGGTATGAGAGCTCTATGTCTGTAAGCAAGATGGGTTGCTGCCAGGGCTGGATAGCTACCTCTGTTTGACTCAGAAACAAGAGAAAACACAAACATTTATAGATGCTCAGTACAAGCACTTATCGACACTTGTATAGCACATGGCATCCCAGTGTTAGCTTAGACACCACCCAAGAGAAGAGTTCACCCAACATGTGCCTTTGCAGCAGAATAGTTTAACCAATCCTAACACACAGTGAAGTTGTTGGGCTCACAGTGGGGACCTCAGGTCTTTTGATGACTGACTTTCCCAACAGACAGTGTACTGGGAGGGGGACAGAGGCTTTGCATGCTGGTGGCCAGCCAGGGAGTAGGCAACAGACCTACCTGGGACAGCTCTACACTCTACTCTCAATCCATACATGCAAAACTCCACTGTTTCACCGCTTCCCACGGTACCATGACTCTGGCCAGCAAGTGCACACTGCTTTCCTTCCATGTTTTCTGGCTGAAAAAAAACCTTAGGGAAGATGCAATTAGGGAAGGGCTTCCAATCCACAGGGTTTTTTTTCTCCTGAAATGTCTCTTTTGTGACAACGCTTGGGATTGCTGTACTTGTGCACCTGCAAAGGGAAAGGGAATGTAAGCGAGCCTTGGAATGGGCGGCAGTAACTACCTGTGCTCAGGCAAAAGCCTGGCTTTGCAGGGCTTGTAGAGTCCTGAGCACTGCTGGTGTCCAGGCTGCAGCCTCAGGAGTGCAGCTGGAGAGCAGCGGTGCTTCCAAGCACAGGAGAGTGAAGGAGCCGGGAGGGTGAAGCGTCATAAGCTGGAATCTGGCCACAGTGCTATGCTGAGCATTTCTGCACTTGCAGAAGTTGCCATGGTATTTTAATAACTGTGGGTGATTTAATGGCCCATCTGGAAGACAGCAGCACTGGTACAGCTGGGTTCATGCCATACACATCATTGCCTACAGTTTTCTAGTGAGGCAGCTTTCTTTTAGAAACCAAGGGAGAGCCTATTTTGTACCTCCTTTGGTACCAGCATGTTCACATGTATTGGAAGGTCTGTCCTGTGTTCCCTAGTTACCAAGGTAATGTGTCTCCAGTTTGCAATGTTCTTCATTTAAAACAAGGGGCCAGGGCAGTTGTAGAGAAAAAGCAAACTGTGTACACCTGCACAACACAGACACATCCTTCCTGCCCTTCTCCTGCATCTGTCATTCGTCTCAGACAGAGCCAGGATCGATTTCCATGCAGCAGAAATATCTATTCAACTTTCTGTGCACTGTGGCACAGAAAAAGGCAACTGTTCCCACTCTTTAGTGGCCTTTGTGATTGCATGTAGGAAGTCTTCAAGAAATTCTGTCCTGATGCCCAAAGCCCAGTTGGTGACTCTTGATGAATGTGGTTTCTCTGATTTATTTCAAAACTTCTCCACTTCAGGCTGGTACAGACTGTACTGAAGAATCCAGTTTCAAAATGCTGCCTTTGCAAATGTTATACAGTTGTTTTCTAGTCCTTTCCTCTAATTCTTCTCGCCTTTTGATAGGGACTATCAAGAGACTCGGGAAATAATAAATAGAAATGTTGTTTAAGTTTATCTTAGGAGAATATGGGATATTGGCTCAAGGAACTTTGCTGATTTTCTTGGCTAGCCTTGGACATTTCCTTTGGCATATCTATAATTGCTTTAAGAAACATGTTCACAGTGAGCCAACTTCTAATACTGTAGATTCAACTGCTCGATTTCAGATACATGGCCGTGTTCTGCCCCCTGCCTTACTGGGATTGCTCCAGCAAAACAAAAGTGTAATTTGTCCCATGGCTCCCAGGTATTTGATTTCTTAATTATAAGTTACTTATTGCTTCTAGGATATTTGTGTTTTGGATGCAATTTTAAACTTCTGGGAGAGATAGTTAATAGGAGGTAGAGGGAGCAAAGGAAACTACACAATATATCTAATAAATATGTGACATCTAATTTAAAAATCTGTTGTTTTCTTTCAACAAAAGGGGAAGAAAGTAATGCAGACGTATTCCCTGTTTCCCCAGGATATTGGCAAAAGTCCTGGTTCCACTGAAATTTATAGGGAGATGTAATTAATTAACTTCAAATACCAGATTAGCTCATGAATTTAATATATCTCCATTCTGACAAGGATGTAAAAAAGCCTTTGATTAATGATCACAACCTTGCTCAGGTATTTGAGGGCTCTTAGTTAATAGTGACAGCTTTTTCTGGGATTCTATATTACCAGCACATAAAGTGACTTCAAAGTTAGTGTCTGGTGTACATTATAGGTACTCATAGTTTAGTCAGCAACTTTAGTAGCACACAAATTTCATGCTGGTGTATCTTTTGATAAGATTCTTTAATAAGCAAACCACAAAAAAGTCTACATGACCAAAGTCTATTGCATGCTCTGAAGAGCTTGTGGTGTTAGGTGGAAGACAGTGTCTTGTCTTAAACAACAATCCAAAGCCCAGAGCTGAAGGAAGGGAATAGATGAGGTTAGTCACAAAGGGAAGGCAGAAGTGGTTGCAGGGGATTGTCACAAAGTATAAGCTATCGCTGCCACTGTCCAGACTTTGGGCAATAGGTGATACCAGTTTGCTGTCTTTCAAATAAAGTTTATCTCAGGATGCTCCTACAGTTTCAGACTTACCCATGAACCCTGGTCTCTCAGACATTGCAGTGGGACAGGTATTGAGTTCATTTATACTCCTGTAAATCCAGCACTTCTACAGCTAAATTTATAGCTGACTCCAGCTGCAGCTCAGGTCTTTCAAATCACATCTCCAAGATGAAGGACATGATCTAGTCCTAAGAACAGGGACACAACTACTACTCTTAAGAGGCAAAGTAAAACACAGCCCTGTCCAGCCTAGTCACTCATAACATCTGAGCTAGAATTACACATGGAGGCCCTGACTTTACTTTCAGCACTGGGTGACTCCGGCCTTTTGATGATGAGCCTGTAGCGTACAACTGGATCACTCTGTATCACCCACTGAAAAGTTCCCCTGCTGCTGCAGACCAAGGAACATCCAGCAGCAGATCTGAGTCTCTTCTGAGGTTAGCTGGGAAACTTGTCTTCTTTGTGCTCAGTGAGCTGTTAAGTTTATCTACAGTGGCAAAACAGGCCTGAGAAGCTCCTGTCTCTGGCAGTTCTGCTTCACACCCCTGCCATTGCATGTGGGCAGCTTGTGGTAGAAACTCTGCAGCCTAGGTAACAGCTGATTTGGTTTGACAGCCCGGGTTATTTCACTGATACAACCTATGTGGTGGCACTAATGGAGTGCCCCTGAGAAAGCCCAGACACTAGCAAGTCTCAAAACCACTTACATAAGTTTTTCTATAGAAGATGGAGCCACCTCCTTAAGTTTTGCAGTCATACCATCAGGAAGGCAGACCTCACATGCAGCAAATGTGGTTTACTATGATGATGCAGCTTTGGCAGCCAGTAGCTCAGACATGTACAAAAACCTTAAGCTGGCTTCCCTGTTGAGCTTAGTTTCATTCACAGAATAAAATTAGAGGGTCATGTTCCGGGCTTGTCTTGGGCACAGTGATGGTTTTCATAGGATTTCCAATGATTAAACTGTATGAATTTCCACTGCTACCAGGAGAGTATAGACATGCTCTTCCAGGCTGGTGGGAATGTGTCAGGGAGCTGTGTGCAGGGTGCCTTACATGTTGATCTTGGTAAAGAACCATTTCAAATGAGTTCTGTAGTCCTGATTCCCTACCTACTTCAAATAGTATATATTGGGAGAGATCCTATTGAAACCATAGAGTGTTTCTGTCAAATAGAAGAGAAGGGAGGTCCCTGCTTAAACTGCCCTTTAATTATTGCATCAGGATTCTGGTGCAATATGGTACAGAGAATGGACACTTCATTAGGAAGTCTTTTATTTAGTTAATTACATTCTATGAAATAATAAATTCCTTATGTGAAAAACCATAGTCTGATCCACTGTCAATCATGTGGAACAAGTTCCCATTCTGGGTCCAAATGAAATAGCTTAATAGGCTGTTACAGACAGACCCATGAAAGTAGATAGATTTTTAAGTTCAAGCTGCTGTACTGGGGAGGCAATGACTCAGTCCCAATGGTACTTTGCAAACTGAGGATTATTGCATAACCCTGGTCGTGAGTTTGCTTACACTGACACTGGTTTTGCTCTGCAATTGCACCATTCTGAACTTTTAAGCCAAACAGCTTCTCGGGCTGAACATTGCTGTCAGGTCTCCTGGCTGCTATGAGGAAGGAGTCGTGTAATTGTTTGCCGGGTGTAAATCTGCACAGTGTTGTGAGAGCAGTCTCATCACCAAAACATGAAGTCCATGCATGCCACTACGTTCTGGCCTGCCATGATCAATTCCCCCACTTCAAAGCCTGACAGCAGTAAAGAGTTTCAGAAAGCTGGTGGCAAAGTTCAGGGACTCCAGCAAGCCTTCAAAGTGACAGCCTGATTCTGTAAACACACTTCAGGGAACGTTTAAAGGAACATTTATTCTGAATTTTGGAGAAAGTTGGTGCTCAAATCCATTCATAAACCACTTCCATCTTCCAGCCCCCCTTGCAGGCCCCCACCAATCACTTAGAACTACTTCATTTTTAAGGATGAATCAATTTTAAAAATAAAACCTAACCTGTGAGCAGCTTCCAGCATGTGTCAGGAAGAGATAAGTCACCCAAAGCTGTGATGACCCACCAGAGTGCCTTACATGGAGTCAGTCTGTGCAGTCCTTATTAGGATCTTTCTCTCCCTCTCTCTCTCACTTCCTCTTGGTGTTTGCTGTGTAAACTGAACAGCACCTGAGCCGGCATCTTGAACTTCACCAGTCTTTTGTGGAGTTCAAATTGAGTTCACATGTTCTAATTAAAATGTGCCCTTCCTCTCTATCATTAGATAGCTGCAAACAGATGATTGGAGCTTCCTGGCTGGGGAAGGTTGGTCAATGGCCTTACATCCATGGGGCGAAAGATCTCTGCTGGGAAAGAAATCTTGACTCAAGTGGTCCGTGTAAGAACATCTATTAAGTTGGAGCAGTAGCAGCTGTGTTACGACTTTAACTCTTCTCACCACAGTCTTGTGGGAAAGGATTTTGTCCTCCAAAGTTGGTATATGAGTCTCTAACTCCCTGTTCTGTTCAGACCTGATGTGTGTGACTGGCTTTTTGCCTCCAAGCACCCCGGATGGTGATCACATGTCAACTGCTTCTTGTCTTTTCTTGGAGTGAGATTTTCTCTTCCCATTAGAATAGTGCTGGGAACTGAGGGCAAAGAACGAGGAAGAAGACCTTTGTGAACAACTGACTTTCTGCTACAGCTGATAATAAAAAAGAACTTGGGTCATCCCAAAATAAAAAATATGCATTCTTTCCAGAAATGTGCTGACCCCCAGTCATACTACACTTTTTCTGCCCAGCAGCAGAGATTCATTAAATTTTTGGCACTTTTATTTCATTTAAGATATGAAACACCAGTCTCTGTGGTCCCAAGTTTACTTTAGAACAGGGAATAAAAGCCTAGTCCCTTGAAAAAGAAAAGCCCCATACTTTGAAACCTTCTGAGTTAATTTTTTAAGCAAAGACTGCCCTAGCACAGCATTTTTCAGAAAAAATGGTTGCAGCTGCTTCAGTCTGAACCCTTGAGCCATCCAGAGTCCACTTCAGTTTGAGTTTGTGCTGTCTGTATTTCCTCATTGCTTCCTTTATTGGAGGAGAAATTTGTACAAACCTGTCTTAAAGATAGGCACATTCTAGCCCAAGTCCTTCTCAAACTTTTTAGGGGAGGAAGACATATGCTGTCAGTAGAAAGCACAGAGGAACTGTTTCCTCTGAAATTCCTGAGGTGTTTTAATAGCTCTAATATCAGGTCTGAATTTCCTGTTTGCCCCTTAAATGATGGAATACAATCCCCACCAAGACTAATATACCAAGGCTCATCAGAGGTCTCTTGAGCTCCAGGCCTGTGATGCCACAAGACCGCAGAAAGAAACACATCTTCATCAGCTGTAGCTGTTATGGTCCCATTGCCACTTCTGAAAGAGGAAAGGACAGTGCTGCAGTGTGCTCAGCAGTAAATAACTATCTCCTCTTCACAAGGGATTACTGTACCTATTGCAGACCCTGATTATTCCGATCCTGACAGCTCACATGCTTAGATATTTGCTTAGGCTCTGGCTCCATGAGCAGCCCATGCTAGCAGAAGCTGCGGCTAATGCTGAAAGCAACAGCCTGGGTCCCCTCTGTCCCTCAGCTCCTTCCCTTCTTATGCTGCCACAAGAAATGAAACAACAAAGAAGATCATCAAATCGCTGTTGTTTTCGCAGTCCAGTGCATGGTAGACAGGCTATGTTTCCTCTGGGAACAGGACTGCCTGAAAGGGCTGTATAAGAACAGCCCCCTCTGAAGTTTCCCCTTGGCCAGTTGCTGATGCAGCCCATCACTAAAGAACCAGAGGCTCGTTTGCCTACAAATTTTTATTGCAGTAGTAACATTGTTGAAGCTGTGATGAAAGGATGTAGGCCAGTCAAGGTTTGAAAGACGAGATAACATCTTTTATTAGAGTAGCTAATACTGCTGGAAAAAACAGACACACTTTTGGAAGCAATATTATCCTTTATTATCTCACTGTTCTCCCTCCCCTGTGACCCCCTACAATCCTTCATCTGAAACAATAAATACTTACAAAGTGGAAGGAAACCTGACCCTCTGGGGCAGGTAAGAGACAAAGGCTTGTGTCTGACTCCTGATCCCCATCCCTCTCCCACTGGTATCAGTAAGAAATCTCCCAATGCTCAAGGGCACTGCATGGCCCCCGTCTGCCCCGCTGTTCTGTGCCAGAAACAACAAGAATGAGAAAACCCTCTTGCAGTGGCGTCTGTAAGGAGCATTTCTGATTAGGGTCTCTAGTCTGGCCTCTTCGTACCCCTCTGTCAGCACCTCATGGGTCAGTGAGAGCCCACTGCCAGTTGGAAGTTACAGGCTAGTAATGTGCTTAGCATGAGTGAAGGGATGTTGGGTTGGATAAAAGGATGATAATTCTGAAGTATGGTTACTGATGCACCAGAAAAGATTTGTCTGGGGTCATTGCAGGATCTCCTTTGCCAAAGAGCTTCAAGAGGTTAGAGGAACATTTGTCAAAAGTCACAGAATCACAGAATCACAGAATCGTAGGGGTTGGAAGGGACCTCGAGAGATCATCGGGTCCAACCCCCCTGCCAAAGCAGGCTCCCTAGCTCATATTGCACAGATAGGCGTCCAGACAAGTCTTGAATATCTCCAGAAAAGGAGACTCCACCACCTCCCTGGGCAGCCTGTCCCAGGGCTCTGTCACCCTCACTGTGTAAAAGTTCTTCCGCATGTTGGTACGGAACTTCCTGTGCTCCAACTTGCAGCCATTGCCCCTTGTCCTGTCTCCACAGACCACTGAAAAGGGGCTGGCCAATTCCCCCTGCATCCCATGCTTAAGATATTTATAAACATCAATTAGGTTCCCCCTTAGTCTTCTTTTCTCTAGACTGAACAGTCCCAGTTCACTCAGCCTGTCCTCATACAGGAGATGTTCCATCCCCTTAATCATCTTCGTAGCCCTTCTCTGGACTCTCTCCAGGAGGTCCCTGTCTTTTTTATACCAGGGAGCCCAGAACTGGACACAATACTCCAGGTGGGGCCTGACCAAGGCAGAGTAGAGGGGGAGGAAAATCTCCTTAGACCTGCTGGACACACTCTTCCTGATGCATCCCAGGATCCCATTGGCTCTCTTAGCCACCAGTGCACACTGCTGGCTCATAGCCAACCTGTCATCAACCAGGACCCCCAGGTCCTTCTCCACAGAGCTCTTCTCCAGCAGGTCTCAATACCTCATGCTGCCTGGGTGCAGGGAGATAGACCAAGTCAGGTTGATGTCAGCTCTTTTCCTGGGAGCCCATTTTGATTTCAAGGCTGCCCATCTCCCTGCCACACCTTTTCAGGCCAGTCTCAGCTCTACAGTCTTGCTCTGCCCGCCTGGCATGGGGATCAAGGAGCTGATTTCAGTGCTCTGTGAATTTGGTGCTGCATGCTTTCTATTTGGTGGTCCTATTGTGAAACAAATTACTGAGCAGAGCAGCCTCATGTAACCTAACATAGGCCTTTTGTTGGCATTCCTACCACTGTCACCCAAGTGAAGCATATCTAGCTCCAGCAGATGTAGCCACCAAGCTCTCCTCTCAGAGGAACAGAGGTTTCTCCACAGACCATGGTCCTCTCACTCTTGATGAACTCCCAGCAGTTTTTCAGGAGCGAGTCCCAGAGCCGCATCTTGTTAGAGGCAACAACAGGGGGAGGAGGGAGGAGAGGATCACAGTGTGGGTTTTGATAACACTTTTCAGCACCACCAGAAAAATGTAATAGAGACCAGGAGTTGAGTAATTTGCTTAGACTAAGAATAACAGCTATGGGGGATGGTGCAGAGTCTGGGGTGACAATTGTGTGTCGGTGAGAATGCACATGGTTTAAATTAAATTAATAAAAGGATTTTGAGAGTGGGGAAGACCTTTGTCTTGTGCTGATGGGGCAAATGGGCTGCCAAACTTATTCAGGGCAGACTTTCAACTGCCTGAACAACCACGTGCCATGTTATCCTCATGTTATTTCATACCACAGTAATCACTTCCATGCTCTGGTTGTTGCCCAGGGCAGAAAAGATACCAAAACTCTGCTCAAACCAGGGAATATTTCCTTCATTTCAGGAGTCAGGGACAGTAGATATACATGAGGACAGGGTGCCCATCTCTTCTTTGTAAACGAAGTTAGCCATCACTAGAAGGCTTTCGTGGTCTAAAGAGTATCTTCAGCCAGTTAGAAAACTCCTAGTAGAAAAATTTCTGGTTGGTTCAAAGAAAAGAGGGAATGAAGGAAGGAAGAAGAGAGAGAGTGATGGAGGGTTTGTGAAAACATGTCAGTTTAAAAAGAAACTTGTTTTCAGTAGTGTCAGTTTCCGCTTCAGCTCTTGTGATTCATATCAGGTTTTTTGTTATATTACAAATCTAGATTAATTTCATATTAGTGGTTTTGGTTATGTTGGTGCTATTTAAGCTGTACAATGTTTAAAAAATCCAAACAGCTACTTGCCCTCTCTTGGGATGTTCTTGTTACCCTGAGTTCTTTCAGTTGCTGGTTTTAATTCCTTTCAGGTTAACTAAAATGTCCAGTTTTCCAGGGAAATGAGTGCAGAACTGTGTGTTTCCTTGCCAGTTGGCACTCTTTGCACTGCAAAACCCAGGTCCTATCTGGTCCTTTACTTGTAAAGATTCATAGTGCACTTCTTGAAGAAAATGGGACTCACTAGGACCTGTTGTCTTGTCCTGCAGGCCCCTGGGGCTGAGCAGATGTTGCTTGTGTAAGGTTTTTGAAAGGCTTTTGAATAAGAGGCTAATCCATAAGATAAAAGTAAAGATATAAAGAGAAGAAAAATTCAAAATGGATCACAGTAAACACTTTTCTAGCTAATGTGTGATCAAGCTACAAAACTAATTTCCCATAATACTGTTAGACAAAAAAATTGGCAAGATCCTAAAAGTAATGGATTTATCTATAGATGACAAACATATCAAAAGTCATAAATAATGAATGGGGAATATGTTTTAAAGATTTATTAAAGCCTCTGGTTTCAGAGTTGAAACTCATCTTTAATGGGACATGTAAGGAGACCTTCTTGAAAGCAGATAATTTTATTATTGTCTACATTGGAGGGAATCTTTCCCAAGTGAACAGAACTACTGGTGCCTGGTAGCTATTGTCAGAAAATAAGAACTCATACTACATGAACTTTCTTCTACAGTGCTGTCTTGTTTGTATTCATACTCTCTCTAAAACTGAGTAGACCTTCAGATAAAATATTTGTCAGTATTTAAAAAGGAGTGGATAAATGATTCTGATTCTATCAAATCTGTATTTAACAAAAATATCCTGAACCACATGGAAGAGGAGGTCAAAGCCTCTATTTTCAGGGCTGTCCCACTATACTAGATAAGTCAAGATCTTCATATATATACATTTGTATAGAGCAGAAGACTCCCTAAGAAGCTTGAAGATGGTCTGTATATTTGCAGAGCCCTGTGGCAGTCTACCTCTCATTATATAGGCAGAGCAATTGCAGCAGGACTGACTTCAGATTAAGATATGGCTGGCTGAAGGGGGATTTCATTTTTTGCATGACATGCACCAAATATCAGACAACCTAAAGGAAAGACTTTTTTTTTCTCCATAGGCTTGGCTCCATAAAAACTTGTGATCAAAATGGATGTTCCAGCCTATTGTCCCTGCCAATGTTGTATGTCCCACTCACAGACCTGATTTGTTGTTAGGCCTTATATTATTTTACTTCCTCTCTGATGTCATCTCTCTGGTCTAATTGGAGCTGCCTGGGTCTCTGATCTATTGAGACTATAAATCTCTGTCTTCGCACCTCTCTTGGCCACAGTAGATTCTAAAATGAACGGCAGGACAACTCAAATTCTTGACTGCCAGTCCAATAGTGTCAGCTGGAAGGAACAGTATTTTCCAGGTGACATCCTCTCCCCCATGGAGTTTTTGGCAGTCACCCCTCTTCCATCTCCAGTCAAGAACATCTGGCCTTTGGATCAGACAGAGGCAGAGCTCTCTGTGACCCTTGATCCTGGTTGCCCTGTCCCTGCCCCTAAAAGAGTGACTGCCATTGTCTACTGAAGTGGTTGGTGGCCTCAGGCTGGTTCTCATGACCATCCTTCCACCTGGTGCTGGCCTCAGGCTGGCAGCCCTGGCTGCAAAGTCAGGGTCTGAGAGGGGCACAGAGCCACCCATGAAGCAGCATTCCACCCCTCTCCAGGATGCTCCCGGGTCCCCTCTCCACATGTTGACTAGGGCTGTACCCATCCGCTGGTGCCTCGGGTTGCTGTGTGCTGCAGCCAGACAGTCCCTGGGGCTCTTGTCCTGGCTGAAGAATTCACAGCCACATAACATGTTATAGTGGAAAGGTGACACTGGGTCAAACTCTGCTGTTGGTGGTGTTGGCAAAAAGCCAGAGCAACTGCACTTAAGTGACAGGAGTCCCTTACTGTGTGACCAGGAAGTAGGGTTTCTATGCCTGGACACAGGACACATTTCTTATCACAGAGAATTTCTAGCTTTGCATCCCCACCCAGGAATACAAGAGACAAAGGAATTAATTTCACTTTCCAGGTGGCTAACAGAGAGCAAAAATCCCTAGTATATCTTATTTTTCAGCCAAGCAGCATTTAAGCAATTATGCATTAGCAAAAAATGTCTGCCTAGAGTCCTTAGCCACAAAGTTTCCTCCAGAGCCCTTTCCATCGTGTACTGGGGGCTCTATACCTCCCCCTTCTCTTTGTCTTAGTTAAAATAGGAGTCCATCTGTTCTGTCCAGCCTGCTGCAGCTTGGGGAATCTCACGTCACTCCCGTCTCAGCTAGAGATGAGCCTGAGCTGCACATTTTTGGATGGAGATGCCTGTGTTTGTTTCCCAGAGATTTATGGAAGGAGGAGGGGGAATCTTCTCAACTTTGCCCTAGTTCCTTAAAAACAAAAAGCCAATAAGGAAAGATGGCTGTGGCTGTGGATTAGGCCCCACCCCTGCTGTGATTAGGCAGTGGACTGCTGTGTCATTGCCAGGGAGCTAGCTATGATGTCACTGATGCAACAGGTAAATGGGGAGTGACGGTTTCTTTACAAAAGGGTAGGTCAAAGTGAAGGCATCAGCTCTCTTCTACTGCAGGGCAGCCTCTCTGCCTCTTGTCTGTATTGCCCAGGGCATGAAGAGACCAGGAAACAGGCAGACATCCCTGGCACACAGTCAGAGAAGTCAAGGGATGAATGGATGGATGGATGGATGGATGGATGGATGGATGGATGGATGGATGACCTTGAGGTCCCAGCATGGGGGCTGGAGATAGGCCAGGGTGTCAGCGCCCTCCCTGGTTGCACCAGAGACTGTGTGCCTGGAGCACAGTGGTTCCTGCAGACCCCTATATCTGGGAGTCCACCTTCTGCACATTCTGTTAGCTTCTACTCTTCAGAAGGGTATAATATAGGGAGGGGAGAAGTGGGGGGGAAGCAATCCAATGAGGGCATAAGTCCAAGAAATTGCTGTGGAGCAGATGTCTGGGAATCATTATGAGAACACTCTCAATCTTCCCAGAGCAGCTGAAAGTTTTACTGCCAACAGCACTTGGCTGCCAGTCTCCTATTGCTGTATAAATGATGATAATGGTCTTCGCTACTTCTTCTCCACCCGTTCTCATCCTCTCTGTGGGGGTGGGCTCTCTTTGGCAACCACAAAGCTCTTGTTATACATAAGGAGTCATTGGCAGGAGGACTGGGATTGAACAGAAGAGGGAGAGGAGGTCCCTTCTCAAGCTGATAACCAGCAGTGATTGGCCCCCATTGTGGCATTTTGTGCTTGTTACATAGCTACTCTGGGTGCCTTTAATAGGCAGCACTTGCCTATTAACAAGTGCTGAGCTTTGATAGGGAGTGAAGGGTCAGAAGCATCCAGTGCTAATAGGATAAAAGCAAAGAGTCCCTTTCCTTCTAGTAGCACTGACCAGAGTCCATGGACTCAGTCCTTAGTACAAAGGTCTAACAGGCAGGTGCCCTCTACCATGGTCCATCACTTATCTTTGCAAGCAGCCCTCTGGTTGCTCAAGGTCTATCTCTACTTTGTGCAAAGGGTCCCTGCTCCTGGACTTAAATCCATCATTTTACTATTTTCCACTTTCCAATAGGCTGAAAGAACTGAGGCTGTTCAGCCTTGAGAAACGAAGACTGAGAGTAATGTTTATAAATAACCCAAGTGTGGGACACAGGGGGAAATGGTCAGCCTCTTTTCAATGGTCTGTGGAGACCTGACAAGGGGCAGTGGCTTTAAGTTGGAGCGTAGGAAGTTCTGCACCAATATGTGGAAGAACAAATAATCAAGTACACAGAGTTTTCTGGACATGTTTAGGTTGTGCTCCAGCTCATGTGCCTGGCAGACACAGTCCAGTCCAGAGGAACCCAGAGTTCACAGATGACACTTCTGAAGGTGAGCTTTCTGTGTCTAGAGAAATTACAGAGATACAAGTACCTTCTTTTGTAGAGAACAGGGAACTTTCTGACTCCCAAGCACAAACTCAAGATATGGATGTTCCAAGTTTGCCTTTTTCTTGGATTAAAAATACCTGTTAGTTTCCAGAAGCTTTCAATGCACACACATGGGTCTGTTGAGCACATGTGATAGCTCTAACATCAGTCCTACTGAATATATAGAAAATTAGTGTCAGGGCTACTGAGCAAAAACCTAGCAGATCCAGTTGTCTCACTGGCAAATAGCAAGAGTAAACCAGCAAGCCCTGAAATCTCTTTCCTCAGTAGCCCTCTCCCTGGTTCACTTGTGGGGTGTTCTGCATGGATTTTCCTCTATCAGCCACCCAGGCTTGAACACCGGACCCCCGGGCTCCCTATGGGATGCAGGATTGTTGGATTTCAGTAGACTCTGGCATGAGTAAAAGGCAAGTGATCCCTCCTTTGACTTACTCAGAAATGAGAAGCAGGCACAAGCAGGCCTGCACCAGCCAAGAAACATTTCTCTGTAAATCTCCCCGTGCCTTTTTGAAGGGATTAGTAACAGCATAGAAATGTTTTGCAACACAAATGCTCATGTATTCATTTTGGCTGCTTTCAAGCGGTGGAAACATGCAGGCGGCTTCATTACCCAAAGAGAAAGCAGACTTGGTGCAATTACTGGACTTCTTTCAGATCAAAATGGTGCAGTGCAGCAAACAGATAGACCCAGTGCCAAAGCATTTACTAAAGAAAGCTTTATTACAGTAAGGCCTCGTTCTCAAAGGATTTTCATGTTCTTTGTATTACAAAGTTGTGGACTGACTTATCCAAAATGGCTTGCACTCTAGAACTGCACTGCTTCTCCTTTGTTGTTTTGTTATAAACCTAGAGTTTCCTAAATCTCCTTAATAAAAATTTTCAAGGGGTTGACTGGAGAAGGTGGGAGAAGTCAGCCAAGTGCAGCATTCCAGGACCAGCTCTCCCTTCACACAGAGAAAGACTCAGAAACTGAGGTTTAGAGGTCTGGCTTAAGCCAACTAAGTCTGCCAAAGTTATACAACCAGATATCTACCACACCTTGTGCTCCTTTCTCCCCACACTCCCTGCTCTCCCCCTCCCCCACCAAACCTCCCATTGTTGGGTGCTGACTAGATTCTGAGCGTATTATCTTTGCTCTAAAACTTTAAAAAAAAAAAGTAGTTTTTACTGAACCATGGCAGCAACTCAGTAGTTCAGCTTATACTGGTGTTTGCTGTTAAGGAAGGACTTAAGCTTCTTAATGGTGGAGATGCTGACTGCAGCACTAGTTCTGGTTTTTTCATAGAAAAAGACAACCCCCAATATAAAAACAAACAGACAAATAAAAACAGTGAACAATCCACAGGAAAATTTTCCATAAATTATAAAATGGTGAAATAATTGGCCAAAAGTCAGACCACTGATGATCTGAAAAGCTGTCATGAAGCCTCATAGAACTAGCAGCCAAAATGCTTCATGCTGTTCCTCTCCTTCATGGGCTGAGACATGTGGGTAGACCATGCACCTCAGGGTGCAAGTTAACCTGTGCTCTCAGCCTCATCAGGGAAGCTACACACCCAAACACAAGCAGTGATGTTTGGATTCATTTCTGAAGACTGAAGATTCATCAAAATGCAGTGTTGTCAGAGGAAAGGCAGGTGGGTCACAAACAGTGGTGATGCTACAGCCATCATTTTGCCTTCACATGAAAATACTCAGCTTTTGCTGGAACATGGAGTGGCACTGTACAGCACAGGAGTAGGAAATAATCTGTTTTTAGATGTCTGTGTTTTCCTATTGTTTGTCAAAACTCATTTCCCTTCTCTGGCTGCCTAGACCTAAATAAAGCACACTTAAAAATACAGACAATGCGTATTGCACATGTTGAAGCTGTATTAGATCATCCCACGTGGCTTTGCTGCAGAAGAAGTGAGGCTGCTTGTATCCTCAGGGGTCACCCCCAGTTCTCGCTCCTCTGGCTCCACTGTCTTTCATTTTGCCCGCAATAATGTGCATTACTGCACAGCCACATGGGAGCCAGGGAAAGGCAGAGAAATGCACACAAAGAACAGGAAAGAAGAAAGAAAGCCATAGGAATATGTTGGTGTGTTGAGCTGCCTGACAACCCTTCTGGGGGCTTTAAATCTTTTGTTTCAAGAGGGGCTTTCTTTGAATGACAATGTCTAAGTTGGTTATCTAATACACAGGTGTAAAACCCTCAGCAAGAACATATAAGGTATAAAAGACAACCCCTGCATCCCCCAGGACTGCACGTAACAGCTGCTTTTGTAGGGCTCTGAGTGACCATCTAAGTCATAAGTCTTTTCTCCAAAGAAAGACTGAGGAAAGCCCTGTTTTGTTCAATGAAGGGAATGCTAGGGAGGTGGTTTTCATATGTACCTAACACACTTTGAGGCCCCAAAATGGTACTCACTGACTTGTCTCCCCCGACATGTGAAAAATTCATCACCAGAAGTGCAGCCCTGGGCTGAAAGGTGGCAACTAGCAAAGCAATAGAAACAACCTGGGAAGAAATTTTGCCTGTAGACACTGGGACAGTTCCTCATGTTGTAGGGTAGCACAGCTTTTCAGCAGTTTTGAGAGCAACAGTGATGTGGGAAGGTGTTTTGCTTTGATGGTTTTTCATTTGAGATTTTAGAGGTTTGCATGCTTTACATTACCTGGTGGTGGTGAATGGTCAGGGTTGGTCTAGTCTTTTTTTGTTAATTTTTTTTGCAAACTGAAAAAAAATTACAACCTGTTTTAAAGCATACATTACATTATTTTTAAATGAAATTTGTTTTTTCCAAGATGAAAACCCCTTTCGAAACACTTTTTTTTAAAATGCCAAAAAGTATTGCCTTTGTTTTGAGTCATTTTTATAATTTGATTTTTAAATTCTGTGAAAATTTTCTTGAGATATTTCAGTACTACTGAGTATATGCATTTTTCCTCATGCAGAAACAAGCAAAAATTTTTTCAGTATGGGACTTATCCATGAGTATTTCATAAACAGTTCATTCACTTGCTGATACTACTGAGAAAGCTGAACAGTCTCCACTAAGACTTAAATGGATATTGCAGAATAAATAAGGTGCTTCACTACTGAACAGCCACTGCTGCCCTCAAACTACTGACTCCACATTGAGGGAGTGCACAATACCAGCAACGCCATGTACCACAAGAGTTTCATAAAACAATTGTGTTCCTTATCAACAGATTGCCTGTATTTTTTTCCAGCCAGATTATCACTTGTTGCATTCAGGCCATGAGCACTTTGATTTATTGCTTCATATTTATATCACCTTTAACCCTGTTTTTCCCGCCTGACTCCTAAGCTCAGGTGCTGCAGTAGAAGTGCAAGTGAAAAGTTACTGCCAGAGAAAAATTGTCAGCAAGCCTCACGTTTTTTGTGTCCTCAGAAAGAAGTGTGCTAGTCCCTACATGTGGCTTCTACAAGCCTTTATCTCTGTTTTAGCACTCCTATTTGGTACCTGCATTTACCTCCACCTCTGACACTTCCAACCTCATTCCAAATTTATTACAACAAAACAACCCATCTGTCAAGCACATTCAAAAGCGCTGAGAATCTTCAAAATGCTCCTAGATCAAAAAGCCCTGCCTCTCTCATGTAAGTTATCAATGTTCCGTTGTTAAGAGTTTTCATTTGGGGTTTTTTTACCCTCTTTTTTGTTTTGTTTACCCTTAGTGCAATTTTCAGTTTCCAGTGAGATTTCAAACTTTTTGGCACTAATACCTAGAAATATTTCACAGCTACCCACCCACACCAAAACACTTGTGACCCAGATGCTGATTGGACAAATAATGGCTTTTATTTTGTATTTCATCACTCCATTTTTATAGCAAGGGGAACAGTAATTCTCTGGCTAATGGAGAATAATCTAAAAAGTATGTTAAGCTCTAGGTCTGCTTTCTTGTACACCCACTCTGTCCTCCCCAATTTACATGTGGTCTCATTAGCAAACTTTGCTCAAAATAATATTGTGTGAAATTTTCTAGAGCTGGATCCTAGCACAACTCACATTGAAATCAGAGTGTGTTAAGTCCAGCTTTTTTTTTTTCTTTCTTTCTTTTTCCCCAAGCTTGCATTGCTTCTCTACTGCAGGTTTTGGAGATGAGGTTTTCATTCAGAAGAGTTTCACTGTGCAGTCCTTATGCCTGGGTTAGTAGGACATCAATAGCACAAAGGGTCTTGCTGCTTAATGAAGATCTAGTGCTGAAGCACTTGGCATGAGAAGAATTGTCTGGGGTGGGTGTACCACACTGGGACTAGGAAAACCTGCATTCAATTCCTTGCAGAGCAGTCCCAGACTTCCTTCCTTTGCTAAATCACTTCATCTGGAGTGTGCTTCAATTCCCCATCCATGCAGAGTGGATAATGTTTCTCACTACATTTAATGAATACAGTCATCTAAATCTTTGCAGATCCAGGGTGTTTTGATATCACTAGTATGTGGACAAGGACCAGGGAGCTACAGACACATAAAACCACAGATCACCTTCAATGAAACACCTGAGTAACCTGTAAAATACAGACTCAGTAAATACAACAAATGCAAGATGCAAATGATAACTAGGTGCACCTGATCACTGAGCACAAGGATCCCATTTCCTAAGTCTGAGAAATTACTAAATACTGTAAAAGTGGAGAAAAATCTCCATCAGAAAGCAAAGACTTTATTGAACTTTGTATCTTCAGTTTCCTGGGGAGACATTTAGCTTAAACAGATATAAAAGTTCAGTTTTCCCGGGGTCTGGGGTGTGTGAAGGCAGGAGAAAAACACATTAATATTTAGGACTTCATTTTCACATTAACACTTCCCCCTCTTCTAGAGACACCCACCCTTTCACATTTGTATATGTTATTAGCACACATCATTAATTCCCACAGGCTGATGAATTCCTGGTGCTATGTGAAATGTGGAGTTTCCAAACAGTGAGAGGACCTGAAGCAGGTCCCATTGGGATCAGAAGGATGCAACTGTTACCTTACACTGCAGCTACCTATAGGATTGGGCTAATTTTTCTGGGGAGAGACAATGAAATCATCAATATGCAGCAGGATTGGGCCCTAGGAATCTTTTTCCTAGGCAAACTCACATCCCATCATGTAAGCTCTGAATTGTTAGGGTAGTTTTTTGTATCTCCGTGCTAATACATATCTCTCAACTTCAGACCCTTCTCCATAAATTATAACAAATATTTCACAGCTCCAGCCTCTTGGCCATGAAGCATAATCCTTTGCAGTGACCTTGTTTTCCCTTGTACTGATATTTTTCCTTTTATTGTGCCTGTCATGGCTTTGCCTGCACTGCCCATCAATTAACAGTGGTCCTTACATAGAAAGGGGTTTATATGTAGAGTTAAAACAGATCCATCAGGCGTGAGGGGTTTTAATCTCTCCTTGAGTTTCTATACAAGTAGTATATGGTGAAAGAAAGTGGCAGGAAAGGATGTTCTTGGGGGTGTGGGCAGCCAAGATAAAAGTCTTCATTTAGCACCATTTAAATGTAAATTGTAGTGAAACATGTAAGTGACAGAGGGGAGGTTATGACTGATCAGATAGGAGACTTTGAAACGTTTGCCAAACAAAACTTCTTCTAGGTATTTTGCTTCTTTCTTTTTAGCATTCTTCTCCTCTCACCACTTTTGATCAGTGACATACACAGTGATGGCTGCTATCAGGGAGTCAACAAATGAAGCTGCTGAGAACAGGAGCAGGAATATGGGATACAAGAGGAAACTTCGGCATATCAAAGATATTCAAGCACAGAGAGAACTTCAAGGTTTTCTTTCCAGAGATAACGAGTAAACTAATGCAAAGTGAAACTGAAGATTAAGAAAGTGAGAAAGAGATCTTAGAATATTTCTTCAGGGGAGGCAAAGATCTTTGTCGAGTGAAAAAGGGATCAAATAACAAATCTCTTTCACAGGAAAGGGCAATAATGCTAAATAAAAATTTTGACCCAGAAACACAATTCAGTTGCTCAGCTGCCACTTGAAGTGCCATGTTCCTAAATTCCAGAGTCACCTACTTTTCTGGTGCCTTGAATTTACAAAGTCACCAAAGTCCTGTCACTAGACTATGTCTAGTGTACTGTCTGTAGCTTAAGCTTGCACTAAAGAATGGAGTTGCCCAGGTGTGATATCTGAAACAGATAAAGAAATTTTCAACAGAATCAGCAATAGTATCATATATCCACCATGGACTTTCTACTTGTTGAAACCATTATCAGAGGCATTAAAACAGACGGCCTATTACAGCATTTCTAAATATCCCACATGGGATGCATGAAGTTAAAATCTGGTCCTGCAGAAGCCTCCCTGTGCAAGCAATTAGAATTCCTACAGATGTAAAGAGCATCATTTTTCTAAGGAAGGCATATTCATGTGACTTCAAATCATGGCTTTAAATCATTTAAAAAAATCTAGTGCTGATCACACATTTGCTTATGGGATATTCAGTTAAATGGGACTGTCCCTGAAGAAAACTATATGATTCACAATTACACGTTATTTCTGGGTTGGGAAAATGTTCAAACTTCCAGTGCTCAGTTGTGATAAACTGCAGTATAAGTTAATGGTCTGCAGTCAAAACAGGGAAGCTGGCACAGAACAATGTAAATCCTACCTACCCCATGCAATAATGCTAAATAAAAATTTTGACCCAGAAACACACATGTAGCAAGATAACAAATAACTCGGTTTTGGAGAAAGGCCCAGTACTGATTTATATCTTGCAACCCAAATAAATATAAAAAGCCTGCCAGAGCTGACCATGTAAATCTTAACCACCTCATATGGTTTCATTCTATAAAGTGAAAAAAAATGAGGAAAAGGTGTTTTTGCACTGTGAATGAGCTATTCAGGAAAAGTGTTATTTATTGAACTCGATGGGAGGGAAGTTAATTTCAGAAGTTATAAACACAATGAATCATAGCTAATATCTTGGATAAATTAAATGGAATAGAAAGGAAAAGGGTCCCTATTTTCATTTGAATAGCAATTGGGGTTGAGCAATATTAGATAAAGCTTTACACCTGACAGTAACTGGCTGGTCAGTAATCTTTGAAACCATCACTGGTAAATCAGAGTGGGGACCATCTCACAAATCAGCAGCACTTGGGTTTTGTGTGTTCAAATGGGGATTCATGGGACAGTACTAGGTAGGGGTGATTTGTGACCTATCTGCTTTCACTCTGCTATTCCTACAGTGTGGATGATTGTGTAAGAAACCTGTCTATGTCCCTGCTCACAGAGAGAATACCGTCAAGCTAGAAGCTGAAAGGAGGTGGGAGAAAAATAGCCCCATGGTTACTTTCAGGCTCAATGCAGTGCAGTTTGGGGTCCTGAATTTGTTAATAAAGGTCACAAAGCTGTCGGGTTGGGTCACCTAAGGCAAGTCACCTTCAGCCCCATTTCTGAAGTTCCTTCTCAGCTTGGACACCTGGTTTGAGATACTTTGGGTTTTTTTTTCAAAGAGACTAAGTTACTTGTAAGTCCATGTACAGACCTGATGTCTCACACACTGAGAAGGGCAAGAGGAGAGGCTGTGTATCTGAACACAGAAGTAAGGATGTTGCATTAGAAAGTGGGCATAGCGATATGAGATTGGGAATAAGAAGTGCTGGAAGATAGAGATAAAACAGAGATGAACTGTGGGGCTGGACAAGGCAAGGGACACGACGATAGTGAGGTGCGCTGGTGCTGTAAGTAGGTGGTATAGGGGGGTGAAGCACAGCAACAGGAGAACAGAAGGGCAGAGGCAGCTCAGTGTTTAATTTGTGAGCTGAGGTCTTGTATTTGGGCTGAGGAGTGTCTGTGTCTCCAAGCTACATTCCCATGTCCATTCACATCACCCTGTCCACATCCACCACTGGCACGCACGCAGATACCTCCCTAATCAGACACCCCATACACACCATGCACACATGACCCACATTTACATTGGCAGGCACAAATGTGCACAGGTCCTCAGACTTGCTAACACACAGATCCCATTGCTCACCGAACTGAGACCTGCAGGTGTTTGTTGTAACTTTACTGCCTTTAATGTCAACTTTCCATGTCTCCAAACACACAAAGATGTCTCAGCCTTGCGTAACCTCGATGTTGTGAGCCTGTGCTAATAAATCTGAATAAGTAATGGACAGATACAAATCTGGGTAATAGAGTTAAATATCCCTTCTTAACTCAAACACAAAGCAGATGTTTTCCATCTACCAGCAGGCCTCCACAATTATCCACGCTGACCATGCTGTCCCCCACAACTCCCTGCCGGCCCCTTTCTCCTGGGTGATGAGTATGATACATCACCATAGCTAGCTCAGGGATCAGGTTGCATTAATTCAACAGTACTTTTGTCAGGCATGTTTGTTGCGTGTCTTTATTCAGCTGCTTTAAAGCACCTCCTGTTTTGCTTTGCTTTGCTTTGTTTTGTTTGCTCCCCAGAATCACAACCTCTGCTTGGAGTCAGGGCTGTGCTGGGGAACTCAGCCCAGCCACCCAGAGGCTGGAATAATATTTGGCATTTTTTTCATGGTGCAGTGAGTGATCTTTGCGGGCAGCATACGAGCAGTAATTAGTACTTGACATATACTGTGAGGGAGAGGTCTGGTGGCAGGAGCTGAGACAAAGTGTAGTAGTTACAGAGTCCTTCAGGGTGTCTGCCTTGTGCAGCCCCTCAGAGTAATGCAAGCACACCAGTCCTTCCTGACATTCGAGCAGCTCAGAAGAGCTGCCAAGCAGGTAAAAATTGGCAGACAGAGGCCTTCATGTACAGCACAATCAAAAGCCCTGCATTTTTTACTGTGTAAATTATGTTATAATCAACAGTGAGTTCTTGTAATGTTCTTATGAGCTACTGTGCTGAAAACCATCACTGGAGGCATCACCATGCACACTTAGAGAGCTTTGGTAGCCCCTGTGACAACCTCTCAGGCAGCACTTGCTGGAGGCTTTCTGGCCAGCTCATAACTGCAGCCAAGGGGCCACCTTTACCTGATAAAGTGGAGGTAATCTGTTGATCTTCATGTCTGGGATAACCATGATACAGATGAAAAGATAATGCTGAGCTAAACAATAATCTGGCAAGAAGATCTCAAAATCAGGCCTTCTTATTTATTTTTGAATTAAAAAAACACTTTTTCTCCTTCTCTCTCTCTATCTGGAACAAATTGAAAACAGTCCAATCTTGTAATTGTATTTCCACCATGGTGTGCCAAGGCAATCATAGCTGTCAGGACCAAGCTGTCTTCTTTAAGAGTTAAATTTTATTAGTCAGCTGCATGAACTCCAATTTATCCCTTGGATCCGCACAGCAGAGCCTCAGCATGAACTTTCTGGTTGCTCTACAAAGAGAAGCCTCCCAGCAGGATGATTAGGATAATGTGTGCAAAGATAGCACCAAAATTCAATTAAAAATGCTTTTTGTTGAAAACAGACTAGGGAGAGCAGCTCACATCTCAAAAGCCAGCTTGCATCACTGGGCCAGAAAGTACTGTTTTACAGGAAAGGCCTGTTATGGGGATTGCGTGACTTGGGACATTTGGTTCTGGAAGATACAAGGTCTAAAATCTGGTATATACAGAGCATTTGCTACCAAATTAATTTTTGGCCTCCGAAAACTGTCATTGTCTTCTTCCTCATTTTCCCCCTCAAATTCTTTGGAACTTAAGGAGTATTCTTAATTGACCTTTAAGAGTGAAACCTTGGCTGACAGTGCAGCCAATGCCTTCAGAAGGTCAAAGGTGGTTGGATGCAAACCAGATCATAGAGCTCTGACCTCACAATACTCAGCACTCTCTAAAGAGAGTTCAAGCAAGACCAGAGTGAACATGCTCTTCCCCAAATAGAAATTCCCTCCAGGTCAGGATTTAGGACAGAAAAAATTCCATTGCTGCAGCCTGAGTTGGACCTGTCCAGCAAATATTTAGAAGTTCAGGGTGGCCTGCTGATTTCAGTTGGACTGAAGTTTGATCAGTCCTCCTATCCTGGAGATTTCAGAGATTTCTTTCCTAGCACCACGTCCAAAGAAATGAATAACTTTCATGTTTTAAAAGAAAAGAAATAAAATAAAAGAGCACGAACATCTGGAAATCAGTCCTCACAAATGGCTGTGTATAATCAGGATTAAGCCATTACTGCATCTTACTTCTTAAATGAGGGAAAATTGAGTTGTTCTGAATTACAGTCCTCTCTACTAAGAACCTGCTACAGACAGAGAGGAAAAGAAAACATTGCTTAAATAGCAGAAGAATTTAAGCTTTTGAAAAACTCAGGTTTCCCCTGCGTAAACCATTCAAACACTGGAATGTAAAGTAGTGATGAAAAATGAAAGCCACGTCAGCCCAGAAAGCAATATATTAAAGCAAAGTGTTTGGGAGTCAAAGGCCCTTAAATAAATCTAAAATACATACTTTATTTTAAGCCTTAAATCTGCTGCTGCTAATCCTCATATTTAAAACCAGAAATCTATTTTCCTGGAAAGCAGCTGAAATGGGATGGAATTTGACATGGCTAGCCCAACACTAACTTATTGTCTTTGATATTTATTGTGTCCATCACTACCAGCATTGTATCTCTGATCTATTTCAAAATTATTCTTATACTTTATTGTACTCTAATGAGTAGAATATAGCTCTGGAACCAAGATCCCAGCTCCCTGTCCCCTGCTGCAGTAAATACTGAAGTGGTAGATGGTATCCTAACCTGCTAACCTGCCCCATTTCCTTTGCTGACAGCACTCAGCATTCACACATCATCTTTTCATCAAAATTTGCACACATTTAATCCTGCACCAATTGTGGGCTGGCAAGTCTCTCTGTCACCCTTTTACAGTGGAAGAAACTGGAAAAGGGAGGTTTAATGCACTGCCCAGGGCAGAGAGAGATGTGATGCTATAATAAAAGTTAGGAACTGCAGGTGATGTGGTCCCATGGCTACAGCACAAGCCACTGGGAGCCAGGAAATCTGCATTTGGCAATCATCACAGCAGAGAGGTGATGGGAATTAATGCAATCGCTCCTTTCCTCAACACCAGTTTCATTTTGCCCTGGTACCTGCCTTGTCCAGGAGTCCCTGGACAGGAGGGCTCATCAGAAGAGGATGTAGTCAGAGGACCTTTCCCCTAAGTGCCTGTGGTGGTTTGACCATGGCTGGAGTCCAAATGCCCATTGAAGTTGCTCTGTCACTCCTCTTTCTAGCTGGACAAGGGAGAGAATACATATTGAGAGGCTTAAGGAGTCGAGATAAGGACAGGGAGAGATCATTCCACAATCAGCATCATGGGCAGAACAGACTCAACACAGAGTAAAGGACAGAAAACTATTTATTACACTTCACTGCACGCTCAGTGAAACCAGAGTCAGATAAAGAGAAGTACAACCAGATTTAAAACACCTCCCCCCATCCCTCCCTTCTTAGCATTTATATGCAGGATTTCACTCCCTTCTCCCTGCTACCCACCCCATTGTGGCACAGGGAATGGGGGAATGGCAGGGAATGGGGGAGTGGGGTTTCAGTCAGTTCCTTACGAGCTGTTTTCCTTCTTAGCTGGGTGGGGGGGATGTGGTAATTCCTCATACCCTTCCCCTGCTCCAGTGTGGGGTGCCACCCATGGGAGACAGTCCTCCATGAACTTCTCCAACTCCAAAATGAGTCCTTTCCCACAGGGCTTCAGCTTTTCACCAACTGCCCTAGCTTAGGTCACTTCTATGGGGTGCAATCATAAAATCATAGAATGTCTCTCAGCTCCAGCCTGGTCCTCCATGGAGTCATGACTTCCCCCTACCACCCCCGGCAAACCTGTTCCAGAGCAGATCTCTCTCTTGCTCATCTCTGTGTCTCTGTCTCTCTCCATGGGCTGCAAGTGCTGGCAAAGGCTTGCTCCAATGTGAGTCACAGCATCTTCTGTCTGTCTCCACCTGCTCCAGCACGGGACCTCTCCACAGGCTGCAGGTGGGGTCTCGGCCTTTTCCATGGGCTGCGAGGGGACACCCTCTCCACCATGGGTTTCTCCACGGGCTGCAAGGGCATCTTTCTCTTGGGCACCTGGGGTGCCTCTTCCCCCCGGCCCCACCTTCCGTGGCCTTGGTGCCTGCACAGTTTCTTACATCTTCTCACTCCCTTCTCTGGTGGTAAAAAGTGACTGGTTGCGGGGTTTTTTTCTCCTACATGTGATTCCCAGAGGCGCTGTGACCATCGCCAATTGGCTCAGCCTTGGTCAGCAACAACTCCAGCCTTGAGCTGGCTGGTGTTTGCTCTGTCAGGCCTGCAGAGAGCTTCTCGCTGCTTCTTGCAGAAGCCACCCCTGCAGCCCCCCCCTTCTCCACCAGAACCCAGTCACGCAAAACTACAACAGGGTCTCTGATACTTCTGCATTACAGATGCAGAAGTGAGAACAGATGCAGTCAGAATAGCCACTCCGAGTTGTTACTCAGAAATTTATAAACTATCTTCCTTATCGTATGAGCAGAATGCAGGACATCTGCCATATTGCTGTGAGATTCTGGTGTGTGTATTTCGGGCTCTTCTGTGTGCAGCAACAAGAGCATTAGCCTTAGGCAGAGCTACACAAAGCCATTTGGATACTGTGGCCCGTGACAGGCAGCAGGGACCCCCCCTAGTTGTTTAATATGAAATAAAAACTTCCCTGCAATATGAACCTCCAAACAGAGCATCCAGCTCACTCCCAGAATAGAGAGGCTTTCTAAATTTCTGCAGGCAGAGGCCTTGTGGGCAAGAGGAGTCCAGTCCTGGAGAGTGGGAGGGAGTCACAGACTGCAAGCATTCATCCCACCAGAGCTTCAGTCCACATGCTTCAGTCTCAATGAATCTTTCAATCCCTGATTCTCCCTTCTAATAGAAAATGCTATTTTTTAGGATAAAATCAGAAAATTCCAAGACACTCAGTGGGATGCGACTAATTAACCAGGATGGACATAATCTGGTCTATATAAACAGCACCTAAATCCTGACATACTCCTAATGAACAGACCTGACCAATAAATGAAATAAGGCAAAGTTTTCTCCTGCCAAGTAATACATTTTTCTGACAAAAAGATTTGAAACAAAATAACCCAAATAATTATGTTGACTTTGAATCCCAGGTTTATTTTCACTTTGTTTTTAAACTTCTCTGATCTTTGTGAAAGAGAGGTGGAGGACAAAGGCTCACGTTCCTCTCCCTTTTCCCACAGATAAAGGAATGGAGAGGAGAGAAATGGGAGAAAAGTGCCAGTTTTCAGGTATACCTATTTTATTTCTCTCCTTTTCCTGAGCAGGTATTACAGTAGGAGAAAAAGAGGAGGAAATGTGTGAAATAAGGAAGGAGTGAGATTTCTTCCTTTTACTTCCTCCTGTTTGATTTCTTTCCCCTTCTTTTTTTAAAAGGCAAGTAACTGGATGAAGTGATACTAAAAACTCACAAACTCAAATACTGAAAAGCCAAATCTAACAAACTGTTAGGCAAGACTCAATTAAAATGGCTCTGTATTGAATTTTCATTTACTGAAAATTTTTACTAGAAGACTTACAAAAACATTGGTTTAAAATAAAATGCATACTCCATGAGTAGGAGAATATAAATGACAGAGAAAGGACACAAAACGAGAATAAACTGTGAATCCTAAAGTGCAGAAACAAAGTACTTCACAGCCTGATTCTGTAATGTGTGACATTTTCCATCGTATAGAGGGAATCTAAAATATTTGTCAGTCAAAACCTTTAAAACACTGAGTTTCCTCAGCACCTTGTCATTTCCACTGTAGTCAAGATCTTCAGTACCTTGCAGCATCTGCCCCCCACTCACATATGTCTGGTGTGAAATTGTGAATTTTCTCCAGGATCCTTCCATATGGGACTGTAATTCTCTGGTCATGGAAAAGCTGCTCCCCATCTCCAGCTTTGTTGCAACATTTCCTATAAACATGACTGATGAATGAGCATTATCACTGTATGAGTACCTTAGCCATCCCCAGCCAAACTGTGACTATTACAAACCTTGGCATAAAATAAACCAATATGTAATCCTTGCTACAGTTGCTTTTGCTACAGTCAAGGGAGTCTTCAAAATAAGTTTCCCAGTGCATGTTTCCCAAAAGCTCACCTTCAGAGCTTTGTTTTACAGGCCTTTGCTACAAATCACAGACCTGCATCGAGGAGGTTCTATACTGAATCTCATCACCATGTGTCTGAGAGTCTTTGCAGAATACACCATGCAAGCAAACGTTTTATGTAGTTAGAGGAGTCTGATGTATTCTTTGATGTGACCTTGGTATGAACAAAATTATTCTTTTAGGCTTGAACCAGACACGCTGTTTGTTATTTTTCATGCTGAGGATTATATTTTTGAAAGAAAATAGAGGGTACTACCATCTGAAATTATTCAGCTGTTTCTTGAAATATGAGGAAAGGAGAAGGAATGAATGGTTTAAGGAATGGATGGTTTAGACATACTTACCAGAAGCCCACTTTGTCACCTTGCATCTCTCTGGATTCAAGGCCTTGAAACTGGTCTGTCCTCTCACCACAGATACTGGGAAGCATGTTTTGTTGCTCTCAGGAAGTTTTTGCCTGTATCTGGCAAGCTATGAGATGTTGAAAGATTTCATTTTCCTTCTACGGAGCAGGAACTTCCCTAACATCACATTCTCGTCTCAGAGGTTTTGCCTGCACCGAGCACAGGCACATTACCTTGGGCAAGAGGAGGGGAGCCAGACTTTCTCTGTAAGCTCCTTGGCTTCCCTGCCATTCACTGTCTCACATTGGGCCAAGCACACCGGCTTTCTGGCCCTTTCCCAAGGAGTGTCTCTCTGGTGGATTGGACTGAGCTGTTCCTTTTTTTGGGAGGCCTTACTCATCGAGCACCACTGGAGGACTTTGAACAGAACAGGGACATTTTGTGGTCTCTTCAAATACTCGGGATCCACGTGCCAGGAAACACTGGCATCTCTGAGGAGCCTGAATAGTGGGGACTTGAGGCAGCTGAGCCTGAGGAAGGGATCCAAACTGTGTGGACATCTGTGCTGCATGTAAAGTGCCACTGAGTAAAGGACATGCCTTTCTGTATGGTGAGAACAGCAGGAGATGCTGTGTGATGTATGTGCAGCTTCTTTAGCTTAGGACTGGATTTCTTGCAGCCTGACTGATCAGGTGTCGAGACAGAGACACCTCCTTCCAGACACTCCCCATTTCTGATGTGCCATTTTGGTTGTGCCAGAGGGGGTCAGGGCTTTGTTAGAGCAAACAGAGAAACTGTGAAAAAGTATCTTTCAGTCACCTCTGCATTGAGGACACACACTGCCTTCCTCATGCACAGGCAGTACACAGCTTTGATGGCTTTGGTGCCAGCTTCTGTAGACCAGAAATCACTCTGTTGTTCTTTGCTTATACAGATGCTTACTAGACCCAGGCACTGAGGCAATGCATGCACTAACAATTAAGCAACAGTAATGACCTTTCGAACCCAGTCTAGCTTCCCTAAAATCTGTTTGCAAGAAGAAACTGCTGTTTTCTCCATCCATTTTCCTAGCAGCCCATTTCAGATACTCACAGACCTGTTCTGGCTTCTCCTTTGCAAGCTGCCTCACTCCATCAGGAGCCTCTGAAACAAGCCTGTACAGCAGTGCTGGCCCCATTAAGTCTACAAGGGACATCAGGGGAGAGGGGCCTCTTTGGACTATTTTTTTCAGCAGTACAGCAGGGAAAAAAACCACTCTCCTCTTGGTGAATACAATGGGAAAAATGAGATTAAGACAATTACATAGTCCTGCCCCCATGCATTCTTGGTTTGAGCCAGGGGACCTTGAGCAATAGAATATAACGTAACGTCCCCACTTTATTTCACTGTTGCTTTCTTTTAGAGATTTTTTGAGAGAGATGTTCCAGGTGGCCTTTTCAAACATGTTGACTGCATGTAAGAGGGGGGAGAAGTGGGCAAAGGCATGAATAGACTTTCAGAAAGGAATCATAGTCCTTTGGAGGGCTGGTGTACTTCAGCTGTGAACACTTCAGCCCTCTGATCAAGATGGAAACAGCAGTGTGTGACTGAGACACCATCATCCTGAACAGTCAAGGAAGACTTCATGAGTTAGTGCAGTGGAGCAGCTCCATGAGAAACATGTGGCGTGCTGGCAGAAAGCAGGATCAGCTCACAAACAGCAAGCAAAGAATCAGAGAAGAAATTATCACATTTATACCAGTTGCCAAGCTTGAGACCCTGTGCTGTCACTTCCATCTACCCATGTATTATGGAAATGTATCTGATGATACCAAGCCTAGTGAGAGTTTGGCCTATGCTCCCACTGGACATTTTAAGCAGCCCTAAACTGCACAGTGCACGTGCTGTGGGCGTGTAACACTGCAAAACTGCTTAGTATTGGCAGAGAGAGGGAACATTGTGTCTTTTCCAGCTGTAACTCTTGTGGATCCATGGGAAACTTTTCCTCTGAATCATCTGCTTTAGTTTGCTGTATTCTTTCTTGGTGGCTGGCTTGTATTTCTGTTTGCAGACAGTTCCGATACAGTTGCTTTAGCTACCCTCCATTTTGGTATCAAGCCACATATTTTCCACCCCCTAATATTTGTAATTAATATAAATAGAGGTTGTGCATTTATTTATATGTATTAAATGCCAAATTGGCACATGTTCTCTTGGCTAAGCCAGGGTCTGGAGATTTCCCTGCATAGTGTCCTCCAGGCTGCAGGGATCACTTCCATTTCAAATAACAGCTTTTCCTTGAAAGCCTCCATGGCACCTGTGCTCCATCAACAAGGGAGCCTCAGGCCTGCTCCAACACACACGAGGTGGCTGTGTAGCAGGGAACAAGCACTGGCTTTCATCCACCTGCCTTGCAAACATGTCCGTGCTGTGAGAGGGAGCCACTCGTGCAGCCCATTGGTGAAGGCTTCCAGCACCATGGGCTCTGGTCCACGGCACACCAGCTCCCAAGCCCCATCACTTCCCATTTACAAGGTGTTCTTACTGCCAAAGCCAGAGTAGCCCTGCCTGTGCTGTGATGCTGCCTGAGCACCCACAATAGACAAGACATTAGCCTTATCTCTTTCTATGTTTGTCTCTCTCTTTCACCATTCTCCTCTGGTTTCCCCCATCAAAGTGTCCAAGCACTTCCCAAACTGAACAGCTGCCTGACAAGCCTTCTCCCCAAGGGCTGCTATGTCTTGGATGCTTTCAGATCCACTTCCTCATTCTATATTGCTCCTCACACATCATCTTGTAGCAGCAGACCCTCTGAATCCGACACTCAAGCAGTAAGTGACAAAGGAGTTGATTACAAACAGATCTTTTTGGTTTGCATACATGTGAACGCATATTGAATTCCAAGACTGGAAATCTTTAAATTGTTTTCTTATTTCCTTGTCTTTTTCCTACTCATTTCATGTTCCATTTTTAGCTGTGCTTGCAACTTATTTGGAACCTTCCCTCCTAAGTCACACAGATGAATTATCACTTCGCTTTTTCTGGGAAAATAATACTATAGAATGTTCATACACAAGTACTACTGGCAAGGAACATGTAGGTAGTTTAGATTTATATGGCTGTAACTGAAAGCAGAACTTGGCTATATTCTGCCTGACTGTAATGAAAAGAGATAGTCACAATGGGCTTTTATGCGAACCTGGCTCTTAGAAATTATAAAAATAAAAATAGCAATGCCATCATTTGTTAATTCTGAATAATTTAAAAGTCAAATATGCAAGCCTGTTCTTAAGGGGATGTGCTGAACTGAAAATTATAAAAATAAAATAGTATGAAATAGTATGTCTTTTACCAGCAGGATAGAGGCAACATTGAGACCCCCAGGAATTTGTATCATAGTCATCAGCACATGGTTTGAATACTACAGGTTTTTCTAGACAAAAACAATAAAAGTATCTCTTTTAAGGTCCTTGGGATGAGCCTTTTCTTCATGCTTGTAGAGTTTCTGAAGCAGGCTCTTTATGTAAGCATCAAGTGGCATTATGGTGACTGACCCAAGCCTTGGTCATCTGCACACAGAAGTTATACCAGCTATGCTGTGAATCTCATAGCTTAGCAAAAGATGGTCAGTTGACCACAGCCAACAGGAATCAGCAGCAAGAAAGCAATTATAAGATCCTTTTTCTTTTTATGAGAGTTTTACTTGAGACCCTTGTGGCTTTTCACACAGATCCGATCAGTATCCAAGCCTTATCCATCTCCTGTTCTTGTTTTATGGACCGCACTGACTTACCCTTTTGTGTTTGTCAGTCTCCAATTAATAGTATATCAAGCAGGTCCTGCTGCACAGTCTGTTCATTAACAGCACTGAAAGGAAACAAGTATGTCACTCAGATGCCATATGCAACTTTTATATCTTGTTCGTTTGTTGCGTGTATGAGCTTATATTTAGGGCTGATGACAAGTACCATATTGACAAGCCCAAAATTCAACATTAATTCCCCATGTCTTCATCACGAAGGAACTTGAACATCTTCCAGACCATGAATCCATGTGGCTCATCCATGACATGTGAGATTTCTTCTCTCGCATCTTCTTCCTGGGGAAAGTTGTGCACACAAAGCTAACATGTTTGGGTAGTATTTTTCTGAAGACAATTTTTGCAGACAGTCATGCTGCACAGTTTTCATGCTGCATATGCTGTGTATGTTCCCTCAGTTGCCTCCTCCCCTACAATTTCTGAATCCACTGGCCACTTTCAGTCATATTTGATAAAGCAGGAGAGATATGAAAGACAAGAATTTCCTATATAACAAGGAAAATCAGGGACTGGGTAGAGAAAGGAGACCCCAGTTAGTGTCCTGAGTGAGGACTGCAAAGTAAGAGCAGTAATTATCTATCATCTCTCCTGTTTGATTGCCAACTGGCAAGAAACAAATGCATCCTAGAGAGTCAGACAGGTTCAAAATGAGCCATGGCACGTGCTGCTTTTGGCTCCCCAGGAGTTAGGGGACTACTAGAGACAAGATGAGGCTCTGTGAGGCATTTCGGGCAATGAAGGAAAACATACCATGGAAATGGCTATGTTGGTTGTCATTATATGGATGAAATACAGAAATCCCACAGAAAACCAGGATGCTTCAATTCACATCTTCAGGAAATAACTTTTTAAAATATGTGCCTGCTCATTGTTCAGTGCAGAGAAGGGGGGTTATGGCAAATGCCTGGCATGTAGAGAAAGAAAATGCTGAGCTGCAGGGTGTCCTCAGGAGCTTATATGGAACAGTTTGTCCTTTGTACAGATGGGTTTCCCTTTAAAGCACTGGCATGGACCTCAGACTCCACAGCACATCCAAGGCAACAGAAATTACCTTAGCTCCACAGACTGATGACAAAACTTTCTCAAATTATTTTCTACTTGTGTCAGGCAGAGGACATGTCCACAGACTGCTGGCACAGCCAAAATTTTGTTAAATTGTAGTCAGTGAGTTAGTCTAGCTTCACTGTGATGCTGGAAAATACAGATGAAATTAACTAGGACAGTAGTTTAGCAAGAAGAGCACACCTGCCAGACCATTAATCACAATATCTTTGCAGTTTCTCCTTTATTTTTGTGCAAAATGGTCTAATCCCAGTAATCATACATTTTTCTTCTGATGTGTTTAGCTTGCTTTTCTTACATTTACCCATACAAAAAATCACAATTGCAACAAATTGAGTGGAGAATCAGGAGAGGAGACTGAGGCTACCAATATATATATATAACATACAGACACACACAGACACACATACACCCACACACACATAAACTCTGTGCATCTCTATGTATATGTATGTGTATTCCTTTCATCAAATGAGAAGAAATGTTCTCCAAAGCAACTGTGTTATGCTCAGGAACACATGATGCCCCATCATGGGGTCCTTCTGACTGATCATAAGCAAAAATAAGAACTCTTTCCTTCCCTTCCCCCATTTCTATGTTGGGAAGACACATTGTAATGATGACTGCCTGTATTGGCTTTGCATGTGACCCTTCTCCAAAAGCAATTCTTTTTCATCAGTTTCACATAAAATCTGTCAAAATCCTCCTGCCCAGATAATTTCTGTGAGGCATCCTTATGTCTCCCAGCTGGATGGCTAAAGCAATGGCCTATTTCCTGACCCTAGCATCCATTTTATTATTAAACTTGCAAAAGCAAGCAATTCTTCAGACTGGCAGGCCAGGCAAGAAACCTAGGCTTCAAGAAACCACACACTATGCACATGTTTTGCTTCTACTAAGATCACTGGACCTGACCAGCTGCTGACTTCTGAATTAATGACCAATACCTCCTCCCCTCAGGTGCCCCACTTAACTTTTGCCTGGAACAAACACACAGCCATCAGACCTGCTGGGAACTGAATCTCAAACTACTTTGGACATTGACCTTTCCAACACTGCATGAATTTTTAAAAACAGTTACTGGAAGTTCAATTACCAATTTATTTATTTTTTAATTAGTCAGCCCTTAGGAAGAAAACGCGATAGAGTTTGACATCTCCTTCGTCCCAGCGCTGCTTATCAGCATGTGCAGTAAACAGGGGGAAAATCATAAATATTACATTCTCCATCAAGATAAGGGATCTCAGAGTGAAGAATTGCTTCCCAACAGTAAACTTCAGAGCGATGTCATGGAAATGGGTCACAGATTCCTGGAATGCAAAGTCCATAGTGTGTCTTCCCTGGAGTGAGGGATTCTCTCCCTCTCCCACACAGCTCTGGCTCCCAGGCAGCTCCACTTCAGCACAGAAAGTCAAGGCAGCAGCCTGAAGGTGCTTGCATCAGCAGCTGTGTCAGCAACCTTTAGGCACAGAGTGGAATCCTATGTTGCTCTGGTGTTCAAGTCCTCTGCCTTGGTGGAGAGGAGGTTTCCTGCCTGCTTTGGAAATGAGGATATGTTGTGGGCTGAAAGGCCCACATTACCCATGTCCCATGAAGCCCCTGACCCTGCCAGGGTCTCATTGCAGGATCAACCACTTTCAGTGGGAACTCAGCAAGGTCCAGACTGACCCCATCAAACCCAGCCAAGAGGGAGAGAGGAGCAGTCAAAGTCCATTCCACTGCACGGCCCTCTGGGCAGGGGTCGTGCAGCTGACTGCAGGAAGTGGGCAATGGACCATCTCTGGGAGAGAAATTATGCTTCCCCACCAGTGCAGGAAGCTGCTCTGGCTCCTGGCTCTCTTTAGCATTCACAGGGATGACTTGGCGTGTTTATGCTCCTTATATAAATCCTGATAAACTCCTAACCTCAAAAACATCCTGTAACTAGGGACTCCCATGTCTAGTTGCCAAATTGTGTGGAAAAGTGTTTCCCATTATCACTATTACATTTGCTCCTGTTGCTGAGTTTCACTGAATCTCTTTGTGTTTGTTTTAAAGACAATGTGTATATTAATTCCCCTCTCTCTCATGTATCTCACCCACTCTACTCATACATTTATCATGTCCACTCTTACTAATCTCCTCTTGAATGTAAACGCTTCCAACATTGTGCAGTCTCTGCATATGTAAGTTTTGCTTGTCCACATCAGTATAGGCATCAGTCACTACCTACTTGCCTCGAATAAGGAGCAGCAGCTAAAAGATCAAGGTGGCTCTGTAAACCGTTATTCGAAAATTAGATCAAGCACCATTGCTTTTATAATGGCTATAGAAATAACTTAAAGGAAAGTCTTAATGACAACATGTCCTGTCTCTGTAGCACAATTTTACTATTAGTATATTCTGTACAGAAGGGCATATGTTTTATTAATTGTCAAAAGCATAAATAGCTTTTTAAGCTTCTATTTAAAGAGCTCTTGGCAAACTATAAATACTAAAAGAACACATTTTTTTGCATGCTTTTAATCCCCTCCCTAAACAAATCCTCTGACTTGAATTCTTTACATTTTGAAGGCACTTGGGTTTATGGTTTGCTGTGTGATGCTCACTGTTAATGGTACCCATCACATTTTTGTGGTATCAACATTATCTGTTTTCTATAAATGTGCCATTATAATTCAAAACAGCAGCTTTCAAATATGTTTTGCCTCTGCTCAAGGGAGATCACATCAGTTTGTTTTACACTCTCTGCAGAACTGCAATAACCAAAGTATAATTTGTATGACCCTTCAGTATTTAATTCTTAATTAAAGTGCCCTGAAATTGTTTAAATCCATATTCTCATAATTTTCAGCCTGACTCTTAAGTCACTGCAGCTGCTATACAAATAGACTGCATTTCAGCCTCTTCACAGAAGAAGATGTATATGACTGGACCACAGCTTCAGCTTGCAGAGCCACCTTGTCTGTTCCACTATAACACTTTCCTGGAGTTCCCCCTTTCTTTAGAGAGGGAGAGAGGAATTTGAGGAAAATCTCTTTCCATTTCTGCACTTTTCTCTTTGTTATGAAGAGTCCTCAGTTCTTCCTCTGTCTCTTCCCAGCATAAACTTCATTTCCACTACAGTGACATGACATAGCAGAACAGAAGAGCCCCAATTAGGTGTCACCTTCAATTGCAGTGATTAAGTGTAGTTCAATGATGCAAAGGAAAATTAAATATTTACAGGTTTTTGTAGGATGTACAATGTTTGACCTGCAATGAGGAAGACCCCCCTGCATATCTTACCTATCCTCTCAAAAGTATCCTTCTCTCTAAAATAATGGTCTTTCTGGATTCCTGCTATGAGTAGTTGTATTTCCAGAAGTCACACTAGGACTAAAGCTATTAATCAAAAAGCTTCTAGGCAAAGCTGTCACCTTGAAATTCATGTTTGTATCAGAGTCGGTGCTGAGATTAAAGGCAGTCCCCTGACCTGATTTTGTTGATCCACATTCTATGGCCCAAGGGAGTTTCTTTAAAATAAAAAGGCACAATTAAAAATAATAATATATGAAAAAACCAAGCAAAGAGGAAATGAATAAGCATTAAGCAAAGAACAATGGGATGGGTCACAAACGATGCACAAGGCCAAACGAGAATTGCAGTCTCGGCTTCAGCCCTTTGAGGGCTTATGCGTGTGCTTAACTCCATTTCTGCTGGCCTCATCCTGCACTGATGAAGTCATTATTATATGATTCTATATTCAGTAAGAGCAAGAGCAAGCCCTACTGAAACCATCTAGCACAGCCATGTGACTTGAGGAGCTTAAGTGTGCTCTGAAGTCATGCTGGTGTCCCGCTGAGGCAGAATTTAGTTTCTCCCTGGGCTTGGTAACAATCTTCCAGAAAGGGGCTGAAGAAGGTGGGAGAGTCATGGCTTCTCTCTAAGATCAAAAAGAGCTAATGTCCCAGCAGAGCATCAGGAGACAGTATATAATGATGGGTACCAAATCTTCACCTACCACAGTGTCTCTGGGTACTTTACAGTGAGACTGCTAGGGGTTGTGGTGTATGCATAGCTCTTTGGTTTTGCCAACAGCCAAGTTACATCCTGCTCTAGGAGGCTGTGCATCGTGTTACAGTTTCAAGAAGGCATTACGCCAAACTGTGATCAACTCATTCAGGCTGAATTGCACGTTGATCGAAAACAGCCCCTCAGAGGCATGGAGGAATGCCTGTGGGTGAGATTATACCAAACAGGGGTTAAGTTTTCCCAAACTATTAAAAAATCTGGCCTCTTACGCAGACTCAAAGAAGTTGGGTTGCAGAAGCCTTCAGCTAACTGACGTGTGTGTTGTCCTTAGCTGCAGCCTGAGAATCGGAAACATCAGTTATAAAGTAGACAAAAATGTAAATACAGGAGTGATGTGTTGATCACTGCAGGCAAATGCAGGGAGCCAGGGGAGAAGAAAGAACTGTAAGTCTTTGTTCGGATGCTGTGACACAGCTGACCTCGGGAAAGCTAAGGACAGAGATCTGCTCTGGACCATCCAATCACTAATAGGAAGTAGAAGAAGCTTTTATGAGCATTTGTACAAGATATCCAAACAACGAGATATGGTGGTTGTAGGGTATTTTAGTTACCAACTATGTGTAAAAAAACCAATCGGGCAATTAAAATCTCCCAAGTAGATATCTGAGATTTTCAGCAGATCCTAAAAGGCAGCTATGTTAACAACATTAGAGCAAGCTACCCCTATGCAGATGAACACCAGGCACATAGGGGTAGCTTTCTGAGGACTTTAAAAAGCAGTTGCTACAGAAAGGTGTAATGCAAGCATATGGCTATGGATAAGTAGAAGGGAATATGACAAACAATTGGGTACAGAAGCAGAGCTGCTGCAGCACAGAAGGTGTTTCAACTAGGAAAGGACATAAACGGGAACTGGAAAAAGTTCTATAAATACATTTTAATTAGAGGAAGAAAAAGGAAAGTCCCGATCCATTACTAAACAGGAAAAGAGAGCAAATAACAAATGATGCACAGAAGCCTGGCGTGTCTCTTGATCCAGCCCTTATTTTAAAAAAAGCTGTTTGTGACCAGCTAATTAAATAAATTATTTTTAAAATGCGGTAGGACTGCAGATCAAAACAGGAAAAGACTGAGTTAAAGAACACTTGGATGAGCCAACTGCATACATGTCAGCAGGGCCTCATAAATTTCACCTGAACTAATTCAAGGAGTAAGATGAAGTAATCTGTGAATGGCCTGCAATTATTGTAAAGGAGTCACATAGAAGGGGATGAGCCCTAGAGCACAGGAGAAGGGTGAATCTAGTGCTGATCTTTAAAAAGGAATAATGAGACCCCAGGAAGCTATAAACCAGTCACCCTGATTTCCAAAAAATCTGGAATGAGTTACTAAACAATCAGTTTTTAACTACCTAGAAGATGGTATGATGATAAAAAGCAGTCCACTTGAGTTTGTCAAGAACAGATCATGTCAAACCTGTCTAATTTCCCTTTTTAACAGAGTATTTGGCTTAGTGAATAAAGAAGAGCAAGTGGATATGATTTATCTTAGCCTCCTGACAGTCGCATTAGGTATGAGCTAAAATGTAATCACAACAAGACGGGTGCACAACTCAGTGAAATTCACTCAAAAACACAGTTATCAGTTGTTCCAATCAAATAGGAAGTTGTTCGAGTGGGATTCCTCCGGGATCTTTTCTGGGCCTGTTTCCATTCTTTTCACTAATGATGTAGATGATGAAATCTGTGTTACCATTAAACTTGGAGAGACTACAAGAGAACCACAGTCAGAGGATCACAGTGCAGAAATGATCTGGAAAGACGGTCCACAGCCAACCTGATTAAATAACCACTAGGATAAAGTGCTACTTTCAGGAAGGAGAAATCAAATTCCCAACTAAAAGCTGGAAGAAATTTGTAAACAGTGGGATGGCAGAGTAAAGTCTGAAGGATGTAGCAAATGACAGGCTGGATTTGTGTTGGTAGTGCAGTACCCTGGCAAAAAATATAGAAATATCTGAGTTGTATATATGGAAGCATCAGATGAAAGACAAAGAAAGCAATTACTCTGCTCTGCACTTTGGTATGAAAGTCTCAGTTGATAGTTTTTGGGCACTGTACTTTAATAAGGATATAGATATACTGGAGACAATTCTGGAGGAGATCAACAAGTATGATCAGAGATTTGGAAAATACAGACAGTGAGGTAGAAAGAATTGCATTTGTTTAGTCTAGAGAAGATTGCTTAGCCTGGAGAAGATGAAGGCAAGGCAAGAATCTGGTTCCCAAATGCACGCAAAATTCGATGACAGGGAGCAATTGTTCTGGTTGAAAGTAAGGACAAGAAGAGGTCAGCTAAAATTGCAGCAAAAGGCTATTTATGCTGGGGCCTGGGAAAAGTTTTCCATCCATCGGTGCAGCAGAACACAAGATCGTCCAATGTCCTTCACTGGGGAAGCTTAGATACAGGTTAGGCAAATGCCTTCAAGGAAGAGAGAAAATAGAGTAGTTTGGGCCCAAAGACACCTCTTTCTGGATACCCTTCCCTGCCTGTGGTTCCTGCAGCTTTGAGGCTTAGTAGCTGAGGATGCAGGTGTGTGATGTCTGATACTATACTGCGGTCACTCTGCTGGTGATTTAATAGCAATGATTTTATATATAGCAATAATCAGCCTAAAGAGCCCTGCTTCCCCCTCCCAATATTCCTGGCTATCAGATTTCTCCTGCTGCTGGGGAGGAAAGACAATTACAATGAAAGAAATTAATGCCTGATGATTTTCTTCCATTAGCACAAGGAAGTCTTGGCAGTAAAAAAATCAGTGTTGGTTACTGAGTAAGCAGTGAATGTATGTCCATTTGTGGAGCTCCAGGTATGGAGCCCGTGACTGTGCCAAATCTGTATTAGGGCAACATCCAGGTACACTTCAGTCTCCATTTTTCCCAAATGCAATGAGAGGGATTGGGCTGCATCCTGGACAGGGCTCAAAGCCTGCTCTGCCAGGCCACCGGTCTGCACCACTAGGACCACAGAGGCACCTAGGTGAAGCACTGGCAGGTCAGTGCACGTGGACCCAGGCAGCCAAACAGTCCTCATCCTCAAGGGCTTGTTTGTGCAAGAGCAGGGAGTGAAACAGAGCCCATGGAAAGGGGACATGGTCACATACAGGTCCAGGCACACCCTCTCCCTGTTGCAGACTCTGATGTTGCCGCTGCTCCCTTGATCCTCTAGAATGAACTAAGACCCCCTGAGCCCTTAACTCTCCTGGTGGCTGTGTTTCTCAGATCCCATCACTTGGAAAGGGAACAGTGTTCCCCAGCCATTTTCTACACTTTACAGGATGAAGTCTGTCATGCCCAATTGCACACAGGAAGGTAGAGAAATGCTATCACCTTTCCAGACATGGTAAGAAAAAAAGGGGGGAGGAGAGGGGTGATGAGGGGGATGGAAAGCCCTGCCAGAATCATCTGCCTTCAAGAATTCATAATTCCTACACACAGACAGGCATATCTTATCTTTAACACTTGTTATACCCTATGTCAGAAGAGTGTTCATAGGGTAAAATAAATCGATTCATTGAAAATGCCTCTCCCTTCTCTTTTTAAACATGCTTCTTTAAAATTCTCTTTAAAATTTATAACCTAACTTTTTGATTATTATTTTAAAATTTCAGAAATGGAATTTTGCTGCTAATTTATTTTAGTGCCACTTCTTGTTTTCTTAACTGCTCAGGTCTAGCACATCTGGTGATCAAGAAACATCTTGTGGGGGCCCAGCTATTTCCTGTGAGGCTGTGATGTGCTTTGTCCTATCACTGCACCAGTCTGCAAGTGACACTGAGTTGAGGTACTAGGGCTGTTTTCCTGCCTTGAATGCTGTAAATCAGTGCCAAAAACGAAGGGCGTCAGGAAACTAATGAAGAGGAGAAGTAGCAGCACTCCTTGGAACAGATGCCGCCAGGTGATGGCCAAAGATAGTATTAGGGAAATGATGGAAATCTCTGCAAGGGAATCAGATGGGAGAGTATCATCAGCGGATAATTGAATTTTATAGTTAAATCAGAACTGTTCTAACACAGACATGATTTTAGATTTCATAGTTAAAGCACAGTTCCGTTTTGCACTGAAAACAGGAATTCAGCTTCTTTGTTATGTTTGAAAAATATGGTCTCCTCCTCAAATTGGCAGCGCTTATCCCTCTGGGTACAAGATGAATGGTCTGGTAATTTGTTAGTTTGGGATTTGCAATTAATTAGAAACTCGGTCCTTAAAGAAATCTGTTCCAATTGTTCCTTTGTTTGAAACATCTTAACAATGAAATAATGCAGACCACAAAAATGTTCCATCTAGTCAAAATTCATTGAAACTTTGCACACAGACAATAGCTGAATAAATTAGCTTGTAAATAAAAGTTTTGTAACTAATTGCAGACAGAGAATACTGTGACTTCAACAAAAACTCCTCCAATCATCTGGTTTCCTCTGGAGTGAATTTGCACGTGCTAATCCCATTGGCTCTAAAGATTAACATTCATTAATCCATTGACTCGGAGATGGCTGAATGTATAAGGAAGATGTTACTTGGCCAGTTCTTTTAAGTTTTTGTGTTTTGATTTTGTGCATAAAAGTAGCACAGCTGATCCGGTGTGTATTGAAGAAGCATTGCTGAAGAACCTGAATTAACAGAGCTCTTAACAATACTGAAATAGTGACACCTTGTGCCCCCTTCACTCAGATATCACTCTCAGCTCCATCACTCACCCAGCACACTAAACTGGTGTATCCTGTTGCCTAGAAATCCCTGAGAGGCTTAAGAAACACAGTTTCAAAGGGGTCCACAAACTTCTTGCAGCAGGCTCAAGTGTGCTACACAGACATATATGATTCTTTTAGAAATTTTGTAGTGATCTGCAGACTGAAAAGCAAAATGAAATAGCAGATTTGATTCATGTATTTTCATGCTCATTTTTTTAGGTGTAGCTCTGGCCATCTACATTGGCTGTAAATTCCTGACACAGAAACAACCAAAAGAGTAAAAAAAAAAGAGATATATTTTAAAAATAGAGGTGTAAGACACACGTTAACAGAAAGAAAAAAAGTTTAAAAAAATCAATTCCTTTCCCAGTAACTGTGCCTAACAACAACTTCTGTGGAAGCTTTTGAAAACTCTTTTTAGAACATGCAAATTTATGAATGAAAATGTAGTTCAGAAGCAAAAGAACTGTTTAGAAATAGTTGAAAATAAACATTGTTTCATTTTTTTCTTAGTGAAAACAATTTTTTTTGTGCTTATCCCACATTCATAAACATCTCCGATTCCTCCTCCATCCTACAGTGGGATGGGTTAATCTGAAAAAAATAAAAATCTTCCTAAATCTTAAAATAACATCCAAAAATGTCAGACCAAGTTGTCACTCAGACAGGAACTACACCCAAAGATTCAACAAAGATCTAATACAGAAATGACCCTATGCCTGGCAAATGGGCAGGATCCCTGCAGATGCAGAAGCACCCCAATAATGGGAGCAAAACAGCCCGCGTAGCATGGAGACTCTGCTATGATGACCAGACAGGAGTGGAAATCAGGACACATAACACACAAGGGAAACACAGAGTTGCACAGCTCCTGTGACAGAGAGAGAAATCCCAGAGATGCTGAAGCTGGTGGGGGATACAAACTGCTTTCTTTGCATTATCTGTTAGGAAAACACTGCCCAGCGGAAAGTGTGGGAGAAACCGCTTGCCCCGCCATAGGAGGGAGGTAGGCGCAGCAGTTGCTCCATCATGTGGAACAACCCCAGGTCTCTGGGACATGGCACTTCACCACAGTGGGGATGTGACACAAAAGAGGGGGCTCAAGAAGCCCCAAATGGCAAAGAGGCAGTATATGTAGGCAAGATGGTGAGAAGCAGCTGGGGCACGAGGTGAGAATCTGATCTGGGAAATGCCACCAGCAGAAGAGCTGGGTGGGTGCCCTCACATGGGTGCTGGGACACAGGCACGGGTTGGGAACCTCAGGAGCTCTAATGTTCTTCCGGTGATGGAAATGTTTATCCTGGGGACTAGGACAAAGAGGTTTGTTTTTTTCACCATGCCTCTGTAAAGAATTCCTCTGAATTTCCTATCCAAAAATAATAAGAGGCTACAGAGGAACTTACATGAACACTCTTTCTGCTCTGAGGCAGATACAGAGTGAGCTGATCAAGAAGCACTGAGCAATCATGAGGTGTGCATCCTCCCAGGGTTTCGTCCCAGCACCTTCTCGGGGAAGAAGCATGGCTCTCCTTTGTCTGAATGGGCACCTCCCAGCTGACCTTCCTGCTTTGGAGGACGGGGTGGCCAAGGCTGGTGCTCCTCAGATTGCACCACTTGGGAACATGAAACTGCATCTGAGGGCTGGAAGTGTGATTTTGGCAGTCAGTTCCTGTGTGCAGGGATCTGGCAGTAAATTCCAGGCTGCACAGAATTCAAGGTTATAGTGCTGAAGAAGGCACTGCAAAGGCTTGCAAGCAAGACCACTCAAACCCAGGAGATTATAAAATAATGTAATAATATAAAATAATCTCCTGGAATGAAACCAAGAGCTGATGTGACTCTGCCTTTGGGTCTGGCAGCTTGACCAGTGGTGAGGAATCACACAATAAAGTAGGTCACAGGTTTCCAAAAGACCTTTTTTCCCTTTAAGCTTATGAGAAAACGGTGATTTATGAAAATCAGCTTGAAGCAAGGCAGTGATTCTGATAATAAAACCTCAAAAGAGTATGGAGGACTCTGTCATTACAGTAATGGGCCCCAGATAAGTGCTCCATCAAGAGACTATACATCATTAGTACTTACAATGCGCTGAAAAGATAGAGTAAGGGGAGAATGAATGGCATCTGCTACAAAAATAAACTGCAACAGAAGCGTTCCTCAGTACTTTTATATTTTATACCATAAAATCCTCCATTTTGGAATTCAGTTAAGCCAAATATGCATTTTTCACCTCCTCTCATCACCTCAGAGTGCTTCTAAACCAGAAATGCCTCAGCGCAACCTGCGGGTTGAGCCTTGCATCGGTGAGGTGGCCGCCCATGTAGCGGCCATCCCTCCGGAGAGTGCCCAAGTCACCCAGCAGCCCCATGCAGCGGTGGAGGTCCTGCTACGATGTGAACGAGCTGAGGAGAGAAGCAATTTCCTGCCTTGTTTAAAAGCACTGAGGTGACTAGTGCGGTGCTGAGGAAAAGCAAACACAGTCTCGCCTGGCACAATCAAAACAAGATTTGCTTTCAAGCCACTTCCCCTCTGCCCATGCTGGCAGTGGGGCCGTGCTGCTGCAGAGGTCAGGGTGTGACAAACCACTGCAGAACTTTGCTTCGCTCGCATTTTTTGTAGTGATTTATGTAAAGGCAAACACTTTTTCTTGGATTGCTGCATGGTGGCCTCCATCCTGCTTCCCCCAGGATCTCCCAGCAGGTGAAAAACTGCTGTCAGCTTAACCATCAAAAGCTGTTCAGCCACGTCATTGGAGGAAAAGCAGAGGATGTATGGTGGGAAGGACATGCTGAGGAGGGCAAGCTGCTGGGGAAGGGGGGAAAGTGCTGCTGGGACCTCTGACCAGTCCCACCACACCAAGACCTGGTAGAGCCAGTGTCCCCAGCCCCATGTGAGTTGCTCAGGGACAGTGCTCCCTGCTCATGGGGCCACAGTGATGTACCCAAATAACTGGGCAAAGATAAACTGAGTGTGGGTTCAGGCTCTGAGCCAGACTGTTTCTGTGCTGCTTCCTAGTATTTGTTCCAGTCTAGCAACAAAGAAATGGGAAGGCTTGGAGTGACAATCACAGTGGCATTTCGTTTTGTTATCAGGTATCATATAAACTGTGCACAAGTTCCCTTGTTAGGCTGCACCCTCCATTGTATGTACAACTGCTTCTGGCTTATGACTATTTAAAATGTTTCTTGTGATTGCTCATCTTCACTAGCAGCAAATTTTTATTCATAATTTATGCAGTGCTTTTACAACTTTCACCCAAAGTAAAATAAATGTAACAGCTGGTGAGTCTGTAGCTGAAAAGGGTGATAAAAAAAAGCATAAAATATCTCTGAAATGAAATTTCCTTTCCAGCACATGTGCTGGGCCCAACATAAAAGACATAACGGAAAGTTTAATTTAAAACTAATTTATTGGTGAAATGTTATCAGAATCTCAACGAAGACAAATAAATCAACATGACACTGGGAAAAAGATCAGCTGGTGAGGATGAAAGCTACCAACATAACAATCTGTAGCCAGGGGAAGAGTTACAAACTGGAGTACATCAGCAAAGCCAGAGCAAAATGCTCCCTCCGCAACTTTGGATTCCAAAATGAATTATTTTGAGGTTAAAATGCTGATGGGTGCAAATATTTGTTTCTTTCATAAGAAGCAAATACTAGATTTTTGACTGTGAAACACTGCCTTGGTCCCATGTTCCTGTTCCTGCCTCCCCTTCCCCCATTCTTCAAAAGCACCAAGTTGTATGCAAGAAGCAGAAAAAAGAGAAGTGATGTTTTTGGGGTATGTTGACTGAACTTCACTACTAGATTTATATGTTTCTCCTTATTCAGGCAAAGAGGGAAACTTGAACATACACAGCTTCTCAGTCGCTGTAATCAGGAGACTGAATGTTTTGTTTTGTTTTTCTGGAAAGGTCTGGATGAATGAGAAACAAGAAAAAAATCACTGAAAAAAAGCTTCTCTGGCTCAAAGTTCACCCAGATACTGCCTCAAGAGGAGAGATGGGCTTTTGGCTGTGGACAGTGCCAGAGGTCCAGAGGCTGCACACAGAGACATTTCCTCCAGCAGCATAATTCCTCTTGCACCCAGGGAAGCAGAATTTGCATGCTCTTGTAAATGAGCAGAGCTGGGGAGAAGGTGCCTGAATCCACTGATGATCTCCTCTCTACTTGTAACATCCAGTGGGGTCCGATACTTTGGGTGGCCATTTTACATTACATGTTTTGCTCAGTACTTTGTGGATGTCTCAGTGAAAGGCAGTCAGAGTCCCCAAGAGGGCAACTTACTCAGTGTTCCCTTTGTGACCAGAAGCATGAAATGCTGGCCCTCTCTGAGGAGACCCTGCTGTCACACAGTCTCCAGCCTACACTTGAGAGAAGGTTTTAATTTTGCATGAGGCACGAATGCTTAGGGAAGCATCACACAGCTTGCATTTTGAAGCATGCACTTTGTTTTAGCAATGATGACCACAGAGTTATGAACAACAGTTCTAATTCAGTTCATGCGCACACACAATTGTATTTAATCAATGAATTCACTCCTGTGTGAACCAGAGCTCCAATTTGGCCAGTGTTTTCTTTACTGTAACAGATTATTCCTATTGACTGAACAGAGCGTGCCAAAGTTTCTTACACTCTGATTTATGTAAAATAATTAGCATTATATTGTCTGGATTTGAGGTCACTCAGCTCTTTTTCTTGTACTTTAGCATCTACAGTCATTCCCATTCTGTATCAATTAGCACAAGGGAAGCAGGATCCAGCCATAAAGGACAGCTCCTCTGCTTCACAACGTTCACTTTATCCAGACTGTTCTTACCTTTCCAGAAAGGACACCCCACCAAAAGCAAGCAAGCAAACAAACAAACAAACTCCCCTGATATTTTACTTTCAGAACAGCAAAAGCACTAACAAGAAGAGTTCTGCAGGGCACATGACTTACAGTTAAAGGAAAAGGTCTCTCTTCTTCCACAAACAGGCTTCCCAACTTTATAGAACAAAGATACCCTCACACCCACTCCTCAAAACAGGACTTAGCCTAAAGGGGTAGTCACTCTCAGCACTGGCTTGGCAGGCAGGGTAGGCAACTCCCTATATCAATGCTGCTGGTCTCTGCCAGCTGGGCTATTTATGGAGCTAATTCAGCTCAGTTGTAAAAGGGTGTTGTGATTAGTCTCATAACAGGAGGGTGAAATGAGAGGAACATCAATTGGTTAGGGAAGAAGTTCTTGAGGGTTTTCTTGGATGGCCTTGTTTCTCTGATGGTGCTTCTTTTCTTCAGGTAGGCTGCATTATTATTGCTTTATTATAAGAGTTTATGACCAACCAATTAAAAGGGTGAAATAGGGTGTTCTCTGCAAGAGCTCCTCAGTTTAGAAATCAGCTTTCTACCCTTTCCTAAACCAAAATTTTGCTATTAAGATTCTGGTTGCAGCATAAGCAAGGCTTTTATGTTAGAGATGAGCCCTTCTGCTGCACAGAGTACAATGTCTTTACCAGCTAACCAGGTCAGGCTGTGTCACTGGCACCATGTTCACCTGGGAACTGTGCACTTTCAGCACACGCAGGAGTGTTTGAGCAAGGTGAGTAGAGACCTGTGCAGACCTTAGAGACGTAGTCTGGAGATGCAGTAGGGCAGCACTTCAGGGGAGAAATGGGACCCCATTGTAACTGGGATCCACCTCATCTGGATAAGATTGTGATCAGCATAGATCATGTGCATCCCAAAGAATGAGTGAAAGTCTCAAAGATGTATTTTTGAAAGAATGTAGTCTCAGTAGCAAAAAAAAAAAAAAAGCCTGGGAAAATCTCTGGTTTTCTCCCCAAAAACAATAAATCTTAAAGCTGTAATTTATCTAAATGTGTGGCTGGATTTTGGTTTCTTTTATTAAATAAACAGCAACAATCACCTTTCACTACAGTTTCAGCATACCACCCTGCTTGAACACAGAGTCTGACCAAGGCAATCTTTTGTCTGCTTGTTTTATAAACATTACTTTCCATCAAAGTGAAAAGAAAAAATGTGCAGTGAGCCTGAGCAGTTTCTGGAAGCTGAAGTTCATTGAAATAGCAATGTGAAATATTTCATTTCAAGGTGCCAGCTTCAAAAACTTCTCCCTGATTATTAGGGTCAAGATTTTAATCAATTCTTTTCAGCAAATTTACTATTTGTTTGCAAATATGCTGTGTGCCTACTTCTGGGTCTGAGAAATTTTGTAATATGAGGGAAGATTTCTTTTTGTCTGCTGTTTTGCATAAAAGCCAGCCAAATGGTGATGCTGAGGTGAGATGAGCAGGTGTAAGCCACAGGTATTAAACATCGTGTTATTAGCAGTTCACATCTGTCCTCACTGTTCTTGATTAAATTTCCTTCTTACCTCTGGAGTACTTTCTAGCCTTCACTGACTGTCTGGTCATTGCTTTCCAAATTCATTACAGCAGTGAAGTATGTCAGGAGCGTAGACAGGCTTTTCATCTCTTGTGATGGAAAATGTGGTGTAATTACAAGTGTTTAAGGAAAGACATTCCCTAAGTGGGGCTGAGGGCCTTGCATCCCACTTTTAGGCATTCATCTCCCAGTTTTCACGTCTTTTAGTACACCACTGCTACAAGGACGATTGATGGATCACAGACAGCTTAGCTGGCTGCTTTCTCTCTACATTGGCTTTTGCCCAAGGAAGAGCAGGTGCCACTCTTGATGTTACACTAATTCACAGTGAAAAAGAGAAGCCTGCAGATGGACCTTGCAAGGCACAAGTAAATTGCCTGCTAACAGATTTGTGTTCTCCAAGCATCACCTAGACACATGATAAAGAGAAATGCCATTTCAGATTGCAAAGAGGCTTCTTATCAGGTGATTTCTCCTACTGACATCACAGAAGGCCCCAACTAATGAGGCTTCAGCCAATTTGTCCTTGGTGTTATACTTCCGATGAAGTTTGAGTGCATTCCTGGGGTGATCAATTCTGCATGCTTGACCCAAGCTGGACACAGTGGGATGGAGGGAGAGCTGCCCATGGTGTTTCTTCTTGTAATGTGTAGCGTGTTAGAAAACGCATATAGGGGCCATAGGTCTGTTTCAGAGTTTTCCACTGTACTTTATGGAATAAACATATCTGATTTTATTCAAACAAGAATTGAGCCTGAAGAGGATTTCAGCTCCTTATGCCCTTGGGGCAAAGATTGAACGCTAGATTGCAGCATCTTAATGTGGGCTCTTCAGACAGTGCAGATCAAACTACCCCCAAACTGTGAAGACATAAGGTTTGATCCAGGGACCTGATCTTCTGTTCCCAGCCAGGAATTCCACACCAGTGTAATTTCATTGACTGGCTGCAATTCCATTACTTTTGTGGGGTTTTTTGTTTGGGTTTTTTTTTAAGATTAAAAGGGGAGCATTGTCCTGGTTCTGAATGGTCTGGTTTAGGTAGGTATTTATCTCCAACGTTTTTCTCACAGCTTCCTTTAAGACCTTTGTGGCCATCCTACCAGGGGTGGGAAATTTACACGCTTATCCAGGAATAAGATTTGGCCTTATGAGTTTTATGGGACTGGGATAACAATAACTGTCTATTTTAAATCCTACAGCCAGACTGAGAAAGAACAGCCATTATGCTACTTGTGATAGCAAATCTGTATACCCACAAGTCTTAGGTGAGGGACCAAAATTCTACTCTGCTTCCCAGACTCTCCTACTACTCTTAAAACCAGCAAAATATATTCATTGGCAGAGAGCTGTACCTAGAGCCTGGCTGCTCTGTGCTACTTCTTATCATCCGACATCTCAAATGGCCCTACCATAACACTTTAATGTTCTGCAGAATATGTGTAGTGCACTGGAATGGTCGTTCTAACTGGGAGAGTGGGAAGATAGTAAAAGGAACAAATTATGGCTAATGTAGCCAATGCTGGAAGACAACAGAAGCCATCAGTCAACTTTCTCTTGCAGGATGTGCATCTAGCCACTGAAGGTAGAAAAATGTGCTGTGTTCACTCACCACGGGCTGCTTCATAGTCCTCCAGTATATCTGGCATGGGTAAGCAATGAAGACTGTCTTTAACAATAGAAGCCCCAGAAATCTCCTCTGATGGCTTAGTGTTGACCCATAGCCTAACAGTCAAATGAACTCATCCACCTCTGCTTGGTGTGAATGACGTTGGTGCGAAGAAATCAGTGATGTTGGCTAATACAGCAGAACAAGCGGTGGGAAATCTCCAAGGAGTATATGAAGGTCCTGACACTGGCAGAAAATGCCTGTTCAATGTAATCTGCATGAGAAGATCTTCTGTGGTTCTTCTCCTGTCCTCTACCTGCTCTGAATTCTGTCCCTGGGCAATGCTACGTATATTCAGTGTGACAGTTTCCAGCATAGCCAAGAGTTCAAGAAATGACAGGTGATTTGAGGTTCTCAGTCACAAGACTTCTTGCACTCATACATCTTGAAGAGGCCTGTGTGTTCACTGCCTTCTTAAAAACAGGCTAGAAGATGTCTGAAGACAAATATGAGCAATAAGTAATCCTTTTAGAGGATTATGATCAATTGTAGCTCCTTGTTGTATCTTTCCAAACCAGAAGCATCATGCTGCCTTTCTTGCTTCACCGGGAGTGATCAGGGTGGCACTCACCTTCCCCTCAAGGCACAGGAATACTTGACATTCCCAGACTGCCATTACCCATGCTGCCCAGTTTCTCTGTGTAGTTAGGCTGTTTTTGCTGCCACTGCAACAAGCTGAACTTCTGCAGAGCATGGGTTCCTACCCTTCAGGAGCACATATGATGCTAATTTGTCAGTGTCACTGGTACCCTGCCACCTACTCCCTTGAGGCTTTCTCCATCTGTCCCTGGTGATTTACTGCACCAGAGGGTCTCAGGAGGCCCCATAACTCCTTCCCTAGAGACTCTCTTAAGGTCATGAAGGCAGAACATCAAAAAAAAACCAGAGAAGGATGATTTTCCCTTTGGCTATGAGACAGTGAAAACACTGACGCAGCTCACCAGTACCTCACAGGCTGTCCAGTGCCAGTGATGTGGGGAAAGGTGACAAAAAGCTCCTCATCTGCAGATGGAGCTGCTCGCAGAGCTTGTCCACCATGGGGACAAAGACTGGAAAAGGAAGCCGACAGATGTGCACCATCCAAGTGCAGCACCAGGTTACTAACTGGTCTCATCAAAGCACCCTTGAAGCCTTGTTAGTGGCCAGGGCCACTGGGGACCCTGTGTCAGGAGAATTGAGTGGGGCCTTTTTCTGCCTGACAATAAAATCTATTCTAATTAAAATTCCCTGCACATGTACTCTCTGAAGGGCAGGGAAAGTTTTTGCCGCTTGAGGTCAGGGCTGAAAAATTAGCTGGTGGGCTCCAAGAGGGTGGACAAACAAACACCTGCTGTAGAAGGCTTTTGCAAGAGCAGAGATGTCAGGAAAATTGATGATGACCTTGCAGAACACACCTAGAGAAGGGACCTAAAGATAAACTCATAATCTGGGTTTTGGAGCTTGCAGAACAGGCAGCAAATTCAGCACCATTATCTCCAACCACCCTTGGTGGTGTGGAAGGAGACAACAATCCCTGTCTAAAGTGGAGGAACCATGTCATCAGGATGCAGCCCCATACAGCTCTGCACACCTGAAAAAGCTGCAGGGCAGGTCCTGCCTGACCTTTCACTGCTGGGGAGGGATCCTTTTCCCTCTAGCTGTTTCAAGGGCTCCGGAGGGAACAGATGTAGAATTTTTCCATTCTACACACCAAATTAATTTTTCACTTAAAAATTTGCCTCTTTCTTTTAAAATTCTAATGGGAAACCCAGAAGTTAGTGTTTCCTTTTTACATTCATGGGGTTTCTTAAACATTACAAATATACTAAATTTCAGTTCTGTCTTTAGCACTTTTCCTTTGGACAAATTTCTACTTTGGAACATACAGAGTGGACAAAAATGGGGAAAATTAAATTAGAGCTCCTCAGTCTTATTCATTATATTGCAATTAATGGTGAGAAAATAAGAGGAAAAAAAGGAAATTTTGAATCCTTGAAAAAAAATAGATAAAAATCTCTATCTAGTCTGATGTAGATTTGTATCAATGTCAAGATATTGCTAGCAGATTGGAAAAAATTATTTGAGAAATCTCCTCAGTGGAAAAAAGTGTTAACTTTCCAATTTTACTGTTTGGGTATTTCTCAGGTTGAACATATGAATTACTCTTGGAGCAAGGAGAAGAAGCGCACACAACATTAGTATTTCTCATAGCAGCCCCTGATGTCATTTTCAACTGACAACCCTAGAAGCTTGTGACATTTTATGACATTTTTACAGAAAATGTGTTCAAATATTTACTATCCTAGACCAAGGAAAACAGAAATTCTATATAAATGAGTCCACAGTGAAAAAACCCTGAAACATCTGAGGTTTTTCTCCTTACATCATGTATCATTCCCAGCTTGGAAGCCAGTTGTGCAGTGGTTTTCTAGTGGTGAGAGCAGGATATTTGGTTTCAGGACTCTTGGGTTAAATTATTGAATCTGCCATTGATTTGCAGTGTGACCTTGAGCAAGTCGTTTAAAGGGAAATATGGAATTATTAGTTTCAATTGGCCAGGCTCACTTACTGTCTTTGGCTTTATAGCAATTGCTACTTTTTATTAGAATGATTTGGAAGGAGTCTCTTTTTTGCAAACACTTTTTTGTGGTTTTAAATTGCTTAAGGGTTTTATATTCTCTCTCATAATGTATAGAATACCCAAACAATCAGCAGAGAAAAACTAATAATCTGGATTCTAACAGTAGGTTCCTATATACCACAAGCTATACTCCCAAGTCCTGAATTTGAATAGCATGTCTCCGGTTAGTGTAGTACATAATTGCATATGCACATTGTTGTGTGATCAGTAAACAGTAAAAGAAAAGCAAGCTGCACAAATAGATGACAAGATGAGCAATATTGCCTTATCTAATTTTAATAGACAGTACCCCTCAGGGATTTGGGGATGAGAGGAATGAATTATGAAAGACTTTTCCTTGGCACATAATTGTGTCCAGATAAGCAGGATATTATCTCCAGCTTTCTGTAAAAATCTAAATTTTCCAAGAGTTCTAAAGAAAAATGTTTTCTGAATAAAAAGAGCTGCCCACAAGTGTGTTCAAGCACTTGGTTACTTTTAACACCATAGCCGTGTTTCAAAGATAAGAAATTGCCCATTTTTCAAACCTCAAAGTAAATTTAACGTAACAACATTAAAAAGTTTGAGGAGGTTTCCCACATATTCTCATGTTCTCTGTCTCATCTTTAGACTTTTGTAAAATATTTAAAGATGGAAATTCTAATTCTGATAGTGTCAGGGGAGGGTAACCGAGTATTTCCATTCTTAACAATATGGTTAGAAGAGAGTTTAAAGTTAAGGTAGTCTGTAAGTTAGGAGCTGTTCTATCTTTTCTGTAGCCTGACGGGACCATGCAAAATACAGTCTAATACTTATATGTCCCGCAGGGTTATTTATTTTGAAGCTTAGCTATAGTTTATAAAGTGCTTAGAGATCCTCTGATGAAAATGTAATAACTATGTCATCATCGTCATCATTGTTATTATTGTGAATATCATTAGTTTTATTCCCCCGGTGAAATAAGAAATCAGTTAGTAAAGATTACAACAGCTGCAGGGAATGTTCCTCGATAACTTCTCTGTGTTTTGTACCATTGCCAAGAGAAGTTTATAAAGAGCTGCAGGAGTAACCGTGTTCCTAGCTAACGGGCAGGAATCTGCTTGGGCTGTCAAGTGTTCACTTGGTGTGATGAATAAAACTAATGCGTACACGGTGCACCATTTCTCGTTCAAGGGATGTGTAAAAGTCTTTATATAAATGCCCTGGGATTCACATTTTTAACCTCAGACAAACATTGGTAATTTGTAGGGGTGTGTGAGGTGCAGTTATTACGTGTAACATGTGGACTGTTAAGGGTAACGTCTGGCAAATGACATAATGAAGAGGTTCCCTGTCATGAAAGAACCAGCTTACAGCTTGTTACTAACCCTAAACCCAGGCTGTGTGAGTGACCTAAACCACAGCTGCCACAGTAGCTCTGCCTCACCAGGGACCTGAGTGGGTGGTTTCATCTTACACAGGGTGACACGCTACTGTCCTTTGGAAGAAAATGGGTCTTGAGCACTCTTGCAGGAATAAAGGGAGCACAGAATTTCCCAGGGATTATGTCCATAATCTCTTTATGGTTTAAGTGTCACATCCTGGACTTCTCACTTAAAATTAACTGTTTCTTGAGCGGACATTTATCTGACAACTTAATCTGGTCTTTCTTATATGGGAGGAAAAGTCAGCAATAACTGAGGGTGGGAAGGTGGAAAAGTGGACCAGAAATTAGGATGGGAATCTGAATCTTGAACACTAAACTGCTTTGCCACAGACTCACCATATGACCTTGGTCAAGTTCCTTAATTATCTCATGTGACAATTGTGCAAGTGCAAACTGGGGATAAAAGTGTTGCCTGTTTTCCTTGCCAAGTAGGGATCAAAGCGGGACACGTTGTGAGGTGTTCAAGCAAACCCCTTCTGCTTGGAGACAGTTTTGCTCACCACATATCCAAATCAGGGGGCAGTCCTGAAAAGGGGTCAGTGAATTTTTTTCAGGTGAAGGAACATTTAAGTGCCTGCAGATGGAAAATTCTCTTTCTTTTTGTAAATTAGATGTCACAAACAATGAGAAAATTAAACCCACTTCTCAGGATATGTCCCTGCACAGGAAATTCAATGGAGGGGTGTTTCCCTGATAAGCCTGGGAAGAAACCGAGTCTGCCTTTTGTAAGGCACTCTGAAAAATAACTCCCAGAATCCAGAGACCCTGTCAAAATTATGTGAGAACACTAGACATTTTACTATCAAAATATTTTGGCTTCAGAAACTAGTGTATCTTTCTGCCTCGCTATGAAAAGACACAGGGAAATAAAGTGATTGCTCACTGCCACAGCAGTCTGCAAGATGGAGAAAATAATTTCATTTCTCTCCGTCGTGAGACCTCACAAGCTCCTGGCACATGGCCCTGCACTCTGGCTACTGCCTCCTGCCTCCTGCTAGAAGACTTGCTACTCACCAGCCAGCTGAGAGATGCTTGCTGGAGCATTCTCCTTTTTGGACTAAATTTCTGCTGCTAAAACTATGCCCCACTGGCTCCATAAAGGCACGTTACTGGGGACGTAGCTTATACAATTGAATGTCACCTCCTGAGTTCAGTTGTGGTGATGAGACCCAGAGGGAGTGTGACACATGTGCTGGTGTCTCACCTAAGCAGGCATGTGGGTGATACCAATCCCTGCAGCTCTCTCTTCCATCCTGGGAGAGCATTAGCTTGTACCTGGCTAAGCTTAACTGCAACGTAGCTTGCCCAGCATTGCCTCCTAAATAATTCATAGATTTCAGATTTGGTGTGACACTTTGACACACTATTCTGCTGGTTTTAAATGGGAGGTTTCTTAATTTCTTGTTAGAGTGGGGCCCAGAATTTGAAAGTTTTTCTCTTTTAACTGAAGTTTAGAGCTATAGTCATTCCCAAATCCTTCTGTTTAAAATAGCATAGCCAGATGTTTTCTTCTGAAGTCTTATTTCAAAAAGTCCCCATGGGCTTTGCATGACAAAATTAGTTCCAGCAGCACCTTGTTATATGTGAGCTCTGTGGAAGTGGGGAGCACACCAGCCTGATGCTCCCCTCCAGGGCCACCACCCTTCACCAGACCTGAGAAAGCCGCTCAGGCATCAGCTCTGAGACTGCATTTGACACATCCCAGTGCGGCTGCTGGTGTTGATACAGAGGGTCGGGCTTGCTGCAGGGCTGAAGGGCAGAAGAGTGATGCAGCATTTGTGCAGCTTGCAGCAGGACATGTTCTCACCCAGGTGACACCAGGGCAGCTGCAAAACCACCAGAGCTAAATCCAGGCTTTTGCCAAAGCTTTAAATTTCTGTCCCAGACCTTGGAAAACCCCAGCTTCAAGTGTCCCGCTAATATAAGTGCTGTTTCCAAGAGTTAGCAGGCAGATAGAGAGGCTTTCTGAGACTGTAACCTACACCTTCGCCCAGAGATGCTCATTGAAAGGCGCCTGAAGGGTTCAGGTGCCCCAGGAAGCTGGGATGGTGGCTCTCCCCATGCAGCCCCAGGACCAAGACCACCTCTGCCTGTCCCAAACGCACTCAATGCATTCATTCACTTTGGGGTGACACGCGGGCGGGTCTCCCTCTCAGGTCTGCTTCCAATCACTGAGCTGTGCTGAATAAAAGGCTGCTCACATCAGAGCCAGCGCAGGTCAGGGGTGGCCAGGGCAGAGTGCATGAGAACTTCCCTCCATCCAGGAAAACACTTTTAATAGAACAAATCTGGCTCCTTGCAGCAAGCAGCTAACCCCCAGTACAGAGAAGGGGAGTGGAGGGGGGCAAAAGCAGAGGCTTCTCCAGCAGCTGTCAGCCTCCCTTCATAGCAGCAGCATTTAAAGCTGGTTAATAGGAAACACCCCCCCATGCAGTGCTCAGTGCTCTCATGGCAGGTCAGAGGCAAGGTGAGTGAGCCAGGTAGATCCACCAAATACACAGTGGTGTGATAAGGAAAAAGGTTTGTACTGTGAGGAGCTGCAGTTTTGCCCTCTGCCAGATAAGAGCAGTGCTGCACAGGCACCCTCTGCAAAGCTATGGCAGCACCAACAGCCTGGAGCATTTATGGGAAGGCGGATTCCAGGCCCAGATTTGCTCTGATCTGAGTTTAATCCCCAGCCCAATATTAAAAATCGGGTGGTCTGTGGAGTGAATTCTGCCCAGCAGGATGTGAGTGAGCTCCAAGCCAAGTCCCCAAACCCTGGTTCACAGGGTAAATCCTGTGAAGCCAAAGTTGCTTCAGCTCAGGGTTCCCCTCCGTGCTACCAGCCTGTAGCCAGGCAGAACTGAGGCAGGTACAGGCAAGGAGCTGCACTGATGGGCCATCTGTCTCCAGCACAGTGCAAGAGGGTGAACAAAGGTCCCCTCTGAGAGTGAAAACTAGAACTGACAAATCTTCATAGAAAACTGGTACTTAATTACTGTCTGTGCCATGCTTTTTCTTGCTTTCTGGAAGGGCAAACTGTGCTGGCTCAGGGATTCAGCCTGGAGGTGGATATTTTATTTGAAACTGTAATTAGTTCTTAGGTAATGCTCCTCACCCATCAAACACAAGCTGCCTGCCTGCAGCTTAGCAGCTAGCAGAATTTTTCTGACTCTTCAGAAGGCAGGGAGGCATCATAGCCAAAGGGACTCAGACAAAGTCACCCACTGGTCTATGGGCCACATATTTTCCACAGCCCAATGAAGTGACACAGCCTCTAGATCCAATTACATTTTAATTCTGTTGCTAAATAAACATTCATCTGGGATCTCTTGAGCCCAGTCAAGTCTATAGCTGGTGATTTGCTTGGATCAACTGTGATCAGGAAGTTGAGACTCTCCAAGCTCCTTACACTCCACCAGTGTGAAAGTCCTTGGCCCTTTAAAATCAGAGGGCAACAGGCAGCACATGGGACTTTTCATCCCACCTACAGAGAGCACCAAGGTGTTGAGATAAAGTAGAAGACTAATATTTAGGTGTCTAAGTCTCAGTGAGCTCTATCCACCCTTAAAAACATTGCTACTGTTACTTTAAAAGATTCTTTCTCATCAGCTCAAGCAGAGTGAAGAACACCACCCCATCCGAGCCAGACTCCTACTGGCCACCCTCTTTTATCAAGGCCTGGGGAACTTTTCATTTTAGATATACAAATATTTGGCTTCCTATTCATGGCAGCTGGACTTTATCAGCAGGTCACTACAGTGGGGAGATAAGGCGGCTTCTTCTCTAGACGCCCCAGTAGGACTCTCACAATCTCAGGTTGTCTTATGTGGCCATTACAAACCCCTCTAAGGTGGTTTTCACCTCAGCGCCTTTCCATCAGCTCTGGGGTTCAGAGAACTCCTGCGCTAACAAAGGAAATGGGGCTTTTGTGGCTCTATCACAGATTGTAGTATAGACGTACAGATACGCTCTTAAAACTGCTTTTATTGCCTTTCACATACATTTATAAGGCGGGACCTCATAAATTTGCCATCACTCTTGTGCCCACCCTTCTCATACCACATTGAAACACACAGCCCATCTCCAGCAATGGTCTCCTTGTTCCAGTAGAGGTGGAAACTTTAGGTCAGAGATGCATTTTAGGAATTCTCAGTAATTTTGGAAAAATGAAAGAACATTAAAATTAAGATAAAAAAGAAAAGGAAAAAAAAAAAGAAGGAAAAATTCCCCTCCTTCCCTCAACTTCAAGACTTGAAATATTTTTAAAATCAAGTCAGAAGTAAATTTTATCCTCAACTAAAACCATGAGGTTTTTTAGAGCTGTGGTATTTCAAACTCATATATCAGCTTTTGTCAATGCAAACAAGGTGTTGTGTGGCTGGATGTCTTTTAATGTTGCGCAGTTCGAATCCCCAAAATATCTCAGAGATGTTTATGAAAACACTTCTTTTCCTTGCAAGCTCTTTGTGTCTGAATGTGGATGTGAGACACCCTGTCTTCCCTCAGCGCAGTGAGGAAGGGCAGTGAGGCACGTCCTCCACCCATGCACTCCGCTAGCAGTACTGGTATCAGTGGGACCAGTAGCTGTGCTCCCTGGTGCAGCGGGTGTGGAGAGCTTGCTGCTGTGGTGCCCGAGGCCAGGAATCCGCTTTTCTTCACGCTGCCAGCAGAGGGAAATCATCCCAAGAGGAAAATCATGGACCCATCTCAGTGAAATAAATGTTACAGCTCTCACACCCATTCTAGCAGGACACCTGCATGCAAGGTCTTTGATTGTGGTAATATGCAGTTGAGCAAAGATTTCTTTGTATCTCCCCTCACTCATTTTCTTTTTTAGCAGGACATCTTCCAAGAGTCAGGTCTCTATGTCTAGGACTTAGGGTGTTTAGGAAAAAAAAAATTCCTGTGGAAGAAAGAATGGTTTTAGACTAAAGAAAAAATCAAACAGTAACTCAAGAGCCTGTGGAAAAAGAAAAGAAATTTACTGAAGCCTCCCCACCCTCCCAAGGAAAAGAAAAGGAAAAATACATTCCTATTGGATCTGAAGGGGAAAAAATTTGGGACAGACATTTTGAGGGCTGCCAGTTTTCTGATCAAAAATAGTACACTCCTAAGAAAGCACATGCTTTCCTCAAAATGTCAATGCTGGCAAACACCAAAACCCTGCTCCCTTTCCCATGGGAGCAGGCAGGAGTTGACAAGCCCAGCAGCCAGCATCTAGGCTAAGGGCAGTGAGGCAGGGAAGATCAGACGCAGCTCTGAGGGCCAACCACCCGTTTCTGGAGGGCAGGAGAGCTGCAGGTCCAGGCCAGCCATGAGCTGTCTGACTGGATGGAGTCTTTCTTGTCAACATTCAAACAGCCATTGCCTTGCTTCTCCTTGCAGCCATGGGGAAACAGAGGAGCAAGCCTTCACCTGCCATGATCCCACTGGGATCACAAAAAGGTATGTGGGACAAAGAAGAAAACTGCAGGCATACTGATATTGCTTCAGCTGGTTAAAGCACCATCTGCCTTCTCTGTATGTATGTATATATGGTCCCTCCATATTCATATTCCTCTGTAGAAAACGCCAGGGCTTGGAAAAGTTCATCTTGACTGCTGTCTGTCAAAATATTTCCTTAATGCCATTAATAACAATTATGAGTATGTTTACATAGCAGCTAGCATTTGCAAAATGCTTTACCCATGAATACATATCCTAATTACTCACAGAAAATTATTTCTTTACCCAAAATTAGCTCCTTTTGTTTGCCTGACCCACTTCCAATCAGATCATGATTACAGCAAACTTAATGAATGCTTCACACAGGCACACTTCATCCTGTGGATAGCTGGTAATTGTGTGATTGCTGTGAGTTTCACTGCATATTCTGCATTTGCTTTCCAAAATCAAAGCACTTAGGACTGGACAATAAATCACTGGTATATCTCTGTAATGTCATGGTTGTTTTGTTGGTTCTTTTTTTTAAAAGGCAGATAATTTTGAATTGAAAACTCACTTTCCATAACTACCATGCAATCTCCAGGTTTTGTTGATTATTTGGCCAGCTTTCCCGGCTGTAAAACCTTCTTTTGTCCCCATCCACCCAATACAGATGCAGCCATACATACACACACTTTAAACTTGCAAGAGTCACGGGAAGTAAGAAGCAGAACAAAACTCATTATGGGGTAAAGATTATAGTGACATTAATTAACTTAATAAAGATATAAACCACCATGAAATGCAACATGGTTAATATCGAACATACCTGAAAATATTCTAGCCAAAGGGTTTGGAGAAGTAAAGCATTGCTGACAAAGGCTGAGATTTGTCCTGGACCACAGACCCAAGATTGAATGATACCTTTAAACCCTCTCAGGGGATCCCACTTGTACATGCCACCCTAAAATCATGAGTGATGGCTGAGCAGGCTACTTGTACCACTCAGTTAGCTGTGCTACAGCCTCTGCTCAGCAGGAGCTGCAGAAATGGGGCTTCAGCAAAGGACACAGATCTGCATTTCTCCCAGAGGAGGGAGCTTTGAAGACCTGCTTTCCAGAGATTTTGAGCCTCTCTCTCTACAGATTTAAAATGGAGAGAGGTAAAGGGGGAAAGGGAAAGAGGAGAAGGGAATATGCCCAGATGGAAACACGACCTTCCGTGGTTACAGACACAGATGGAAAGCAGCTCATCTGAAGTCAACAACAGCCAAAACCAATGTTTCAAGGCCAGCAAGTGCAGCAGAAAAAAACCCAAAACACCAAGATGCATGTGCCTCCCCGCTGTATACAAGTTCCCACAGCTGCCAGCTTTGTACCATAGCAGCTTTTGTCTTGGCTTGTGCCCACAAGGATGGCACTGCCAGCAACAGGAGGGAGCTGGAGAAACACAACCATCATCCCTCAAAACCCTTTCAAGCAAGAAAACAGGGCAACAAGTGTGTCACTCTGTAGCTGAAGGGGACCCAAGCCTGCTACCTCCTAGATGAAGCTGGACACAACCGGGCTTGTTCCATTGAGAGAGCAGCTCTAGAGAAAGAGCAGGTGTAGGACAAAGCCTATTGTTCAGCTGGGCTTACACCATCCATTCTTCTTGTCCACCACATACAAGCCAGCAGGCACCCTGGGGGACGATGCCACACCAAGCCTGGCAGGGCCTGCACAGGGTGGTGGTACAGAGCAGCCCCTCGGCACATCTCCAGCCTCGGAGGGCACGAGGGGACGAGGAGGCCACAGCATGCACGCTCTCGTGCCCAGCCCTCCGGAAGAGAAGGAAACTAGCAGAGACAGGCAACTAAGGGACAGGCAGGAGACAGGAACAAGGTCAGCACAAATGCAGGAACCCCGGTCTCAGCTGCAGACAAAGGTAATTCGACAAGTGGTTTTAAACTCTCAAGTGAGTAAGGGTTTATTGGGAGAGCTCCCAGCGGGAAGTAAGCAGAGGCTCCAGGTCTGGCACCACTCTGGCCATCAAGGCTGGGTATTGTCTGGATTTGCAGAGGGAGAAGCTCAGGCTTTGGGTGGCCAGGTGGAGCCAAGCCTTGGGATCTGACGACACCAGCATTGGGAAGTCTGGCGTGTCCCAGAGTGATTTAGATGCTTATCAGGAGGAAAAAATAGACCTTCCTTGAATCGGGCAAATATGTCTCTCATCTAGACACTCACTGCTAAAACAGGCAGCTTTTAGAGCAGTAAGGGCTGGATTTACAGTAAAGCTGTATCATCCCTGCTCCTTATAAAGGCAAACACCCACGGCCACAGTGGGCCAGCACATTCAGTCCCAGAGCAGCTGTACAGCTGTGCAGCCCCCGGGGGCTGAGCCAGACAGCAGTGGGAACTAACCCCCCACTCCCCCACCCAGGATTAAGCCCACCATTTATCAGTGGTTAATTAACAGATTACTGGGAGGCTGAGACAGATAGCAAACTGGTCTGCTAGGCCCACAAACATAAAGCCATTGGATTCACTATGGGTCCAGTGCTATTTCACAGAGCAGTAGTAAGTGCAGATAATCACCAAAACTTGACAATTGCTCCATTTTTCACAGATTTTCCCACCAGAAAACAGTATATGGGTTTTAAAGGTCTCCTCCTTTGAAAGGCCTAAAGTAGGGCAGAAACAAAACTGTTGATACTGGGGTTTTACTGAAAACATGGTTTGTAATAAATAGCAAGTTTTCATGAAAACTGTTTACTTTCTTTGGAAAACTTTGGCTTTCGGTCAAGAGCAAATAAAGAACCAAAACAGAATGGAAAGTTTTCCTTCTTTTTTCTTCTTCTTTTTTTCTTCTTTTCCAGCAGAAAAGATCATTTGCATGTGGTTGGGTGCTCCAGTGCCTCCTGGGAGATGGAGCTGAACATCTTTGTGCCACTCCGGCGAGGCAGCAGCTGTGGGGTAGCACAGCAAGCACCATGCTGATGGGAGGTCACAGAGGAGAAGGCCAACAGAAAGGTCTGTGGGGCTCCAGTGTGACTCTGGGCAACATCAGCAAAAGGAACCAGCTGGGACACAGCCCAAGTGCATTTTGTGACAATTCACAATTATCTCGAGAAGGAGGAAAAAGGCCAAAATATCTATGAAAAATAATAAGCCCCACTTTCCCTTCATTTTGTTGATGGAAGGCAAAAAAAATCTGTCCCTGGGAAATAATAATAGCAAATGCTATGATATCTCCATTTCCCAGACTGTCCACCTCAGGTGCTGGAGGGACAGAGTCAAGTAAGGAAACTCAATCTTCCAACACTTCTATCGCTCCAGGCACATTTGACTAGTAATCAATTGATCTCCTAGCTTGCAAGAAAACCAATAAGCCAGTCTCAAAACAGACGTACTCCAAACACCATAGGAAAACACGATCTGGACCCCATTAAAAAACATTGCCCTGATTTCAGCAGCATTAATGTTCAGCTCAGAGTGCTGCCTCCCCAGAATCTGCAGTGACAGTCCAAACCTAACCTATCCTTAACACCCATCCAGGGCTGTAAATTACCAATCTCCCTATTACCATTTTCTAAGTGATATCTTGCAGTGCCCCACTGAGGAAATCGCTGTACAATCTACAGCTCCCAGTCATGAAAGGGACCTCAGGTCCTGAACGTCCCATTTCTTACCGCAGAAGGTTGGGCAGAAGTGCTGTAAGGGCAGTCCCCCAGCCACCTTGGAGCCCCAGCAGTGATGCTTGAGCCACCAATATGTGGTGATTCTCACAGAAACCATGGCTGGGCCAGCCCTGCAGCCCACTACTTTTCAGACAAAGCTCCTGTGAAGGAGAGGGTCTTTGGGAGAGGGAGTTCTGCATTTGTCCCTGTAGAAGAAACTTGGCCCAGCACAGAAAAGCTGTACAATGACTACAGGAGTAATTCCCATTTGAAATCATATTCTCTTTAAACTGGGAACATGACCCTCCCTGAATTCCAGTCTGCAGCTGAGGTGCTGCTCCTGGCATCATGCACAGGAGCGGCCCTTCAGTCTCTCTGGGACTGTTTGGAGCCAGCTGCCACTGCTGTAGGGCTGTGCAGGCTGAATCTCACAGTCCCCATTGCTGGTGGGTTTAAAGCATCTTTTTCTCCCTTCAGCATCCTCCTGCCAGCCTGGCCGTGCAGAGAGATGCATCCTTGCAGGTCCATCCTTTGCAATCACAGGGCAGGGCTGCCCAGGTACATCCTGTGGCTGACAAACCACCAGAGCTGTGACCCAGATAAGTTATTATTTGGACATCATCCTACAAACCAAGGCAACTCGCTCAGCTATGGGGCAGGCATGGGCCAGTGGACAGCGAGGGAGTAACAGAGGGCCAAGCAGGCTCATTTCTGAGACACAGCAAGACCTCTCACTGCTTTCAGGAGACAGCACCAGCATTTTGCAGAGCAAGGGAAAAGATTCAGATAAAGAAAATGTCTTGAACTGACTGGGCAATACTGCCAGTCCAGAAGCATTTCAAGTGTAGGCTGCGCTGAAATTTCGGTCATTCATCATGCAAGACAGAGCTCATATATGAAATTCCATAAAATAGATTTAATCCTCTTTCAGAGAAAAATGTAGGTTTGGGGTCCACAAACTGCTTTGCAAACTCATGGTAATTCTTTTGCCATGGTGATCTAGGAAAGACAGTTAGGAAAAGACATTTAGGGAAAAAAAAGAAGCACTCTGAGTAATTCCTTTCTAAACGAGCCATTTAGAACTTTCAGTTTAAAAAGACTTTCCATTTTTTAAATCCCCTTAGGAATTTCATGCAACTGTGTTTTTATAATTGAAAAAGTATGATGTGTTGTACAAAGTCATTGCAGAAATGCTCTGTTTTGACCTGTAATATTTTGTCTTTTAGTTCTCTATTTTATGGCTCTTTAGGAGACCAATCTGTGCTGCTCCAAGCACAAACTGCTTTTTTTAGCTGCTGAAACTCACTGCACCATTTGTCCTGCACTGCCTTCACCTCAAAATGCTGCTACCAATGTTACAGTTGTGCCCAGAGATTTGCCCTGAGAGCAAGCTCTCACTGTGCCTGGCGCCATGCTAGCCAAACCTGAGCAGTCTTGGAGTTTGGTGGTGACAGGCATCCCAGCATAAAGCAGGACCTGCTGGGAAAATAAAAATCTGTTTATTTTACCAAGTAAGATTTTGGATACACTGTCCTGGTTTCCCCCCGACTACTCCTTAAAAAGAACATAAAGGAGGGTGGAGGTAGAGCTGGTGGGGGAAGAATATATCAGCTATGGAGTAAACAGTTTGGAAGCCAAATATAATTGGCTGGCAAGCACATATTGTGATTCATGAAGGGAAGGCTTTTTTTAAACTCCAGGAGCCACGGAGCAAGGACAGCCATGCAGTCATCTTCCTGTGCGAAACAAAAGCTCTGAGCCAGCGAGGTGCAGCACCAGCATGCAGGGACAATGGGGACATGGAGCATTACCTCAAGCCTGCAAGATGTCACTAGGTAATTGGCCTGATGTTTGCACAGCCAGGCTATTGCTTTTAACATCAGGGTTTGGTGGCTGAAGCCCTGTTCCCTCTCAGGGGCTCTGAGCACTACAGATCATTCCTATTTGGGGAGTACACCTTATCTAAGCCTATTATTGCCTCTGCCTAATATAAACAGTGTTTCACTCCATACAAGGTCTGTGCATTGAAAGTTTTCTTAAACCAAGGAAACCTGAAATAAATACCTCATTGTCTTGAGGACTTTATCACAGTGGTATGAAAGAAAACCAGTGTGTGACCGTGTTTTCCAGCAATAAAGTTCTTTTGGGCTCAGGAAGGATAGTTTTGATTTGTGAATTTATTGCTCTCACAGTTAGGTCTTCACACTCGACCGAAGTAGCTGATATACTGTCAAGACTCTGATGTGGCATGCAGTCTGCAAACACAGTCTGTTTGTTTGACATGAAAAGAACAGAGGGGGACTTTTTCACCCAATATTTTATATTTCTAGCATAGAAAGATCTAAAAGTTTTAAACTTTTCCTTTTAAAGCAAAGAAAAGAAGATTCAACATCACCAATGTATTTCACAAACTTGTCTCCAAACTGCCAAAGTGCTTCTATCAGGGGAAATTTATTCTGTTCTTGCAAAAGTCAAACACTGGTTTTTGAATGAGAAATTACTCTTACAAAAAGTTTTTTGGTTCTTTCTTTTATAAAGTCTTTCAAAATTAACTGAATCTGGATGGAATGCCTTCCTTCACTCAAAACTTTCGTATTTCTCATTTTACTTTCTGGCTTGCAATTTTAGAAGTGATGACATACACTCAGAGCTGTAGCAGCAGAAAACTGCAGAATTTCCCATGTCTCTGGTGGCACGTATCTCAGTGCTAAATCACAGCTAAGCTCACTGCCTGCTTCTCGGTGCTGCCAAAGGAAAGGATATCAGACAAGGTGGATCTCTGGTTTTTCTCTCCCACCCCCATCCATACCCCTGTGCCTTCCCAATGTCCCTGTTCATGATGATATAGAGATGTGGGCTCACTGTCAGCCAGGAGCCCCTGAGCTCCTACATGACAGAGCACATGAGCATCCCTGAACCATCCCAGGCTTCGTGTTCTTTCCTCACCGAGAAATCCGTCTCCTCACCCAAACTGTCCCAGGCACTTTCCTTGTACCAGACAATGGCAATTGCCCAGCACCTCTGGCAAGGGGATGGAGCTGACAGAAGGGCATTAAGCACCATGGCTCTGGCACAATTTAGGGGATTTTCTGAGCATTCCTGATGATAAGTACAAGGCAGAGACCACGCTGGTGCTACATGATCTCCCCTCAAGTCAGCAAGCAACTTCTGCCAAGTGCTGAGCAGGGTAGATGGCAAACTAAGTTTCTAGATAAACACTCAAAGGTTCTTGCCTAAAACCACTGTACTCTGCAATGCCCAGGCAAGAAGTTCATTTGTCTGATTTCAGACCAGAAATCATCCTCTGGTGATACAGCTGAAGGGATTCCTGAGCATCCTGCCTGTGCTAGGATACTTGCTAGGTATAGCTAACATTCTTTTGCCATGCCCTGCCTGACTCCAGCAAGACACACAGCTGCAGCTCTGTGCTGCAGGGGCAAAGTGCAGACAGCCAAATGTCTTGTGTCTGAGTTGGGGGGCACCAAAATCCCACCCGGACAGGGCCAAGTGGGGTCCATTTGTCAGGCCTCCAGTCCAAACAGGAATCCCAGCTGGTCAGCTCGTGTTTTAGCTGAAAGATGTGTCACAGCAGCATGGAAAAACATGAGCAGTCCCTGGAGCAGGCAAAAGCACCCGGCGGAAAGGCTCAGGAGTGCCGGTCCTGCTGAGGATGGACTCATGACACGAAACAACAAACAGGGTGTCTGGCAAGCCCAGCATAACCCCCCAGGCACATGTGAAGGAAGAATCACTCTAAACACAAGAATGAGACCAGATGAACTGGTTTCAATGGTTTATTGTAAGAAAACTCCTCAGATTACGCAGATTAAAGCCTTCTTGGGGAAACTCTGGAGACTGTTGCTCAGCTTCCTGCACAAGGGACCGCTTGGTCATAACTACATGGAACAGCAAAATTAGGAGAGAGGGTTTATTATTTTATTATTATTATTATTTATAATGCTACAGAGCTCCGATGTCTCTACATTGTTTTCCCCTTGCACTGGAAAAAAGTACAACTCCACTTCAGAAGCATCCCCAATTGAAAGTAAAGGGGTTAGGTAAGGTAAAGTAAAGTAAAGTAAAGGGGTTAGGTGTTCAGGGGACCTTTTCCCCTCCACCCTTGCAAAACACAGCCCGGGACTACCAAGATGGGGTTCTTCCCAGTTCTGGAACTCCAGAATGAAACAATACCTGAATTATCTAGCTGAGGGTTCAAGGAAGGAGTTAAGGCTTCATACACCAGCCTGGCCCTTAGCAAAACTCCTTCATCCCAGTGGTGCAGAAGTCAGAAGATGAATGGCTGGTGCTATGGTTGCATGTGATGGCAGAAGTTCCCACAGTATGTGCTCAAAGCTCTTCTGCAATCCCCCTGAGATCCTTCTTGGGAAAAGGTGCCCTTATCGGCCCACTGTGTTCTGCTTGGTAAAAAAAACTTTATTTTTTTGTGACTACAGTGTGCCCAGTGACTCTAAATATGTTGAATTCCATTGATGCTGTTGCCCTGAGCAAGGATTGAAAATTGAGCTATGGACACTACAAGTAAAAACCCGACACTTCATACTTAACATTCCCTTCACAGCTCCTATTCCCTTCCAGTTGCAGCATCCTTCCCATCCTATGCCTCAGTTTCTCACCAGGGCAGCCACGGGCTCACCTGCCGGACCTGAGAAACACCCCAAAGCCTATGAGCTATACAAGCAAAACCAGCTTCCATCACTTTTCCAAAAGCCCAATGACACCAGGAGTAAAAAACTCCATCAGCCCAATACCTTACCTTCTCCCAGTTTTTTCCCCTCCAGGCATCTCCTGCCTCCTGCAATCTCAGCAGGGCTACACCCCGGGGAGGGAGGCAATGTCTAGCTGCAGCTTCTACAAGACCTCTGCCTGCAGCAGGGCACAGACCCCCACTCCACAGACCATGGGGACATGTGGTCATGTCCTCCCATTGCAGCTGGGGAGTTAGAAGGACAGGGAAAACACTCTCTGGAGGAGCTTCTTTCTCATTGGCAGCTGCTGAAGGAGCAGAGAGCAACTAGCTCACATGAAACGTTTAGCTTTTAGAGCACTGATGTTAGACATGGAGCTTACTGGGCACACTGGCTGCTCCTGGGTGGAGGTAGCCAGAGCTACACTGCGTGAAACACAGCTGAGAAGCCACAGAGAGCTGAGTGAGGGGTTGGCTGGTGAACAACTGGGAAATAACAGCCAGGAAAACAAGGCAGGGGGAGTGGCAGGGTTGGACTGAAACAAGAAGAAAGAAATGTGATAAATGGAAGGGGGAAGTAATTTTTACTAAATCCAAACTCGAGGGTTTCCTTTTGCTTTCATGTTCTTTAACTCTGTAAATGTGGCTTTTTATCATGCCTATTTCTAAATGAAAAATCTCCTTTCAAAATGAAAAGCCAAAAACCTTCATTTTGCAGCTATCCAGGGGAAAGGGTCTATTGCTTTAAAATCCCACCCTGATGTTTTCCTTCCAAACTGCTGATCAAGTTCAACAGGATTCTGGAAACCAGTTCAGCCATGCTGAAAGCGCATCTTGTTTATTTTACTTCTCCAGTTTTAAACCTTCCGATTTCAGTTACTTTCCCCTCCCTACCATGATCCCATCTATCTCACCCTTTTGTCCTACTTTTCAGCCTTGCTGACCATGGGGCTGTGATTTGCAGTGCCCAGGTATCCCCTGGCAAGTGGGGCCCAACTTCACTCATGTCTGTAGGTGCTTCCTGGTCAAAACGCTTTCTAATAACTGACATGCCATTATTTTGCAAGATACTTCTGGCAACAGGAGTTGGCTTCACTTATTAACTGTTCCTTTTAAATTAGCAGCTCCAAAATCTTGAATCCTGAGGGTTACATACTCCACTGTGTCCTCCTGAGGCAGCATTTTTCTCCCACTAAATGGATGTGTGAAACTGCTGTGGTGGGATGAAGTAACTGGTGTTCATTTGAGGAAATACAGAAATCTTCATTCTAAAGTATCAAAGCAGCAAATAAAACACCAAACTCACTGCGTCTCAGGAAAACCACTGTTGCAATGGTTTTGCCCTAAGTCCTATACCAGGGATAATGATGATAAAACTGGCCTGAAAGTGAGGTCAGAAAATGATGTGTCTGCCTGAGCTGCCTCTGTTGAACAAGGAAGACATCTGTGGGCTTTGTATATGAGTATTCAAGTTCCTGCCCCCAATCACAAGGAACACAAAAGGTCTGGAGGGTTTTAATGATAGTTGTGGTGCCACCTAACCTTGAAGGAGACAGGGCTCTGCACAGTCCCAAGCACACCAGAAATAGCATATGATGGTAGGCAGCCCCATCACCCTTGAACCACACTAGCTCTGTCTTCTTCTTGCTCAGAAAGGACAACATGAACATAGGAGTACAAGGAGAGCAATAATTGCAACCAGTTCCTACAAACAATTAGGAGAAACCCTGAAATGTGAGGGTATTTTTTTTATCATAAAATAGCAATCACATTTCCTTTCAAGCCCCTTCCTCCAGAAGACTAGGAACAATTAAAAGGCCCAAAGATTTGTACATATGAGCTGACGTTGCAAACTTCCAACAAATGCTTAAGTCTTTCTTTCACTACAGATGTCATTCCAGAGACACTACCTGCCAGAAAAAAACCACACCAGTGAAATGTATTTTAAAAAATAAAAAAATACATTACACTATTGCCAGAGCGACAACCACTTTTTGAATGTTTTCCAGTTCTGTGGCTTATAGAGTTGATGGAAATGAGGAAAATTATAACATAATTATGGCTAATGACTTAGGTTGGGAGAGGAGTGAGCAATTAATTTTTATTATGTTTATCAATATCTTTGGTCACAATGTTATGTAGAAAATGGTTCTTTTGTGACCCAGGGAAATTGAAAAGCCATTTGTGGCAGCATGTTTGAGTAACATAAGTAATTATGCATTTGTACATGTTTTATGTTGCTACAATATTGTTATTTCCTAGCATGTGGCTTATGTGTTCTTGTAATTGTCTTATTAGGCCAGTTTGAGTTTCAAATAGCACCTATATTGCAGTGTTTAAGATGTTTGTTTTGGAAGGAATTATGTGACACAAAAACATATGGATTGCTTTATCATATATAGAAAGCATATAGTAAAAAGCTGGCTTTCATTACACCATTAGCATGGATCTAGATATGCATTCAGTGTTGAGACTTGGTTATTCATATGTTTATGCCATTTAGGGCTGCTTTGTGTTATTGTGGATGTACATTCACTCTGCTGGAAATACAAGGCATCTCTCCACTGAATATCCCTTCTGGTAAATACTGTGAGACCCAGGATACCTGAAATCAGGACCGATGAAACAGATGTGCTTCCAAACAGCTGGTCACTCACCATTCCCCTTCATGTCTCAGCTTCACATCCATCTTCCATCGTGTTCTGCATCCCAGCAGTGTTTCAGTGCTCTGACTAGATGACTGAGTCCTTCCTAAATAGCAAGAGAAACCCAGTGAGACAAAGATGGCAAGGACAGAAAACCTTCTTGGAAGACTCCTGGCCTTCACTAACAACAATGTTCCAGCATTGTGGTAAGATTTTATTTCCTAGCATCTTCTCATATGCAAAGCAAACACAACACGCCGGGAGTGTAGGGAAGAGTAAGAGCTTCAGCAACTCTGCCTGGGTGAGTCCAGCCTGGTGTGGGTGAGTGGAACTGCTTCCATGGACAGGGCACCTCTGGACAATGGAAGGCTGGTGAAGTCATGCTTGATGCACAAAACAGATAGTCTGACTTTAAACAGAACTCATAAACTTTCCCATCATTCCCTCTAGTGGTTAAATCCAGGAAAAGCTGAGTAAGTTTCTAAGCATTAAGCTTGTCTCTCAAACAAGGCAGACTCAGACTTTCAGCACAGTATGTCAAGGTGCCAATCACAGTGACAGTTCAAGTAGCATCTTTTACAGGATTACACTGCCAGAAGAAACATTTGGGTACTTACAGCTTCTCCATAGCCAGATTAGAGCAAGTGTTGCTGCACACCAGCAGCTCAGGTGAAGCCTGCTGAGGCCATGTGGCTAAGTGCTGTGCTGATTATCACACTTTCTCCTAGCAAATGCTTTCACCAGCCAAACCTACTTCAGCATGACATACTGTGCTGGAAGGGCCGCAGCTGCCCCACTTTCCCAACATCTTTACATGTTGGTGACAATAGCATACAGTCACTTCCAGTGACAGCTGGTGGCCTCAGTGAAAGCGAAGTTGGCAGGATGGAGAGCTGCTGAGCTCTGAATTTCTCCCTGGAGATACGACTACACTCACCTGAGTGTGGTGGTTTAGGCACACAGAATGTGCATGGTAAAAACCCACAGCCACATATAGAAACCTACCTACACAGACTCACAGAATGGTAGGGGTTGGAAGGGACCTCTGGAGATCATCTAGTGTACAGAATCCAGTCAAGGCATGAGTACGATACCGTACTGACTGGGTACCCACCAACACAAAACAATGGCTTCTGATGGGATTTGTTCCTTCAGTAAGGCCAGGCTTCATTTTCATCCAGTGAGCTGCTGTCTGGGTAGATTTGGGGAGAAAGTTTTTATTCCATAACAGATCACTTCTATGACAGCATACTTCCTCAGTGTTTCAACATGCAGCTCTGCTGAGTCCATTGCATAAGAATGTAAATTTCCTTCTGCAGAGTTCTAAAAAGAGAAATTAAGTGAAGTTTCTGTCAATGCCCCTCTTCAGCCCTGGGGACCTGCATGGAACTGTTTCTCTTGAATAATTTCTAGAAAAAAACAGAGGTTGTGACTTCAAAAGAATCGCCTTCTTTCCTTACTTCTGTTGCCTTTATTGAAACAAAATTAAAACCTTTAACTCCCCCAAGAATTCCATGATTTCACACACTTTGGCCTGCTCTGATTTATACCTTTGTTAATGCAATAAACATTTTTCCTGCTGTATGACTCAGTTGGCCTGATTTTCAGCTCCTATTTAGCTGTCCCAATGTAACCATCAACGATAAATACTATGAAAACTGGCCTCGAATTCCCCTCTGCCTCTTGCCTTGAAGGCAGAGTTGTTCTATTTGGTAAAACAAGAAAGGACGATTGGACTTGCATCTCTTTGCTGTGTCATTTGATCTAATTCTGAGACCACTTTGCACACAAACTCAGTGAATAATAGATTTTTGGCTCACTTGCTGTTCCAGTAGATAAAAAAAAAGAAAAAAGTTCATTTAATTAATTTGATGTTGATCCACCTGATTTTTTTTTCCTTTTTTTTAAGATGAAAATTAAAAATCAAGAAAATATGCTGGGATTGACCCCAAGCCACCTTTTGTTTAATTCATGATTTATTTTTTAACGTATTTATTTTAAAGCAAACTAATTTAAACATTGACATAGAACATTTTTAATGAAGGAAGGAACTAAAACGTTTTGCTCAGAAAATGCCTAAAGGAGATACTTTCATTATTGCATGAAGGGAGGGACTCAGGCAAAACAATTTGGTAAATCTGATACCAATTCATATGATTCAATCACTCAAAGCCTCCAATTCCCAGTGAAAAAAAAAAACAACTGTCTGAGAAGTTCACATGGCTCTATTTGTACATCCATTCTGGTGGCAATTTTATCCCCAGCTCCCCATCTCGGGCTTCTGTTATTCAAAAGATCTTAGCCATGACAGAAGAAACAATGAACCTGAAGTTCACCACAAAGACCCACAGTCTTTGCTAGTCTGAAATCTCCCCTCATTCATAATTTATCTTACCCTCAAGCCTACTAATTTGTAAACTGCAAAAACAAAGACAGTACCCAAGAACTGCGCAAGAGATTTCAGCTCTTGGAGTATGCAGGAGTTCACAGGGTCCCCTGAGATAGCCTGTGAACTCAGCAGCACAAGTTTAATGTTGCCCAATAGCTTTTACAACTTACTTTCATGATCTTTTTTCAATGGCAATATAATAAATAATGTCAGTTTGGGATTTTTTCCTTGCCTTTTTTTCATTGCAACAGACATACAGAAAATCCATGATAAGCATCTGTGGTGGAGAAAAATTAAGTACAATATGTATACACAGAACACATATTAGTTTCCCAAATCATCTTAATGATGGGCTATAAATATTTTTTTGGCCTGCCTGAAGGCATATTACTTTCTGCTGTGATCATGTCAGCTTCCATTAACAGAGCTGGATCTGTATTTTTAATGGACAAGTTACATAAATGTAGCTAAAAACAAGAGCTCTTTTTCCTTAGCACTGATCACGAGCTCTGCCATATTTCACAAGGGTGTTGTATTACAGAAGAGTCACCTGACAGAGGTATAAAGCGGATGTTTTACTTGCACTGAGGATCTTGTGGCATTATCTTGAGTGCTGGAAGAACATGAGGTTCTACCCAGATTGTAACTCAAGATGTTAAATGTTTGTACTCCACCTCCAAAAAGTCTCTATTATGGTTTGGTTAAATCCGTATCCTGTATTTCCAATGACTGAGTGACAAATAAATTTATGCAACTGCTGTGCTCCTCACTAGAAGCAGCTGCATTTCTGCACCACAGCAAATAACCTCTCACCCATCACAGAGTGCTGCTATGAAGCTTATGTAGATAAAAACTCTGCAATCAGATGAAATTTAACAGAGTAGGAATCATCTGCAATGGTCAGAGTTAATTATATTGTTAACTATTTAGCCACAGCTGTAATTAAGCAGTTGGACAGATTCTAGTTAAAGGGGAACTCCAGAAAAGTACTGTAAACATTTTGTTCCAACAACAGCATTTCATCAAATTTCCAGCTCCCAAGCAAGCCTGAGTTGGCTGCATTTAGTAATACAAAATGTAGATGCTGATGATTTTTGAATAGAAGACATACTACAGGGAGCAGCACTGGAATTGCAAAGGGTTGGAGGTGGAAAAGTAAATCAGGGAGACAGTAAAGCAGCACTGATAAATGAACGGATACCACTCAGTTAGAAGAACAAATAAGAGGAATTAAAGAAAATTCAAAGGAAACAAAAGTCAAACTAAACCTATTAAATGATTCAAGTGATTCACTTGACAAGGTTGGTTCTGGATCTCAGTTTGGCAAGAAGTATGTGGATTTGTCTGAACACAGAGCAAGTCCCACTAGCATCGGTAGGACTATGCTTACACTTAAATGTAGATACCTAATTAATTAGTATGCTGGGATAGAAGCACAATGCACAGATCTTGCCAATGGCCAACTCTTGCTGTGTGTCATGAATCTGGTATCAGGCAAGCAATCCCAGTTAAAGCAAAAATTCAACATGTAACTTTGCATCAAGTTCTGATGAAAAATATCCAGGTTCATAGTTTATTAATAAACTTTGAAACTTTCAAAGACCTTTACAAAATACTGGTTAATTAAAACTCCCAGTATCATGGTATAGGTAATTATGTGATGGTTTGGGCCAGGGAGGGAAAAAAAAAAGAAAATTTGGGGTTATTCAATCCCACCCAGTGACCTCAGCTGGAGGCATCTTCCTTGCCTGCAGGGCCTGGATTAAGCTGACTTGAGCAAGGGCCCAAGTTGCCTTTTCCCACACTGAAGGAGAATTTGAAATATGTCAACAATATCCGAGAAATAAGGGTAAAAGAAATGAGAACAACCGGTGATCTGGAGAGGCTGCCTGCAGGAACAGGGCAGAAAGCACCAGGACGTGCTGCTGATCCTGGGCTGCTCCGTCCCTTTGCAGCCATTTCCTTCTACTCAAGGACAACCAAGAATATTTTAAACATCCAGCTGAGTGCCCAAATCCCTAGCCAGCTTCAGCTCAGTGTCAATATGGTGGAATCAACAAGGAAATACTTGTAAAACAGAGCTAACTCACAGTGAACAGCATCGTGGACAAATTTAGCTTGGTGTGCTCACAAATTGCCTGGGAAAGGGCAGCTGTAAATCTAGACAATTGCTCCCTAAAGCAGGAGATCGTAATGACAGGCTATTTCACCTGGACCCACGTGCCATATGCAGAGTTCCCCCTGAAAAAGGATTTCAAAGTTGCTGTCACTGATTGCAGTGTGTGAAGCAGAAAAACCCCTGTCTAACTCTGAAATACCAGGCTGAGCTGCCAGGGCTGGGGAGAAGGTTTTAGCAGACTTTTAAATCCTTTTGTCCACTTTGGTGTCAGACTGAAATAAAAGGCTAAGTGCCCACCATGGGCATGAGACGGAGGTGGAGGAATGCATTTTCCAGTGTGTTTGAAAAACAGGCTTTTAATGCAAAGCTCCAGCTACGCGCTCTATCGGTGAGCCTTGCAGGGGCATTAGGAGGGGGAGAAAGGCAGCAAACAAATTGTCTGTAAGTGTTTGAATATAAAGCAGTGACTTAATTAGGGGCAAGTCCTGTGTTCAGGATTGTTTTCTTGCAAGTACCAACTGTGCCTGCAGTGGCTGTGAGGGTGTACAGACCCAGCGCAGAGGTGTGAATATCGGAGGCATGCTGAGAGCCAGCCCTGTCCCCAGGGTTTCAACTGGCATGGATACAAATACATAGAAGAAACTGGTTCCCTCACACCCTCAAAGCTCTGAATGGGTTGAAAGGCGGCAGGAAATCCTGCAATTCCTATGCTGGCAGGCTCTCAGGGGAGAGAGAGCTGATGAGGGAGGCAGTGACCACGAGACAAGCAGAGGAGCACCATGGGCAGGTACCAAGCACTGCCCAGGAAAAAGCTGTCCAGCTTTTGGAAACCACATAGGGGGTGAAAGAGATGAACAGGGTGAAAGGTGCTAACCCAGCTAGATAGTTGGCAGTGTTTCAGTGCTCAACTGGAGCAGGATGCTATGTTAATAGTACCCTTGGTACTCTGACATCTGACACCTGCTCAGAGGTGAGGTGGTGCTCAAGGAGCAAGGTGTTCTGGGAGCAAGAGCAGACAGCATGGGAAACCCAACAGGGGCATCAGAGCCAATAACTTCACCCTGGTGAGAAATGCCAAGTGCAGCAGAGATTTGGCCTTAGTTGGAATGGCCTAAGAGAATTGTGGTCCAAGTCACAGAATCACACAGAATAACAGAAGTTGGAAGGTTGGAAGGGACCTCGAGAGATCATTGTGTCCAGTCAGTCTGGCCCTGCTAAAGCTCACTATTGATAATGACAGTGGACCTGAAGTAATATCCCAGTGAACTCTTACCTCCTCCCCCAAAAAGTGGGACAGTATTCACCCCGGGCTGAGGGGCAGGAGAGAGGATTCCCTTCTACAAGGTCAGAGCTTGCCACATTAGGAGGAACAAGCTCAGGTTTCATTCTTCCTTTGCCCCTTTAGGAGATTTCCTGTATAAATCTACCTCTGTCTGGTCCCTGTTGTAGGAACAACCCAGGGGAACAACTCTGGAGGGAAGCCCAGAGAGGCCCTGGAATCTCTGTCCCTGGAGATAGACCTTCACGATTAACCTGCTTCAGTGGGGAGTTGGATCCAATGAACTCCATCCCTCGAGCCTAAATTTTTCTGTGACTCTAATAATCCCCATTCTGGTGAATACCAAATGAGTCTTCTCACCTAAGCCAAGCCCAAAGCTGGAGCACAAGCTGGAGCACCACAGTTTCTTCTATAACCTCGGAATGTTGGGGAAAAAAAGTCCTGAACTCCTGGAAGGGTGGAGGAGCCTAGCTAGAAGCTGCAGCACACTGCTGCTCAGCCTTTGCTTCCCACCCCAGCAGCTGCTAATGACTCACTCACCTCAGAAACGCTGCCAAGAGCCATAGGAGCCATAGGGACTGGGGGAGAATTCGTCTCTCTTCTGTGTCCAATAATATTTATTGAATAACAATGCTACCAGCCCTGAATCACTGCCCCTGTCAGCAGTCTGGCCATGCATGAACATGATCCTCCACTGCTTCCAAACCAATCTCCTTGGCAGGATGCTGGTACTAAAGGGCTCAGTGATTGAACCCCATTTGTCAAAAATCCATCCGGAGATTAAATCTAGAGCTGAGTGACAGTTTCGTTTCAGATACCATGAATAACTTGGCTAGCTTTGAGGTTTGAACAGAAGCAAAGCTGAACTGTGAAAAGAGGCCATTTGTCAGCAGGCATTTTGCTTGTGCCTTGAACAGCAAAATGTTGTATGTGTGGTGGTTTTTATGATAGGCCCACACTACCAGCATAGGAAAACAATCATCTGTTTTTCAAACAGCTCCAAGATAAATCTGAAGTAGTGTACTACTATTGATTTATTTATATCTCAATGGAGTATTTGAGCTATAAATTATGGTTGAATAAACACAAACTGTGCAGAGTTTTGCATTGTTTGAACTTATCAATGGCAGGTCTTTCTCATGTTTTCATTTTAATGTAAATCAAACTGTGAAATGTATGGATGCAATTTATTTCCAGTTATGTTTATTGGACTTGGGAATGACTTATTAACCAGGGGCTTTACTCAAATTCTCATTTGATTTCCGTGGATTTGACTGCCCAGCCTCTGTGGAGCTTTCATGGCTTGAGCGCTGCAGACCCTAAATCTGATATAAGAGACAACAGTGGTTTTCTCACAGTGCCCTTGTGGAGTCCTGGAGTGAGACTCTAATGGAAACAGTACATCCTGCAGAGCAGAGCGTTCAGAAGAAAGGGCTGGTGTCTGGGTGAAATCCCTGCTTGGCTGCCAAGTCGTCCCTTCATTGCAGCAGGGCCAGGAGTTCAGTTTCTATGTGTAATTTAACTCTGTAGAGAATCATCCTCCACAATATACTGTAGATCCCCCAGTGTCAAGGAACAGACTGCAAGAGAAGATGGTCTTTATGCAATTTTGAACTAAGGGAAACAAACCCTAATAACGCTAACCAAATCCAGATCAGTGAGGACAAAAAAGGTCAGTCCCAGGATGTGATGGTCTGAAAGTAGTGGAGATGTTTACAGCCAAAGTAGCCCATGTCTTTTTGTGCCATGGCTGAGGAGGGCCTCTTTTCAGCAGAGGAGGTGGAAAGTCAAGGACACAGGTTTTTTAATCCTCCTTTGATTTCACCAGCTGAGGAATCCTGACTTGATATCTTGGCAATAGTTGCCTTGATGACTCCTCTCTAGCACATTTCTTTGAGTCCCCGGTGGGCCCTGGGGAAGTCCAAGTGAAATCCTGGCTATGATGAAGTACGTAAGAGGTTTATCCTCACCCTACAGCAGACTTCCCCTTGTGACTCTGAGGAAGTCTGTCATCGCTGCGTACCTCAGTTTCTCTAGAGAATATAATGCTTTGCTGATTGACAGAGGTGTCATGAGGACAAATCCCTGGGGCCTTGGGACCACTCGTTATGACGGTGATAACAGGCACAGGAAAGTCTGTGTGGGTCGCTGTACACATTCCATTCTTATGACACTTGAATCCAAAAGAGCATTTAAATCAAAACATCACTGATTAAACTCAATCCTTAGTGAATGGCAGCCTGTAAATTTCTTAGCCTAAATTATTAAGAGAACATTGCATACTTTATAACTGCACGTTTGAAAATACTCATGAGGTCAGACTCTCCTTTTAGCCCCAACAACATAAAGTTGGAGTCATTGCCTGACTCCAAGGCAGTTACTCCAGATTTATTTCAGGGTAACTCTGAGCAGGATCCTGGGTTTTGTTTATGACTTTTCATTTGTATTTTGTGAAAACTTAATAAAAATCCTTTAAAACTGAAAAACATGGTTCCATAAACCCCACATATGGGATCTTTAAACTGGACCAACTTATGAACTTAGCCCTGACTTTTCTTTGTCCTTTGGCCTTTTCAGCAGCTAGTGCTCTTCAGCCATATCTATATTTACAGAGGTCAGAAAACCCTTAGACAACCAGCTCTTTCCTTTGCCTAAAACAATAACAGGAACATATGACAAAATTGAACCACAATGTCCTGAAGTGAATGTGCCTAAAATGAGGCTAGACAGCTCAGAATCCAACTTAGTGACTTCAAAGTGGACTGCCTATCCAAGTTGGCTAGGACATAGCTTTAGATAACACTGGAACGTATTCAGAGGTGCTGGTACGCAACCATCTTTTTTGCAGAGTTGCTGTTAACACAGTAGAAAGTTTACATGTCCTGTCCTAGATGTCTTCCACTCAAAATTCTACTTGTGACTGTTTCTACCCATGCTAGTGACAGTTATTCAGAGATTTTAAGGCATGGGATTTTATAATAGTCTATTCCAAATTGCTCAGAGATGGCCATGGGTTTTTCCACAGTGATTTCCACATAAGACCCACCAACGTGTGGTTGATACAAGGAACATCTAATGCAAAATATCTGGTTTTGATTCAAACACCTTGAAGTACAGAGAGTTCAAAAATCACTTCATTGCCTAGCAACCTTTTCCAAGATGTGACAATCCTCCGTGTTTAAAATCATTGTGTTTCTGAACATCCAAGTGCAATTCCATTGGTTTCAGTCAAGTTCCTCCTGTGTAAGAGAGAAACAAGCCAACAGAAAACTCTGAAGAATGGAAGGGTAGAAAGACTGTTTTAGATTCAGACCTGATAAAAGCTCCTCTGTTTTAAACTCAATAGATGTGTGCCACTTTGTATCTCCCAAGGATCTGCTGCCTTGCTTTGCTCCTAAGGGGAAAAAAAAATGGTGTTGCAGGCTAAAATGTCAAAACTGCCTAGGAAAAAAATAATTAGTTGAGAAATGAGCAAACAGATCTCTCCAAAGGCTCTGAAAACCTTCACTTCAGCATTTTCAGGAGCTGTAGAAGAGTCAAGAATGAAAGGAATAATTAAGGGCCTGATCTAGATCCCTAGAAGCCCAGTGGCAACACAGCCCAAGGAATTCAACATTAGTTTTGGAAATGAAGGAGAATAAAGCAATATGAAAAATGTTAACTAAAGATACTAGTTAAATGCACAGAGGATGTGCATTGAGGTATTCCTCAGTCAGCATCAGTTGAAAAACACAGGGGAACCAGCCCCAAAAGCACCAAGAGCCACAGGAGAGAAGCTTCCTGCTTGAATACGAGTTGCTGCTGTCACCATGGGTACGCAGAGACATCCTGGGCTCACCTCAATACTCCAGGTAGGCTTGAGCTCTGCAGTCTTCCTGTGATCCCCTCCCCTCCGCAATCCCCACCCAGGACTGGCAGCATCTTTGGCACTGTTTGGGGATGCTCCAAGTAGTGCAGACTGCCCAGTGAAACTGCTTTCTCTTGGACAGCTGTAGTAAAAAATGAGACAAATAACGGGAGCCATCTTCACAGAGGGCAATCTTCCCAGGAAACCAAGATCTTGATCTCTCTTGGTGATGTAGGCAAGTGCTTTTCAAACTCTTGTGTACCTTGTTTCAAGGTCCTTGGGGACCAGACTGCTGCTTAGTTCTTCTTTGGGGAAGGTCTGACACAATGGGACCCTCATTCCCTTTAGCACCACACAAGGACATATTTTACTGAAGGACTATACAGCCAGAGCAGACAAACTCAGCCTAAGGTCCACACATGCTCCTCTGGCAAAATCATCAAATGCCCATGGCCCAAGGTGCAACCACAGGAGATGTGGGGCAGAAGAGAAGTGTAATATCTGTAATAGTCACATGCTGGGTCACCACTGTTTATTTGGGTGTTTTTTCAGAAGCAATCAGTGAAACGATTTAAGGTCTGCAGAAAATGTTGTCCAGCACTGGTCTTGAGAGATGTCACCAGAAGGCAAAGTCTATAGGCTGCAGCCCCGGAAATTTCATCAGCAAATATCTGCCTGTAGCAAGGCATCTAAAGAGCTCCACATACTCAGCTTCTCAAAAAGAAGATTTAGTGCTGATTTGATTTTGGTGTCTAAATATCCTCACATGGAAGATGTATCAGTCACGAACAGATTCTTTTAATCTAGAATGGAAAACAGTAACAGGAACCAATAGCTGACAAATCAAAGCCATAGAGATTCCAGTTAGAAATGTAGCCATACATTTAAAAATTCATGTCTGACATTAGATGTTGAACCAAATTACCTGAAAATTTGGAGGATGTCTCCATCTCTTGAAGTACTCAGATCACAGCTGAAGCCCACCCTGGAAGAGACACTTTTTGCTAATGCACATTTCTGAATTCTGTCCAGGAGTAACTTTGCTAAATGAAGTGGCCTGTGATGTACAAGAAATCAGAATGACTCCTTTGAACGTTTGGCAGTGTTGCAGTAACACCAGTGAGCTAAAGGCAACTGTTTTTTTCAGTCTTCAACAGGCAAGAGCAGACAGTCAAGCAGCCCCATGGTGCCCAGCTAGTGGGGTCAAGATTTCCCCAGAAGGATAACTATCCCAATAACTACACCAATGATATTGTAATGTTCCTTTCCTAAGCCTTTGGAAAGTCAGTTTCGAGCTACAGTAGACTGACTTAGAGAAACAAATAATTGCTTCTCTAGGCTATGGTCTGTGGTCTGGTTTTGAATCAATCAGTGCAGCACACAGGTGGTGGAGGGAAGCGTTCTAGCCCACGGCAGGAGGACTCAGCAAGCACAGCCAAAATAAGCTTTTATGTCCCAGCTGACATCTGTGGGAATGGACAGGTCTTTCACTGTGTGGGACATACACGATTTATATGAAGGGATCCCTAAACACTTTAGTATTCATTATTTTTGAAAGAGGCTGGACTCTGCAAGGGGGAGGGAATGTGTTTTCATACCTTGAGAACATTACTCCTTTATATAACACCAATGTTTTAAAGACTCATTTATCTTCTCTTGTCTGGTGGAACAGAAAAAAGAGGGAAGCATTTATTTACCAACAAATCCTTATGCCTTTTCTAGGGAATCAGAGAATAACATTTCTTACTCATGTTGATTTTGTAAGATCCTCCATGCATGTTATTTTTTGAGGAAATATGTTGGGGTTTTTTTTCTCTAAATAGTGGTCCATGAACATCTAATCTTCAGCTGAATATGTAACAGTCCTACAGAACTGCTGGGTGACATGGTCCAGACCTTAGGCCTTACGTAACTCAGGCGCATTTCTGATTGCACATAAAAATAGTTGCAATTTATTTTGTACATGCAAATTAGGAATATAATGAAAACATTTCAAATTATCAGGCAGGAATGCCACTTTTACAGATGGCTTTTTCTGCCAGCAGGCAATTTGTTCTCATATAAACATTAGGAAAGTTTAAGCATCTGCTCCTAATTAGTTCCCTTGCACAAGTTACTGATGCACATAACTCACACTTCCCCATTCTCACTGCTGAGATCTCAGATGATTAGTTTGTTTGCACACTGGTCCTTGGAATTAGACAAAGCTGAAGACCTGGAATCACAGCTGTTCTCTCTGCACCAGAAATCAAACCCAATTTTATTGCAATGATGAAAATTGCCAAGATCAGACAACCCTGGGAAGCTAACACAAGTTAATTAGGCCCCAGATGACCCTAATGTAACCACAATAATTTGGGAAAAATCTGGCCGGTATTTGATTAATTTGTTTACAGAACATGTTGTTTGAATAATTTTTCTATACTAGATTAGATCTTTTTACTCAGTAAATTGTTTGCATGTTTTATCCCTCAAGCCATCATGGCTTCCTCACCAGAGTTGGGACAAAGCCATGGTACATCTCTCAGAGTACATTCAGCTCTAACCCTGCTCTGCCATCTAACACCTGAGCATTAGGTCCAGAGCACATTATGCTTTGGTTCTGGCAAAAGCCAGTTGGCTTGGCCATTTGGTTTCATGGTATAAAACTCTCACACTGAAGTGACATGGAGAATCAACAGAGCTATCCACCAACTCTCTCTACAGCTGATTAGAGCTTTTTACTCAAACAAAAAAGAAAGAAAAATTACTGGACTGTTTTGGAGAGACATAAAACATAGAGTCCCAAGCCTCCCTGTATTTTAGCATCTGACAGAAATATCTCATATGCCTTGTACCAATATGAAACTGTTTAACATAGGTGTAGTGAAGCTCAAAACCCCTTCTGTCTCTAAGACAATACAGCCACAATACAGCCACAATACATATTCCGCAGCATATTCATATTCATCAGCAGTATATTCAAACTTTACTTGCTTAAGCACTAAACCAAAAGTTTTCCTATGCCTTGCAAGGTATCTTTTGACTTTATTGTTCTTAAAGTAGCACAAAGTAGAGTGTTAATAGAAGTCCAGTCTCTTTAAGACTCCAATTTTGAATATAATTTAAAGCGACCCATCTTGTATACACTTAAAACCAAAAAAAATTATAACTCAAAGATCTTACAGTTTGATGTTTCAGCAGCAAGAAACTAGATTTAAAATAACATAAAGCTTTTAATTACACCTATGTCAGGGACCATTTATTTGCAGTGGTCAAAAAGCTTTCCAAAGTTACGCATCATTAACCCCATTTTTAAAGAGGTAGTGGACATGAAGAATGGAAGATACTTACCATTATTGAATCCCAGTTATTTAGAGCCTGCTTCAGTTCTCTCTTCACAGAAAATACTGCTCCCTTTCCAAGAATGTATAATCATCCATATGCTTAACCTTTTTCCCAAAGAATGATGTATTCTTAATTTTACCCTGATACTTGAATGCAGATAAAACTAGGTATGCTGCAAAAAGAAAAGCACCAGAATCAATGAAACAAGTTTCTTTCAGTTTTGTGTCTCACGGATGAGTGACTTTGATATCTAAAATTTTATTGCAACTGAGACATCAGTACAGGTTCTTCCCCATATGGATTCTCTCATTTCTAATAACATGCACTCTCATTCTGCTCTTTTCCCTACTGTCAGGTCCTCCCAATATCATTTTATTCCACCTGGCCATCGGCTTTTAGAAGCTTACATTATCTTAGACATCTTTACTTCTCTGACAAATCTGGTGGAAGTCAGCCAATGGATTCAAAAGATGTCAGGGACACACATACACACAGCCCTCTTTTCTGCAAGAAATAGAGGCCTATTTCCCCAGACTCAACTGAAAAATCTAAAGAAACCCCTACACAAAAATATTTGCCTTCTAAAATTATTAAATCACTGCAATAGTTAACTGCAAATTGGAGTGACTGGTATTTCAGTTTAAAAGATTCCAATGTCCTCTAAGCATTTGCGAGCATGTACCCTTGTGTTTATTAACACACCTGCTTAGTACTGATGTGAATTCCACTGACGTCACAGTAGTCACATATAACACACAAACACAAAATCAGCTATATTTGCTTTAATTAATAAAGACAGTAGGACAGCAATGGCAGTGTGTAGAGATCTACTAAATATTTGGAATAGGAAAGAAAATGTACTATTCTTCCTTCTCAATAGACCAGCACAAAGACCACCAAGTTTGTTTTTCAAGAATCTAAATAGTCTTGTACTATTTATTTTCTCAGCAATGAGTTTCACCCTTTGTGTGCGGTCAAGTCTGCCTGGTGTGGAGTTACGAAAAGGAGAAGTGGTTATGATAGAATGGTGGTTCTACAGCAGCAATTTCAATTATCTTTGTGAAATCCAAGGGCCATGCTGGAAATACCCTCACAGAAGGCCAGAATTTCAAAGTTCACATTCATCTTTACACTGTGTGGCAAACAGAAGTGTTGGCATGTGATCTGTTCTGTGTCTATTAGATATTAGTGGAAGTTTCTGTAACAAGATCTTACTTAAAAACACCAATTAACCAAGCACAAAATACTTCATATTAAATACTTCCAGTTTAAAGATTTTTGTCAAAACATGCATTCTTAATGCATCTGGGATCAGAGATCTCCACAATTCCTCAGTGAAACTGATTCTCTTACCAATTTCACAGCTAGGCTGTCAGCAAAAATAACAGAAGCTGTCAATTTTGATGAGCAGATACAGTGTTAGCAAGCCTCCAGGTCACTGAAAATAGTTATAATTCTGGGGTTTGTTTCTTTCAGCCTGAAATAATTGTTAAAAACATATAAACATTTTGGCAAACAGAAAAACCAGTTTTTGTTCAGCTCTAGTGCACATTTCCACCATGGGCTGGCCAACCCCAGTGTCTCATCAGAGGTAACATCAGCGTACCTATTTACCTCTTTCAGAGAAAATAAAACATTTGATGCTGCAAGCTGCTATTCCATGGCCAAGAAATCCCCCCCTCCTTCTTCTTGGTTTTCAAGCAGTGCTTACTCAGGCAAAGGTCCCAGTGAATTCGGTGGGTGACTGGTACACAAGTAGGAACTTCAAGATTTGGCCGACATATGTTTTGTAAGTAAATGCTAAGGGAAAAGCAATTGGATCTAATTTCAAAGCCTGGCAGAACACAATATAACATAATCACTAAAAAATCTAAGACAGAATTTTATCAAGCAAAAACAAACACTGTTCAGAAACTCAGCAGGAGACAGCCAGTCCTGAGCCTACAGTAATTGCAACGTTGAGAATAGGAGTAAATTCCCTGAAGATGCTCTATACAGTAGCAAACCATCTGTCTAAACACTTGCAGAAAAGGCTCATGTTTGAAAACCCTGGATCTCGCCAAGGTCTTTGCCATTGGCTTTGGAAGTGTAATGACATGGGATATTCACAGATGTTCTTTCTGAATGTCCCCCACTCCCTGTAAGCAGATGGATCTCGGAGACTGCAAAATGAACTACCAGGAAAGACAACAAAACCTTTTTCCGCCTCCTGTTGCCTTTCTCTACTGAGGCTTCAAAAATCAATTAGCATTTTTCTGCTGATGGGCAACAGTAGGGAAAATGTTTCCTTCAACAATTGGCCATCGCTGAAACTGACCCAATGTAGAATTTCATCAAGGTGCCCTTACATATGGCCCTGGACCACCAACTCTATAATTCATAACAAACATCTGTGATTCACAGCAACTCCAGAGAATATTTCCTAATGTATCTTGGCAAAATTGTGACAGGTGTTGAGACCTAGCAAACTCAGAACCCTGGGGCTTTACAGAACACATACAATTCACCATTAATATATCTGAAAACTGCAGCCCACAGCAGGGTCTTTAGTGAATGACACAAGTTTGCAAAGCAGGAAATAATCCATATTACAGTATAAAAGCAATGACGTTTGATGTTAAGGGTCAGCAGCCAATTGTGAGCTCTGTTTTTCAGGCCTTTAGAACTCGAGCAAATACATACAACATCAAGTTGACGGTCTCAATGATTTTTAAAAAAATGGATTAACTTTCTTAAGCTGATTTCAACACTTAAAGTAAGGTTTAAAGGGAATTCTAGGAGCTGTGAAAAGAAAGCCCATTGAGAGGCATACAAACTGGAATCTGATTGTCCCTGTACTAAGCACAGACTGTCCATCACTGGAGGAGGCTTCCTCTGCTGCTGCACTGCTGGGCTTCACCCCAGCAAAGAACAAGCCAAGAGAAGGTTCATCCCTACAGGGTCCTGAAAGCAGCTCTCACAGGCAGATAGGCAAAGATTGACACAACAGGAACTCCATGCTGGGGAAAATCTAAACAGCATATTTCACTTGCAGTCAGCTTTCTTCTCAGCATCCAGATGAACTGCTTGTGTTGGGTTTTCGGTCACCACCTGCCTGCACCTGCCTGCGCAGGCTTTCCTTGGTGGCTGGACTACATCACCCACACCGTGTCACGCTCTCTCCCCATAGCTCAGCTGCCACAGAATGTTAATGTTCAAGCTGCTCCAGTCAACATTTTGCGCCGTTGACAAAAGAAATCTGTTGACAAACGTGGAGGCCTTGGCTTGGAAAGAAATTCCAAACAGATTTTTGCACTTCATCCCAAGCATGTGAGGAAAGGATGGAGGGGCTCTGCTGGGGTACCTCCAGTTGTCATCTGGCTACTGTCTGGATAAACCTGCTCTGAAAGGCTCACCTCAACCTCTACTTGCTGCAGTACAGTTGTTCAGTTTGGGGCTAGCTAGCCATATGGCACCTATATATCGGTAATTGGTGGAGACAAGTGTTCTAAGCATCAGCATCTGTGTTTCATAAAAGAACATGAGGAACTCATACAGCCAGCCTGCAGGACCTCCCAGAGAACTGACAAGAACCATCTCAGCTCCCCGTGGGCTTCTAGGTAACTGCGGCACAGCATTTTCACCACCCTGACAACAGCATGTCATAGCTGCTTTATGGCCCTTCTCCACGCCTTATCTCACTGCCTCCCAGTTTTTACTGATTCTTTCTTCAAAATACTGCCTTAGGGCAAGGAAGTTTTATGTCCCTATTTACATAGCAGGAGACCACAGCCGAAGCCTGATGGAGAGAAAACACCATAAGCCCAAAAGATACATCCACACATCTGTCACTCAGCTGCCTGAGCCAGCTCCAGACAGGGACCTTCTAGGAAGGAGCATCAGCCACATCAGTGCATCTGCCATAAGAAAGCTGCAAGGTATCTGACAAGTGGTAGAAACCTTGGCCAAGACACCATAGCCTCCTCTAAAGGCTGAGCTGGAGCTTCTTCCCAGCTTGACTCAGGAGCACACTTAAACATGCTTCCAGATCATTTGGACACTAGGCAAGTTTAGGTTCAAACATGTGCTCAAATTGATGCCTAAAATATGCCAGAGAATCATCCAACCCGGCTGTCCAGGCAGGTGTGGAGCAGAACAAAGATCTGGGCCCAGTCTTCTCTCCTGTAACTGGTCTTTTTCCCTATAGCTTCCTTTACTCTTAGGGGTCTTTTCCCCCACTATTAGTTTTTCCAGCTACACACACACACACACACAAAGCAAAAAAAAAGAAAAAAAAAAGAAAAAAAAAGAAAAAAAAAGAAAAAAAAAGAAAAAAAAAAAAAAAAAAAAAAAAAAAAAAAAAAAAAAAAAAAAAAAAGGAAAAGCCAAGAAAAAAAAAAAAAAAAAAAAAAAAAAAAAAAAAAAAAGAAAAAAAAAGAAAAAAAAAAAAAAAAAAAAGAAAAAAAAAGAAAAAAAAGAAAAAAAAGAGAAAAGCAGGAAAAGCCTAGGAAAACAAAAATTTCAAAATACATTATTTCTAGATAATGCTAACAAAAGTTTTAAAAGATCAAAACTTATACAATCCTGAAAAAACAACACCAGTTCCTTAATATTTTATTATGGCAACCTTTGGGTTTAAAAAAAAAAAAGGGGACAGAAAACTGTGAGCAGCTCCCACCAAGAACCTTTAAAAATCTCTTATGACAAGGATTACAGCACATTTATGAGGTGGCCATTCCACATGCAATCAAGCCAACTGGCTCTCTGTGTTCCTAGTAAAAAAAAAGGTGCTGCTACACTAGTGTAATATTCCTGATGAGAGTGCTGAGATAAGTTTGCTTTCAGTCAGGTCCTTCTCAAATAAATTTTATAAGCTATGCTTGCCCCGTTTACAGCAAACTGCATGATCTGCTTTATGTCTGCAATGGAAAACGCTGTTATAAAAAGTCTTCTTTTCACATGCTTTTATTCAACATAATACCAGAATCAGTAGCATGGAAAATGAGGACCCAGGTTACCTGCCAGGAGCCTTGGAACATAAAACCTTGCTGTGGGCTGATAATATCTCACTGATTCTTACCAGTCTCCAAGTCTCTGTCCACGACCCTTCTGCAAAATAAACTTTTTGAAATCAAAACTTGCACCCTTCTCAGAAGTCCAGTCCCTTCCTGTGGTGAACACTGCTTTTGCGATAACCAAAGGAATTCTATATTTAGGGACAGCGCTTGTTCTTGACCTTCAGAGGATTGTTTCCATTGACACATGCTGGAAAGAAAAGGGATGAAAATCCCCTTTGGGATTTCAGTTCAGATCCTACAGTTCTAATATGAAATTTAAACTGCCCCAAGCTGCTAGTGTTATAATACCGCCTGCTAAGTATAAAGCAAAAAAGGAAAAGTCCAGAAGACAGTACTTCATTACATGGAAATTCTTTGAATCCAAAAGCCATATGGGACATTAAAAGCTTTCCCTAAATCCCTCTCAGATCAATGGAAATCAATTGTACAAAACTGATATTTGGAAAAAGTAGGAAATTCTTATTTTCTGCATTTCTGGGAGCAGACTGAAATTCATCTGTAACTAGAAAAATGGCTTTTATTTAGGGCAAATATAAGAGCCAGGAGACAAAATCTCTTTTGATCATTTTATCAGCAGCTTTCTCAATGAATTAGGCTGTGTGCCCTCCTCCAGTTCAGTGAGATCAATGTTTCCCAGTCATAAAAGATCCTTTAAGGCCTCTTGCAAATCCTACATTTTATGAATAAAGTTTCACAAATAGCTATACTTTGTGCACATTCCGACAATAGCACATTATGGGCAACCCTACTCACAGTCATCTTGAAAGTCTGGTATTGTTTCTTCTCTGAAGAACAGTAGCTGTAGTGACCCCATCAAAATTCTGTGATGCTCATAACTCACCAGATGTAAGGCACAAATTCCTTCACAGACACACTTAGCAGGTAGGGCATATACAAATGAATTTGCACAAGCTATTACCCAATCTATTATGTGAAATTACAAAACCTAGAAAGATGCTGGCCAATACCCAGGCGTGAGATATATTGACCCAAGCAGCACCAACCATGCCATCCAATACCATCTTCAAAGGATGGTAGGTTTTTTTACATTAGAAAGACTTTTTGTAGGACACAAAACCTGTTTGCTTTCCACCCAGACAACAGAAGCTGGGATTTGAGAAAATGCCACAGTAACATGCTAAACTTCCCTGGCCATGTGAGTGATCGACTCTTTATCACAAAGGAAATTAAAATGGCGCGTCAATTTAAGGAAACTTTCAGAGCGCCTCTCTAGTAGTTTGGAGGGAGGTGCTGCAATCTTTGCTTCAGTTTACCTGGAACAACTCAGAGGAATATCATGCTGTGTTTGCTGGCCTCCTTCCATTCAAGGTTATGAAACAAGCTGTGTAACTGAACTCTGAGAAATCTCCTTCACGCTGAGTGCAGTAGAAGACCAACCAACATTTAATTATCCTTGCTATTGCTCTCCTCTGCTAGGCCTAAGGTAGAAGCTTTAAGCCCTGGGTGGCATGGCTATTCCCACGACACATTCCCTGTTGCACAGAACCCATGTCCCGCACAAAGGCAGAATGGAGCATGACGCGAGATGTCTGCTTGCCATCACCTTGACTTTTCAATGTGCCGCAGAGAGATGGCATTCATCCGTTCTATTGCACACTGAGGATTTGCATACACCTACCATCACTGTACCATCTGGTAATGATTTTCTGCAAACAGCAACATCGTATGTTCTTGCCAGGAGTTTGTATGAACTACATGGCTCTTGCTGCTCCCTTTTCAGGAAATACCTTTGCTTTGGTAAGACCAGTGGGCCAAACCTTGATGTTGACATTCAGCTCTTTTTCATTGTGCAGAACTCTGAGTAGCCATGGTAGGCATCTGCCTCAGCCAAAATAAAGTAAAATACATTCACCAGACCATCTAAAGTTGCATAATAAAGGGCTCTTATTGTACATCAAGTTTCTTTCTGGTAGCTTTTCCTCAAATACTAAAGTATGATATGCAAATAGTAACACAGGTGAAATGTTCCCTGTGCAAAAATGGGCATTTCAGAAGACTGTATAACCATTCTACAGTTTTTCTGGTCCTTCCCCAGCATGGGGTATCAGGCTCAGATTCCCATCACCTCAGGCTGGGCACTGAGTGAGCTGGAAGCACGGTGGAGGTCCAAAGCTTTAGTTCTGCTCTGATCACCTCTGATACAAAAGCAGCATTCACGTTGCAACAGCTGGTGATACAGCAAGTGAGGCTGAGGAGAGACAGGCACACAAAACCCACTTCCTAGCCATGGGGGCAGAGGGCAATCATGAGCAGAATGATGCATGTTCAGGCAACTAGAGGTAATTAACCCTTAGTTAGTCTAACCAAAGGACTTGGTGAGTCTTCAGTCTCTTGAAGGCTTTGCATCACCTTATGATATCTCTGTTTTTTAAAAAAATGCCCTTTGACTCTGCCATGACTCTGACCTCACAGATGAAGCACAGGGTATCCCAGATGTATGCTACAGAGAATCCACCCAGACAGCCATAAAGATCCCTAAGGCCTTCAACACAATGAATCAGGCCTTGTTTAACCTACCACCTGTGTTATTTCCAGGGCCAAAGCCTAGCTCTGACACATTTGAAGAGTTGTGCCTGCTTACATCATGGGCCCGTGCCTCATCTCCACAAAAAATCAGCAGGTTTTTTAACTTTTCCCAAACTTCTGAAAAATTTCCAGGCAGGCACCATGAAGCTTCACTTCTTCCAGCTGAATCAGTGTCTAATGAATCCTGGCCAGAATATCTCCATTAAACACCCAGGTTTCTCGATTGTGCTGACCCATTTACACCCAAGAGTTTATTTTAACACAAGATTTTTTCCTCCTTCTCCAATTTCTCTCTCTCTCTGTCTTTTTTTTAACAGAATTGAAAAAAATGCAAGAAAGTCTTTGCTGATATTTGGTTTCTCACCACATGCTGAGTTGAGCTTCCTGTTTAAAGAAGAGAGAGGCTGTGTGTATGTGTGTATGTGTGTGTGCACGCATGTGTGTGCGCTGGGGCCTTTTTATGGGTGTCCTGGCCTGATAAGCCCTTAGAAGAGCCAATACCCAGGCATGAGATTTTTCTGAGATATTTTGACCCAGCTAGCACCAAACACAGCTTGTGCACTGCAAGCAGCACTGGGCACAGGTCCCAACAAATGCAAAACAATATTTTTAATTCATCTGGGGGATTTCCTGAAGCAAACCTTGGCTCAGAAAGAGCAAGCTGAAGTACAGCAAGAATGGCGATGTTTGTCTTTGAGGCGGATTTAGCTGGCGATAGATGGCTGTGTAAGTTCTTCCCAAAGTGTGGGTGCATGAGGTGTAATGAGATTGATACAGAGCACAAGAGAGAGGCAATTAATAGCAGATTGGGGGTGGGGGTGGGGGATATAGAACTGCTTTCAACGGTCCTCCAAAACTGTATGGAAAGAGGTGGGAAAGAAGGGCTCCAGAGAGCGTTATCCTGCCCCTTGTAAGAGCTGCAGAAAAAGGGGCAAGGGAAAGTGGTGTGCCTTGAAAAATTAGATTTCCCAATATATAATACATACAATAATTACATGACCCTGAAAAAGAGGGTCACATGTGGCAGGGAAGGAAAATAACAGAACTAAGGGTCAATAGAGACAGTACTGAAAAAAAAATCCTTTCGGATCCGAAGGGTCACCATCCCTCACAATCTTATTGTGGATATTGCAAAATCTGGTGATTTTTTAAAAGTCCAGCTTGTGAAATCCCTGGATTTATGTGTGAACCTCATCCAGCATGCTCTCTCCCCTTCATGGAGACTTCTCGCCCCCATGCTTAGCAATGTAACTCACAAGTTACCTCAGTGCTCAGAAATCAGCTGCAAGGAACAGAACACTCATGTCTCCATTGTTGTAAAACTCATGTTAAGCCAAGCTCAAGACTTTGTATGCCTCATTATTTAGCAGTATTGGAAAATGGGAAGCTGAACTTTGCTCCCTTTTGACAGTAAGGGACTTGCACATCACCTTGGCAAAACAAACAAGCCTGAAAACAATACGATTAGGTAAAACCTTTTCTATTAATGTCCTAGCAAGAAATCCTCTACAGCAGAAACAATGTACTAATCTCTGATCTGCCTCTAACTCTATAATATCACTCCAGACACTATATTAAGCCTTATTGTTCCCTTCAGTAAAGGCAGTTCTGAAACTGCATTGCTGGGGACAGCTTCACACAATTAGAGACTGAATGGCAGTAAGCATGACTCCTACAACGGGAGAGGAATGAGGATTTAGTATGGCCCTTCCTAAAAGACAGAAGATATGAGGATAAAGGTCAAGTACTTTGAACCAAAGGCTGGGAAAGAAAACCAGATTCTTGCTACTGTAGGCAGTGATACTGTCATGTCTGTTTTGTAGATCTGCTAAGATCTCATAAATAAATGTAGGGTGCATGTGATAATTTGCATGCCATTTTCTTAGGAGCTTCTAGTTTGCTACATTTCTGTTTGCAGTTGTAGTCCAGAAGGAGGATTAGAGAACAACTAACCCTGAAGAGCTCTTCCATATTTTTAAACATATATTTGTTGTAAAGAGCAAGAGAAGTAACGGCATGTATATAAAAAGAGGGGCTAGCACTCTCAGTTCCAGAGCTTGCTCTAGTTTTCACAGCTGTCTTTATAGTAGGAACAGCAGTGAATCTGGCTACAGCTTACAACCAGACACATATATATGAGATAGGGTTTAGTAAGTGATACGTACTACTCATAGAATCACAGAATCATAGAATGGCCTGGGTTAGAAGGGACCGCAAGGATCACAGAGTTCCAACTCCCCTGCCACAGGCCAGGCCACCGACTTCCAGGACTGGATCTACACAAGGTTGCCCAGGGCCCCATCCAACCTGGCCTTTAACACCTCCAGGATGGTGTATCCACCACCTCTCTGGGCAGCCCGTTCCAGCACCTTACCACTCTCTCTGTAAAGAATTTACTCATAGCCTAGAAAGGGCTGTATTTAAAAATACAAAGAGATTTTCAGATATATACAAGACTACTGTCATTCAATCCAAACTGCTCTGAACTCACCAAATATATTCCATTTTGATGTGAATATAAGCAGGATTTACTCAAACACCCTTCCCCACAAGCCACCAGTCCCCTCCTGGTGTGACTGCCAATGTGGCCTTGTCTCTGCGCATATCTATTCTCCAGATTGCTCTAATGACAATACTACTGGATTTTGCATTTGTATTTTCAAAGAAAAAATTAGTACATATTCTCTCCACCCTTTCAAGGTGAACTTGCCTTGGAGGGAGCACACTAGTACAAAGGAAAAGGCTCACAGGTTCAAAGTTCATCATTTTCCTAATAGCAAATTCTAACTTGGATCCCATTTGGAGGCATTAAACACTGGTAACATGAGATTACTCCCCTGGGTAGCAGGAGGTAGCTCTTTGGTTTATTCCATGGGAGTGACCAGAAAGGTGGCACAGAGCCTCAAAACTTACTAGAATTATCTAGAATCAAGGATCATTGCAAAACACCTTAAGTTCTTCATTTCCAGTGCAGATTGGTCCAGTGCTGCCCCTTCAGCTGAATGGGATTCCCTATTTCTAATCAAAAGGCAAAATCCAGACATAAAGCAAGGCAAAAAGATGCCAAAGCCTCAGCCAATCCTTTATCTGCCTTATTCCTGTAGATTCATCCAAATCTCCCACAGAGTAATTGAAATATCACTATATAATGAAGCTTATACAAGTTTAATATAAGATTTATACTTTTTCATTGCTATTATTTCCAAAGCTTGCCACCAAACCTTGTCAATGGACTTCCCCAAGGGTATCAGTAAGGATCTCAGCTGCATCTGATTTGACTACATCGCAATGAAAACAGTGAGTCGATCAGGATCGGATATATCTGAGCATTCTCCCAAAATTGCATCTGACATTTACAAGGAAATAATACTGTAAATTCAGCCTTAGGATCTAGTAGTTGCTTGTAAAGCAAGAATTGGCATTGGCAGGCTTGTGTTGATATAGAAATTTCAGGACAATATAAGAATTTCTTCAGCAGAAAAAAATCTGTGGCAGTAAGTTTTAAGCATCCAATGTCAATCAGAAATGAAATGCAGTGTAATTCAATCCTGCCCTTTGAGATCTGCCCAAAAAGGAAAACTTTCACAACTTGAAAAGTAGATACTAACCCATCCTCCCTTATTGCATAATGCAACCCAGCTCACATATGGTTCTGCTCAGTGTTTATCAGACAACACAGAACCCTTCCATGAGCGGGAAAGAAAGTCCTAAGGACAAACCAAGGCAGTATAAAGGAGATTCATGACAAGCTGCATTGCCCCAAGGTAATTCTTGGAAGTAGAGAGCTGAACATCATCTCTTTCCTGCGACAGCAGTCGGGCAGGGAGGATCAGGTTGTTTTCACGGTTTCATAATGCAAAACCATTTCATTAAAACTGGTTTTGTCCACAGGAAAGAGTTATTTCTTGTAAAGTTTCCAGCTTGAAGTTTCTTCCTCCGCCAAATTGCTCAAACTTCTACTTTTCAAAGTAGCTTTTAACTTCCAAATTTAAGCTAATGGTAGTGGTTGGGAGCCCTTTATAAATATCCAGAACTAAAACAAAACATTTGAATGTTATCTAAACAAAGTGCTGCACTTGACCCCAACCTTACTGCTCTTTTCCAGATTTTCAGTTCAGCAATGTTTTGGATTTTGACTTGCCAGCATCTGTGAGGAAAACAAGTCTTTTTCCAGTACTTTGGAAATCCTCACAAACTGAGAATTTCCTGCCTGATTTTAGTGCCAGTCCCTTGCCCTGTTCCCTCTTATAATTCTCAGGTTTTTGCTCTAGATGATAAAAGAGTTTCGGCATTCAAGAGCATATGAAGGCTGTGCTGTGGTGGGGATAAAGGAAAGGCAACAAGAAGGGAGACAGTGTCAGACAGATTGCATCCTCTTGTGAACCTCAGTCCTGCCAGCCGCAGTTTCCTGTCCACCCTCAGGAAGTCTCTGCTGGAGCCAAGTGAGACATCTGCCAGGGAACTCTCGTGCTCCAGCCCACACGAGGTCCTGGTGGCAGTTCCTTTTGCCTTCCACACTTGATCCTGTGCGGATCAGCCATGAAGTTCCGACCTCAGTTAGCGACAGCCTCACCCACAGTTACTCCCTCTGGGTCAGTTCTGTAACTTCAGTGCCAGTTCTCACTCAGCCAAAACTCCCAACTGACTCCCAGAATACTGGACTGCAAAATATGTCTCTGCCATCACTCATAGCTCTTGCAATAATACATCCATGACCTTCGAAAAAATACTGTGTGCCCCTTTGGATTTAGAGAAATCCTTCTTCTAAGAGTTTTCATTCACATCACCCTTGCCTCTCCAGCTACAGTAGGACACCAAAGCCAGCCTCTCCAGCCGCCACAGGCCTGAGTGGAGGCTCACACAGCCATAAAAGTTTGAAGGACTTCTCAGGTCAGATGAGTGCTGTCTGTGCTCTCCCCTCATTTTGCAGCACTGGGATTGTAACAGGCTGGAGAGCAATTTTCCAGCTAGAAACACACAAAGGAAGGAAATCAGGCAGAGATTGCTGTTCACACATACATCTATCTGCTCAGGGGACTACTGCCCCTTTAAATCAGTCATGATCAGGCTGGAAGACATGGGGATTCATCTGACATGGCTGTAGCTGTTTAGAATAAAGCATGTAACATAGGCTGTGTCTTCTCTGTTGGCAGCCAAAAGAGAGGTACCTCAGGAGAGATTTAATCTCAAAAACATCAACTCCTTGTCCACATCTAGTGATGTCTGAGAGACCAACAGAGCCAGGGCTTTATGCAACACCCCAACATCACCGTGAAGTGGTGAGAGAGGTGACGCTGAAGGTGCCTGTGGCACACTGTGCCAGGTCCCCTTGGCTCCACTCCTTACTCCCAGGCATGCCAAGAGAAACCATCCTAGAAGGGGACATAAATCCAACTTCAAACCAAGGGCACCACTGGGCACAAAACCAGCTAGATGAAGAGGCAAGGGTGAGCTGCACACCATGAAAGTGCTTAAAGCACATGCACACTGCAAGCTGCACAACCCAGCCCAGTGCTGCATGGCCCAGGCAGCAGCAGCAGGCCAGAGAGCTCATCTCTGAGCTGTCACAAAAAAGGGATTCTGCTACATCTCCTCACCAAGTGTGACTTTTGCTTACAAGCCCAGAGCTAAATGCTCCATGTGCAATGGGACAGGTTGCAAGGCATCCAGAGTGAGCCCTGGGAACCATCTCACACAAGCTGTTCCTCCAAGGCAGGACACACTGTTTCAGCAGTTAAGCATGAGGGGGAACAGGCTGTTTGTTCTGGCATCTCATGTACTTCATTAAGCCAAAGAAGCAGCAGACAGTGGAAGTTGAGTTGCAGCTCCCTAGTGTCTTCCTTTCTCATCCTCCTCAGTGCCTCCACTTCTCACCCCAATCTTTGTAATGACTGGATCTGTGCCTTAGGCAGGTTGAATCTAAAAAGACCGATTTTCCACACCAGACATCTAATACTACAACAGATCTCCAGGCAGTGAGTGAGTGCTAGGGAGCATCTGTGTGAGGTTTAGAAGGAAAGAGTGCTATGAGACCTGGGTGTGGAGAAGTATGTGTTTCTCATAAGTGTGGCCAACCCTACTGTTCCAAAACCATACATGAGATCCCCTGAAGAAGGCAGTTTAAAAAATCACTGGATTTACCAGCATAACAGTAATGTTTCTGGGATTATTTTTATTTGCCTTCTGGTTTGGGGGCTTTTTAGATCATATTTTTGCAGGGATTTTTCCTGCAATCATAAAATCTAAAAACCATGTTGAGATTTTTATTGTTCCCATGAATCTAGGAGCTGGAAGTTCACAGAATGTTCATGGGATGTATGGTAAAAGTCATGAGCTAAGGACACATAGGCTTGCATGAGAGACTACGTTGTGTTGTGCTAAGCAAATTTAGTCTCTATATAGTATATGAAGGGAAGCCTGTGAGGAGGGTGCTGTAAGTTAGTATGGTGAGTGTGCAGGGGAGATGACGGGTACATAGGGCATTGGTATACTTTAGGACCATACAAGCATGTTGTCTGGAGTTTACCTGGTTTTATTGGTTTACTGGAGGGTTTTTTTTGGGGGGGGGGGAGAGGGTAGGAGGGTCTTTGATTTTTTTTCCCCACAGTCCAGAAGTGCACAGATGTGGTTTGCTAGTGATACGCTGGCTGCATATGAGAGATGTGCAGAGAACACAGAAACACAGACAGGTATCAGAGGGCTACATGGACAAGGCCACGTGCAAGACTAGAATGAATGGAGCTGACCTTTGGGTCAATCCTGACATAGATCAGACATTTCTCCCAGCAGAGACTCACTATAGGACCGCACGGGCAGGTTTCTATCTAGTTGAACCACGAAGTGCTGGCTGCTGGTTAATGAACACTAAAGCTAGAAGGTGTAATACCGAAATCAGCTTTTTTTAGCTATTCTGCATCCTTTTAATCCCCAATGTTGGCAAACTCATAGGTTCCTCCACTAGGCCCACCTGTTAATAGGGATCCTGTGATGTAAATTCAAGGTACCTACACTTTTACACTGTCTGACCCTGCGATCTGCCAACACGAGAGCCAGTCCTGTCCTTCATGCCCTACTCATTTCAAAAGCTTACACGTGATGTGTACCCCACTGGCACACCCCTCACAATAGCACAGTGTTTATCTGTGGGGCAAATCCTGTCAGAGCCTTGCTGGGGTCCAAGAGCCTCTGCAGCCAAAGCCAGCATTGTGCTGCTGCACAAGGCAGGGGCAGACAGCCAAGGCCTCCATGCCAGGCTTCCTTGTGAGGCCCAGAGACATGATACTGTGAAGGAAGAGTTGGAGTATTGGCTGCACTGCATCCCTCCTGCCCTGTGTAGCCCCACCTGCATCCACAGCAGCATCACAAATGGAAACATTCAGCATTCATGACTTACTGTAATCCTCAAAAAAACCACTCTTTCAAAGGAGACAGCTTGTTCAAGCCCCAGAGCCAGGTATCTGGTTACCCTTATCTCAGGGACATAACTACCATGCTATTATTAATCATTAAATTATCTTATCATTTTCTAATTTGCTGACAATACAGCTGACCTGGTGATCCCTCCCCTGCAGTAGATACCATAGGCAAAAACCACCAGGAGACTGCCAAGAAAACCAGCCCTTTGTTCCCCATCCAACTCTGGTTTTCTGGGTTGACTCTACAGTTTAAACTGCTCAGTTGTGTTAGGGTTTAGCTCTTTGAAAAAACCTATTCTCAGAAATGCCTGGCTCATCTTCTTATTGAGATACAGTACTTGGTCATTTATTATGTGTCTTCTCACAGTTTTCTTCCTGAGGGCCAGCAGCTCACTTGGAAGTTAGGTCCTAATTGTTTTTAAATACCTGTCACTTGGTGAATCCATGTTTCTCGATCAGCTCTCTCAGGGATTTTCACTGGAAGCATACAGAAATGACCACCAGGAACATAAAATAGCACAAACTTCCACACTGCCCACCCAAGATTTAGTGCTCACTTAAGCATGTAGTAAAAAGAACTCTGTTGCTAATTAATTACCTGATTAAGGTTCTGGGATTGCAGATCTCATTCTTTCTACTGAGCCGTGCTTTCTTTCACTGTCAACACAGCTGTACATGAGCCCTTGCCCAATGTAAGCACAGCAAGGTTTTCTATGCAGGCATTGCTTCAGTGATCATCAGTGGCTTGAGATCCCGCTGACCTAGTGGATTGCATGGAGATCTTAGCTTCCACATGACAAACTGATAATGCTAAATTAGAAATGTTGTAACAAATACAGTAAGATAAACATTAGAACTATTAAGACTTTTGTTTGTACACAACACTCCCAGAAGCTTCATAAGACCTTATATGGACCCCACAGGGCTGGATGGGGAAAAATAACCTTTTTTCTATTACTACTTTTTTCCTAATGTTCACTTCTGACCTTGCATTGTGAGCTGAAGCAGAAATGTCAAAAAGACCATGGAATTCTGCTTCAGAGAAGCAATGCAGGCAGAGCTGAGCAACCAGGGCTTTGCAGAGCTGGATACAAACTTGTTCTAGTCCACCTTAGCTTTGCCCCTCAAGTTCAGAGCCAAATTTGCACTTTTCAAAACTATCAGGGTGGCCTCTGCCAATGATAGGAAGACCTATACCTAGAAGTAATTTTCCAGTGAGTTACTGTTTCAGTGAGTCAGTCATGTTACTGGTGAGTGCAGAATGGCTCTCAAGTGATCCACTTAAACTGACCAGCAGCTGTTTTTCAGCATCAAAAAATTTCAATTACAGCAAAATTCTAGGCATGACCCTTTCCACACGTATTTTAGCTCCTATATAAATCCTTTGGCAGCATCAGAAGGGAGGAAAAGGCTCTTTGGTCAAACAGCTTAAAACTTATTGTTTTTTTTTAAGTAAATACTTGATAACATCTATTTAACACAAGCTGTATGTGAATATGTGTATAAGGAAAAAAGTCTGTGTGTGGGAGATATAAGACTGTAACTAAAGCTGGTTTGCAAATTTCCGACTAAACAAAGTTCTATCAGTAAACACTGCTTCCTTGAACATTACATCTGAAGTGTCTCACGTTTGATCAAGTTTTGCTGAAGTTGAGACAAAGCTAAGTTTTAAGAGATCGACAAAGAAGTAGCTCTGTATCACTAAGCAGCTCCAAATGACTTTCATTTCTCAGACTTTTTTCTGGGTTTTTTTCCAATACACAACACTGAAGAACAAATTGCAAACTGAAAATAAGTGCACCCCAGAAAACTTTGCCAAGAGCCAAGAATGTTGATTTTTTAGTCATACTTAATGACCACATCTTCAGTTGTGATTTGGGAAGTTCTCATCCTTGTTATTGATGCTTTAGAAAGGTGAGATCAGTTATTATTAGTCAGAGACCAATTATCATAATAAAGTATTGTAATCCTGCCAGAAAAGTGAAAAAAGAGGGTGGGGGGGTGGGGGAGGGGGGGGAAGGAATAAACAATTTCCCAAGAAGTTTCTAATTCTCACCTCTTCAGTATCACTGTGTAGAACCAAGACAAACTCTGGTGTATTAAATGGAAATAGCTGCAAGCTCTTTGTTTATTTATATTTCTTATTTTTGACCTCTGAAAAAGTGGTCAGTAATCCCAAAGACACCAAAGATCCCAAGGAGGAAGCTGTAGCTACTTTTTCTAACAGTGACTGGAAATTCAGAGGGGTGTGCAATTTAAAGCATATCCCCAGTACCAACTCTCAGCAAATACCACCACATGGGCTCTTTGTAGTCCTGAAAGCAGTCTCTATTAAGGTTGATGAATAAAAATGTAGTCAATTTTGCTATTTTTAGAAACCATTTTCTAAACACTAACTCAGCTAATTTCCTAACCAGATACTGGGAAATCACCTCCCTCTTAGTTAATGATCTAAAAACGCTGATAAAAACAACTTTGCAAGTATGTGCCTCCATCATTCTGAGAACTTGCTATACTTTCATGTAAATCAGCTTCAATGCCATCACTGTCACCCTGCATCAAGTCTATTCGTTCATGTAGACACACACACATATGTATGCATGGTGCTTGAAAGCTAAGATATGCCAAAAGGCCATTCTGGCATTGCAAAAGTCTTAGTGGTATATGGAGTAACTGTGAAACAGGAGAATTCTTCTTTCTCAACATATGACACCATCCATATCTGCACTTCTTAAATACTGATTCAAGTACTGACTATGCCTGTTTGTGTGTGCATATATGTGTGCTTTGTTTTCTTTTCTATCTGGGTCATTAACTTGTGTAAGTCAGCTCATGTGCAAAACATCTGTTTTTCAGTAAAGTCCTGCTTTTCCTCGGCTTAACAGCTGCACTGATTGAAGCATGAAGCTGTTGCTGAATTGTTCACAAGCAGTGTGACACAGGAAAAACAGCAACCTAGACTCCTTTCCAACCTTGGTTGCTTTCTTTCTGGTGCCAACTCAGAAAAATTAACATCTTGAATGATTGATAGCATACAATCGACTGCTGCCAGAACTATTACCATCTCTAATTCAATGAGGGACGAGGTGACCCAGTCTTGTTTATACTATTGAAATCTGGCTGGAGGGCTTTGGCTAGGCTGCAAAGGCTCAGTTCAGTCCATTTGGGGATTTATGTCAGCATTTCACACGTTCTGGGAAACTTCACTCGCCCTGTAGACAGTGCCTCTAGCTCTAGAAGTTAACCTGGGTTGTAGAGTATCTGTGACAACCACAGCATTATCCAAGGTGGTTTCCACCTCAGCTCTGGTTTATGGCTAGTGTTTATTGTTTCTAGGGCACCACTGGTGTGCACAGCATGCTTTATGGCCATGCACAACATGGAATCTAGGGTTCAACTCCTGCAGTCAGGTCCACTGCTGGGAGCTCTAGTGATCATGCTTTGTCTAGGAGAGCTCTGCTGCAGCATCAGCATCTTAGTCTCTACATATTGAGGAAAGATGAGGGAGACTGATGAGTTTGGAGAAAGATAGGATTCCTTTGAGAAAAATCAGTACAGCTACAGATTATCACAAAGGAAACAGAAAGATGGGGAGCAGCCTCAAACAAACAGGGCATTCCCAGTAACTGTAAGAATGATAGACAGAGATCTCAGCACACTAATTTTTAATCTTATCGACCAGTGAACCCACACCTACCAAGCCTGGCCACTGCAATCAGAGGGTTCTTCATGGATCAACATTATTGCAGAGGGGTTTTTTCCTCAGTTGAAGCAGACTAACAAGCAGCCCAGTTTTGGCTGAATTCATACCAATGTGTTGCTCTCAATGTAAATATGAGCTAGCTGTCCTGTAATAGGAGCATCTTTGACCTATCAGAAAATGCAAGGCAACTGCCATCTGGTCATCTGTCTTTCAAAAGGCAGATGTACAGGAGAGGAAGCAGGAAGATTAGGTGATGTATGACAATGCTGAAACCCCAAAGGATTGATGACCTCAGTGCTTGAAGATCTGTTTTGCCCCACATGTATTCTGTCATTCCCCTTGCAAGTGGGCGTAGCAGCCACAGGCACAATTACTGCTGGGCTGGAGGTCCTCCCCCTCTTCATGAAATTACAAGCAGATAGGGCTGTAGAAGTCACACTTGCTGCCCTGCATCAGCAGTGTTTACACGGATGTCTACCTTGCTGGGCTCCCAGTTCAGTGCCAAGTGGAGAAAGAGCCTTTGAGGTTGCATTTGCTATTTTACCTCCTCAGACAATGTTATGTCGGCAGGCTGGAAGCTGGATACCAGTGCAGACAGAACCAATTAGCCAAGCCCTTCCACATCTGGCATGCAAGTACCTGCACGCTACCACAACTAGATGGCATTTGACCTGGACGTCTGATCTCCGTAGACAGGAACTTTATGCAGAAGGGATCAAGGAAATCCCCCTCCCAAGCAGTGCTAAGATGCCTTCTGCTCAGTCACTCCTGACAAATACTAGATTGCTAACTATCCCTTGTGGCATACACACAAAGCCACTACAATGAGTTTTACTGGCATACCCAGCCTTCTCTGCTGTTGCTTATTGCCATCTTTCAGCACAGTGTCATGGGATATTTGTGTAACGTCTCCCAGGAGGTTCATTTGCACTGTAACATCTCAGACTTGGACTCTACCTTTTTAATACATTCTGTGGGATTTGCAGTGTATAAACCAACACAGAGTGGTTTATGAGAGGTTTCCTCTGGCAGCATACACAGCCAAAGTTTCTTGGAATGTGGGAGTTTGTGTAGAGGGTGTGAGTTTTGCTTCTTGAAGTGTTTTCATTGTTGTTTGTAGCCTGCTTATCCCAGATTTACATGAATTTTGCATCTGAGTGAAATCAAATGCCAAAATGAAACAAGCCAGTTCCATGGGAAAAAACCCACCCTATGCAGTTTTGATATGATTAACAATTATGACAGTAGCAGAGTGCTCAGGAGCTGCACATCTAAAAAAGGCCCAAAAATGCATGACCCTGATCATACGTACCAACTACAGCCTTCTTAACAACTGATACACCTTTCCAGATTACCTGACTAATGGCACACCAGAAGAGAGATCTATTAAGATATGACCCATTCTAATTGCTTCTGTGAGTCTGCTGTTTTAGCATATGAAATTTGGTAAGGTTATTATTCCTAACCTATCCTGCTCAGATGAAAAATGCAAACTGGGACATCAGGAAAGAAAAATGGCACAGTCAAAGCCTCACAGACTACTCAGGACAGACAATTGACCTTGGAGGCTTGGATCACAGGTCTGACATCCTTTGAACTGTATTGGCTCTTGTCTTAAGAAGCTCCACTTGCAGATAAGGACATGCACTCTCTCTCTGTATATGCAGCAGGCAATGGGTTTGTTGTACTGTAAGAGAACTGGAGATATGTTGGTAAAAGTCACTTGAGTCTGAACCCTAAGGGATTCAATATTTGATGGTAAATCTCTGCTACAAAGCCTGAATCAAAACACCACTGTCCTTTAAGGTGAAACACCATCTGTCTTCTTTTGGATACCGGTTGTTCTACTCAGCTACTCCAGCCCAATGAGTCACCTGTTTCTGAGGTCATATTTGTCTACAAGTTCATGCCATTCTCTTTACAAAAAGTTAATTTATATTCTACAATGAGGACAGGGGAAAACACTTTCCCAACAATACTCTTTCAGTATTGTTTCCTGCTATAGGCAGACTAGCTTGGACATACAGCAGTAGGAAATATTTATCCTGAACTGTCATGGAAGCTATTCTATAGATTAGTGATTTATATCAAGTTACTCAAAGTTCCTGGGCATTTTCAAGTGACACTACCCTCCCCCAAACCAGAGCTGAGTAAAACTGGATTGTTTTATAACTCCAGATCAGAACTATAAGAAATTCTCTGTTTTGACATTGAAGCAGTTGATTTTGTGCGCTTAACCCTCAGACCTTGGATATATGGATCAAAACCAAAGAAATAATTTACAACAGAAGCCCTTTCACCATGAATCTGCACAGCTTTCCTTGGGAACTGAAGGAAAGCAAGCTGTTGTTCACTCAACTTTGAAGTAGGAGCACAAGTTGTTTAGGATCAAGAGTATTAGAGGAGTAGGATGCTGAAGTGGTTTATTAATCAGCGTTTAAACTACATAATGTTATTTTCAAGTAATTCTTTAGTATACTAAAGAGGTTACTACTGTATTATTCTGAATATAAATATTGCCACTGGTGAAGGAGGATTTTAACCTTGACTAAAAGTGGTAGGTGCTAGAAGGGCAGAAATAGCAATAATTAAAGTGGGAACAGAATACTGCATGAAAGTGCTGTAACCTGTTTCTTCACTCATTCAAAGTTTTAAATTTAGAATATTCAAGTCTGACAAACAAAGTGCAGAGGCAACATTGCTAATACAAAAACTAACTTGACATCCTATACCTAATGATCATAAGAAAAAAGTCACAGAAGAGATATTTTTCACACATTTGCATGAATTTTTGATTATTCCTTGTACTCTGCTTTCTGCTGCAAATAGATTACAACATTTACATCTGCTAGAAATTTGAAAAGTGGGTACACCTGCTCAAAGTGATCCTGCTCTGGCAGGAGGGTTGGACTAGATGATCTCCAGAGGTCCCTTCAAACTCATAACATTCTGTGATTTACTGGGATTATATTTCAGGTGGGTATAACAATAACAGAACTACACCAGGAGAGAAGTAGCAGCAGCAGCCAGAGACATCCACCCTGTAGTTATGCAACAATTCTCTTGCGTTGCCTACTCTGGTTCAGAGCAGAGGAAGATGAGTAGGAGAAGGACTCAGGTATCATTCTGGCAGTCTCCTACAGGGATTCAAAGCTCACACCCAGCTTAGTTTTTCATTCCTGAAAGGACTTTGAAGCACTTAAGACACTTAGGTTATAATGTGTGAGACAGAATGAGCCTTGGTCATTAAAGAAAAACATCATTAAAAGTATTTTCTGTCTTTAGATCTAAAAACCCTTTTCACAGGTTCTGGGACTCTGTTCCATCAGGTTTTCAGCAACTCTTGGAAGTAATAAGTCCAGGCCCACTCCAGAGAGAAAGATCTTCCCCTTCCAGGACTACAGCTTGCATGTGAGAGAAGAAATCTGTAGTGAGACCCCCGACTCTATAGGAAAATTCAACCTTCAAGAGAGCTCTCTTAGGTCAATAGAAACATGGATGCAGCAGTGGGAACCTGACCCTGTGTCATGGGAGCATCCTGTTATCCCTGGCAACTTGAGTAGAGAAAGCAAGTTGCCCTGGGTATCCAACAGGCCACAGAGAGGCCACTTACTTGGTGGGCTGCTTTCTAAGTTACTGTATTCTCTGTAGTCCTAGTATTCTCAGTCCTGAGAATTAGCCTTCTATTCAGCCACTGTCCAATGGGAGAGAAAAAAAAGGTCATCTCCAGACCTTATACCTCAGAAAGACAAAACAAAGGGAGTTAGAAGACTCAATAAATCTGAACATACATATAATTTTCTTTAAAAAAAACCCGTAAACTGAGAAACTCAAATGTTGAATACATAAAGTAGCTAAACTCTGTATTACCCAATCCAGAATACCATGGTTTCATGGTAGCTCCTTCTAACGGAGGGGGGACCATTCATTGGCATTCCCTGCACTTTCTACGTTTCTCCTAGGAAAAAAGAAAGAATCACTAGCCTTCTTTGGCTACCCAGTTCCCTCTAAGTCCTGCGAGCTCCTTGGGCTCTGGTTGGGTTGTAACCCTTCCACCTCTTACAGCACATGAGTCTCCTCATCTCCATCTGCTGGATGCAAAACAGATCTTTTTGGACTCAAAAATGAGATGAGATTGCCAGTTATACTTAGAGACATGAGTGTCATGCTCTGTCAGTGAAAAACAAATAAATACAAGAAGCAATTTCACTAGGCAATCTTACTATTTTTTCTTCTCTATTTTTAATGCTCTGTTAAAAAATATGATTGAAAAAAGGCCCTACTTGTAATAACTTACCTTATTAAGACACCATATAATTTACTCTGAACATTTTCCCCCAATCAGTAACTTACACTTTGTCTGCCTGCTCTTTCAAACAGTAAAGCAATGAACTGGATTCACACTTAAAATAACCAAGCTCTTTCCCTTCTTGAAAATCATATGCATATATATCAGTGCTTTATAAATAAAGCTGGCCAAATGATTTGGAGTGGTAAAATAACCAAGTGGGCTGAGTTCAGTTCCCCTGGCTTGATTTAATGGGCATTATTTTAAATGTTAATGACTAAAGAGAAATAACCTGGCTTGATTAGCTCTGACTGGGCAGAGACGTCATCTGAGTTTTTTACTGGTGGGTACAAATTTCTAATATGCTAATTATTGGTGGAGAGCAATGAATGCATTTGCAGGTGGTCTGTACGTGTCCATGCCAGTGAAAATTGTCCTATTAAAAGCTCCTTGAAAGCATCCAGCTGCTCTCAGATGATCAAACAGTATTTAGCAAAACAAAAACCCTGTGAAGTGATTAGTACAGTCAACATCTCATCTCACAATTGCCTAGGAGCATCCAGCTTAGAGAGGATTCATTCATGCCAAGTGTACTCAATACAGTACAAAAAAATTGATTCCCGACTCAGAAAGCTTATACCTTCAGTGGTGTTCCCAGTTTTCCTCTTCTTGTGCTGTGGCTCTTAAATATTCTTAATCAGAAGAGTTGATTGAATTTTGTTCCTCAATGAAAAATAGCTGCTAGCTGCTATTGGATGGAAATTCAGCAGATTGCTCCTCCTCTTTGTGTAAGAGGATGCCATTCAGGATCACAGAGTTAAGATCTGAAGACTAAAACACTCAAACCCGGTGTGGTTTGTGTAGGAGTACCATAAAATTTGTGTGGGATATCACATAAAAATTTGCTTTAAAGTGCCATGCCAAAACTAGAGTTAAAAATCAAGCAAGCTGTATGGGAATGGTGGCAAAGAAATTCTTCTCCAAACCATTCTCTTTTGGCCACCTTCCCTGGGGCTAGTCACCCCCACAGATCCCATCTTCATATAAAATCTGTCACTGCAGACAGAAGCTCATTTCTCATTGAAGTTAGCAGGGTCTTCTACAACTCTTCACAGCCAGCGTGTGCCCATCACCCATCCCCCCTCCCCTCCACAGGGTACAGAGCACCCCTTGAAGTGAACGGGAATTTTCCCAAATTAAGATCTGCAGGTTCAAGCCCTGCATGTTATAAATAATTAGCCTTAAAAATATCCACACAACAAAATTCACTGCCTGAGGACTTGTAAATGCACACAGTAAAAATCATTCTCTGGCTGCCTGTAAAATATGTTTCTTATTAGAGATCTCGCCTGACCCCAAGAGTGCCCACACTGTATTTCTCTCTCTGCCTCTCACAGTTACACGCATGCTCAGGCGCACACACATACTTTGTTCCTTTCTAAACCTGGCAGCTGTAGCAGTAACAGCAGTTGTAGACATTTTGAGTATTTATTCATCCCCCATATGTTGGGAAAGTCTTTGGGGTTTCAAAATAAGATCCTTTGCCCTCCTAGAAAGAAGAATAAATATATTAAAAAGAATGCTACAAATTTGGCAAACATCACATCACAACATCAATCCAGACCCTCATCAGAGAAAAGCAAATAACAATGTGCAGATTTTATTAAAAGTATAAGAATGAAAAAACTGTTTCCCACAACTGAGGAACCTAAAGCCAAAAATAAGCAAGGCTGAACTCTAGCTTTGCCTGTGGTAATGAGCTGTTCCTCCCCTGGCAGAGTGCAGATGACTCTGCATTGCAGTCCTTTCTCTGAGAGTTGTCAGTTAAAAACTAAATTGCTCTGACCAAAAGAGAAAATATTTTCTTCAGTAGCCAACGACTCCCGATTCTGCACACCCCCTGCCCCCCACCCTGGATCTACATGTTCTCTAAAGCAAAAATAACATTTTTATGGCTGAATGCTTTTCTGTGCAAGGTGCCTTCTGTTCGGTTTCCACAAAGAAGCAACATCATTTGATCTTAACTTTAACTATTCTTGATCAGAACTATCAGCACAACTGGGCACCGAACAAGCGTGTGTGAGTGACCCTGCTCTGGGCGCAGCAATAATCGCAGCCATCGACACCACAGCTCAGAGCGTTTTTTGCGGAGGAGGAAAATTCTTTTTGCAGTCATTTGGATTGTAATCACTGAGATCAAGCATCAGAGGGAGACGTGGTCACATAACAGGGCAATTCAGAATTTAGTTCCATTCTTTCTACTCGTAACTGAGGATACATGAGATCAGAATTTCCCCAAATGAAAATATGGAATAACTATTGGTTCCACTGAGGCTGCTCAGATTTATGCTGATGGAAGCAAAACACTGTCTGGCCTTAGGGGCTTTAGCTTTTATAAAGGACTTATTAGGGGACTAGAATGTAGCATAGGAGATTAAAAAAATAAATTAGAGTCAAGTTCCCTGCTCTGGATAGCTTCATCCCAAACAAGAAGTTCTGGGATTGAGGCTGAACTCAGAGAGTGAGTTTTCAGACCTCAGCAAATCAGATTAGGTGATCACAGTGATTACTTCTGCCCTTAAAACCTCTAGTATATGAAATGAAACTACATAAACCAAGATAAACATTTTACAAAAGATCCTTTGCCTAGTTCCTCTGTTTTCCTTTCGAATGCCTGTTCATTCACTTCATCACTGCTGTACTTTGTCTTTGCATGAAATGAAATGTTCTTCAGCCCATGAAAGAAATATCACTAAGGAAAGATTCTGGCAAATAATTCCCAGCAGAATCCCTTGGTGATAATACTTATTTATCAAATTTGACATTGATTTGCAATTTTGACACTTGCAGTAATTTGATCTCTGCAGAAACTGGCACCTTTATATAGTCTTCAGAGCTGGAGGGTGTTTAGAATCATTCTTCAGATGCTGTAAACCAAGATCCTTGTCCCACAAGAGAATTTTACACAGAACTTTGACTGCAAGTTTGAATCAGTTATATTAAACCTGAACATTTTTCAAGCAGTCAGACAAGTTTAAATTCTAGTGGAGCCAAAACATTTTCAGCCATATAACAACCAGCTTTTAGTGCTAATAAAAGTCATTTTCCTCCTGTCTACAGGATGTCACAAAATTCCACCCGCAAGAAATGAAACTGCTTTTAAAGTATGCTAACAGAGTCACACAATACATTTTACCTCTTTGGACTCCTCGAGTTGTGCAGCAAGGGTAATTCAGGGGTACATTCCAATCTCTGGTGCTTATAAAGTAATTTTTCTTTGTCCTCAAGACCACACTTGTCTCTCTGATGAGGTCAAAATGATGACTGGGATGAAGGGACCCCCTGAGTGCAGATCTTATTTCCATCACAGATGGGGCTGCTAATTCTAGGCAGGTTACCAGACAGCTGAGGGCCAAAATCAAAGGAATCTACACTCTTCTAACATCTATTTTCAGTGGCTCTTTGTTTAGATTTGGCTTCACTTCCTACCGTCTAAATATATAAATCACCTTTACAGAATCAACCCAGGGCATGGTTAAACCAAGACAGTGCATATAATGGCATACGGCCTTTGACTGCCTCTGGCTGTCTGCTTGCATCCTTTCCCCTCCATATATGTATGCAGTCCACATGCCAACAGCTCACACCAAACACACAGCCAAAGCTGGCAAATTGATGTAGAAAGTTGTAAATTAGGAGACCTACTCCAATGAATGTCAATCCTCTTCTGCACTGGAGGTAAACAGATCTATGAGAAAACAAACAAACAAAAAAGAATCTCAATCAGAGCATTGCACTACCCTACTGAATGTAGCCAAAATTTATTTCCCAATTTACTGTCTGCATCCTGAGCTAATGAGACCATATTACCTCACAGTCAATTAGTTAGCTTGTCTGAGTTTGAACCTATGCCTGACAAGATCTCTTGGTGAGCTGTCAAGAGTGTTGCCCCAGACACATTATCCAATATAGACCTATTAATGGTCAGCAAACTATGATGTAGCAGAACAAGCCTCTAAATGCAAATGAAATCTCTGTCTGTGTCCACTAAATGCATGCAAGCAAATTCTGGTGATAAGACTATATAAACTTCTAGGTGTAAATACATGGTAAAAAGGTACTATGGTTTCTGATACATTAATTTTAATGACTGAACTCTTCCAGGCTCAGTTACTTTCCCAAAATCACTTGAAAGTTTGACAGAAATGTTCAGCAGCTTCTAGAGCACAAAGATAATTAAAGCCTTTTCCAAACTTCTTTTCATTATTAAAATAGGGGAAGGGTTTTTTATTAAATTCAAATGCAGTAAAAGTTTGCACCACAATAACAAAAAACCTCAGAAAACTCTTCCCTGGCCATGTGTATTACAGATCCTACATTTCTTGTACTCTCCTCCAGTCGGCCCCTGAGATAGATAGGAAAAACAATGTAAAACTGTCATATTAATAAAGCCATGAAGCATAATTTTTATGGGCATGTAGCCTGCATCCACCTGCCATCACCTGGAACTGCACTATGATCCCAGGTAAGAATTTGAACCATAATAAAATACAATGGAGGTCACAGACAGCTTTGGGGGAAAGGAAAATCCAGCATTTCTGCTCCTGTTCAATTTCTCAAATAAAAGAACATGACTTCAAACTGGGGACATGGCTCTTTCCACAAGTGGCTAGAGGGTTGGCTGGGGAATTCAAGACCATCTGAAGGCAACAGGCCGCATGAACAAACCTGGGACTCCGGCTGGACGCAGATGCTGATTCATCTCTTGGCAAGATTGTCCACAGAGCTTTCAAGCAGCAGGAAAGCATAGGAAGCAATACAGGGAGAATTATAAAATAATTATATATTGTACAGAGTTAGCCAGAGGATGTGAATTATATTGATCTTGATGTCACGAATTCTAATTAGCCATTTCACATGTCACAGTGAGAGCTATGAATGCAGGCAGACACACATTCATGGCAATATTTTATTAAACCTCTTACAATTTTGCCCTGAGGAGGAGAAGAACTTGTATGTTATTTCAGCACCACATTGTCCACATATATAAAACATCAAGGTACCTTTGTGTCATCTCCTGATACTGTTGTATCACCTCTCTACTAATGGGGGGGAAAGCTCCTTTCAGAAACCACAACAGTCACGCTAAGACATAAGCAAGAGTTAAGATGAACATGTGCTGGGGGCAATTGTATAGTACAGTCAAAAGTGTTTCTTAAAAGTGATTCATGAGCCATTTTAGCCCATGATCAAAACCTTCTAAGTATGGAGAAATCTCAGATCCATAATTTCCTACTGAATTTATACATAAGATATGTTTTAATGGTCTGGTCCCTGTTAGGACTGGAGTAGTCAGAGGCTAAAATCCCAGTCCAGATTTATGATATGCCAAATGTGAGTTTTGCTATACTGAGACACAGCGCAATCTTTAGTTCAGGCGTTCTGTGTCCTAGTCCACTGAACTGGCCTCACTTTCTTTCTGACACTTTCCTACGTAAGTGAGCTGCAAACAAGTACAGCATGACAGCTGTTCCTGTGGTTTATTTCCATCGAAACTTTCTCCCTGCAAATTTGCAATTAAAAAATATTTTTTAGAAAATGTTTTATCTTTTACGATTTTTTCTTCAAAAGCTTGTAATTTAACAAATTTAAAATGTTTGCCAAAATCTCTTGATTAGAGAAGCTGGTCTGAAAAGAAAGATAGTAATCAGCAGTGTCTGGTGAAGGGGAGCTATTTTCTGTTCAACTTGCAGAAATGAATGTATTCTGAGTTTTCGGAGTTTGGGGCAGATTTCTGAAAAGAAAACACAAGTTTCAGTGGTGGAAAAGAGATGCATTTTTCACTACTGATTCATCAGCTCAGTTGTGTGCTAGACGAACCAGCAGCCTGAAGTTCGCGGTACTATTGGTTAAGCAGGACAATGGGGAAAGGCTGATCTAAACCAAGCACCAACATGTACAATATAAAATATATGTGGGGAGGCTGGAGCACTGTACATGAGCAGGTAGCAGAAGGAAAGGTCATTGAGAAGAGATCTTCAGTGTGGCAGAACAATAAGGTATTATCAGGCAGGTCTTGTGGCAGTGGATTGGGTAGACAGAAGCTCATGTGGCACCCACACAAGCCAATAAATCCTGCTGACAGTTTACACACCCATTAGTTCAGGGGCAGCCCTGCAAAGGGACAGCCAGACTGCATGCAGGGCAGAGTTGGACAGACTTCATGAGAGACTCTATCTCTGAACCCACCTGTAGATAACACCACCACTGTGTTATCTAGAGTACTTTGTTGCTCTTTAGAAATACTTTTCCTCTCTTCCCATTTTGTTAAGATGAAAAACCTGTCTTCACATATTCTGATCCCTTGAATAACCACATAGGTAACATGGCATCTGTTTTACTGAAGTGTTTGCTGGTCAACTTTGAGTCAACTGAACGGAAGAATTTCAGTGAGAAAAGGCACCTTAGTCTGGAGCAGAACGCATCCTAAAAGGAGATGGGGACCAGAATCTGAATCTGAATCTCTGAGGTCTTACGAACAGAATTCTGTTCTCTAGGAAAAAAAGATAGTTTCTAAGAAAACTTAATTTGAGATTTCCCCATCAAGATATAATGGCTTCCCTGTAGGAAAACTAGAAAAAATCAGGCATGAGCAGGGGAGAGGGTGAGAAAACAAAGACTTGCTTTGTTCCCCATCCTCTGACTGTCCTTAAGCTTTTGTCAGTTGAAAACCAGCTAATTTTTTTTTTTAATTCTAACTTTGCCAGTTGGAACAGAACAGTGGAACTATGTGCAAGCATTACTTTCTGAGTAGAAATAATGCTTCCACATGGAAATGAAATTATTTCCAAAAAAGCTGTTCAAGAGAAACAAAACTGCAATTATACCCTATTTCATTCTGATGAAAAATCTTTTTTGACAAAAAGCGTTTACTTTCATTTAAGAGGTTTTCTAACCAGCTCTGCCTACAGAATATGCTTTAAAGATCTGTTTCACAAATCAGCACAAGCCTTTCTAGGGCTCATCGGAGAGGCACGCATGACTTTGTCCAAAGCTATTACCCTTATCCAAAGCTTTCTGCCTCAGCTCTCAAGCTGATCACTTTGCAACTGCCTCATTTCATACTTGAATGCCTCATTTACACCAATGAAAACATGTGAGACTCATTTGTGTTGGCTCACACCATATTCTGCTCAGCACAAAAGAACCAAGGCAAATTTCTCTGTAGGCATAGCAATGGCCACTGCAGCTGCGAGACCCAGGGCAGCTCCAGCCTGCATTACTTACAGGCCTACACGTGCTGCACCGCTGCTCCGGCTGGGAAGACCAGCCTTCCCATTGAGGCTGCTGTGCTCTGAATGTTTTGGTCTCTCCAGCAGGAGATCAGAGGGAGATCAAACACACAAGATTCTCCTGCTGAACAGAGAAAGGGCTGGGAATCACCACAAAGTCACTCTTCTGTTGTGATTTGGGTGGGAAAGAGACTCTGGGTACTTTATCTGCAGTTACAAGAAGTCAGAAGCACTAAATGTAATGATTACATAAATTAGTTCACATGACAACAAGCCAGAGTTTAGATTAAGTGCCAGTCTTCATGAGGAATTACTGCCCAGCCTAAGACCCAAAGAAATGCATGGCAGTGCTCTAGCAGTGCGAATCCTTCCCTGGACATTTACGGGCTCTTTCCTATCTAGGAGTCAGAAGCACAGCTGAGAAGTTCTGCCAGGGATCTCTGAATTAATCAACCTGTACCCACAGGCTACACAAACATGCTTAGCTTTAAAGGTTTCAATTTCTAGGCATGTTGGAGACTAGACTCAAAGCAGAGCATAGGAAGAAGTGAAGTCAGATTGAGCACTTTAAAAAAGGGCTGCTCTCTATACGTCTGATTGAATGGACAGATCAGTATCTTTTTTCTCTGGTGAAAATCTCACTCCTCAGCTGAGACAGGAATTGTAAACCTTGCTTAATTTGGCTCCTGCATAAGGTCATGCCACCATTCATTACCTTCCTCGCCTCTCTGCTCTGATATTTGCAAGCCCTCAAGCTTTCCTGTATGACAGGGCTGGAAAGGAAGACACTCCACTGCAGCCTGAAACAGCTTCACACACCAGTCTTTGTCCCTCTTGGGTTGCCCTTTGACACGAGAAACTACATTATAATCATCTCCTAGTTGGGAGAAGTATGCAGGAAACACCTAAGGAAAATATCTGATCCTTTCTTGCTTGCTTGCTTTATTTGCTTTCTTTCCTTCTTTCATTTTTTCATAGGTACAGGAAAGAGGAGGACTGTTACATTACCCATTTGCAGACAGTGTTTTCTAAAATGTCCTGTTTATAATTTATCTCCTTTCACAGCTGACCTGTGACTCTGGAGTCTGCCACACCAATCTGTGGTTGTTACCTGTGCTAAGACTTATTTATGAAGGAAACTAAATGATAGGAACATTCTGGATGGATGTGCTAGTGGCCTGGTTTCATTTCTTCTCTGTGGAACAAGTCTACTTACCAAACATATTGTTATCTTCTGGAACTTATTTCCACAGGATCCTCAGGAGTGGGAGTCAGGTACCAACTACATATACATACCAATAACGGGAACAACCACAGCCAGAGTAGTTGGAAGTCACTACAAAATGCAGAAGGGATATAAGCCTGACACCATTTAACAGAAATTAAATAATGGTGCATTTTCTGGTAAGTTTTGTTCATTATTGTTCACAAAATTTTTTCTATGTTTTCTTATGACACTTTCCACTGCATTTCAAACAAGTCACTAGTAGAAAGAGGAGATGGCACAAAATATTTGACAGAACTTAAAAACAATTGTTATTTCCTATCTGTTTGAGTAAAAGTCACCAGCAGCCCTTAAAGAACATGGCATCTAGATCATGTTGGTGTGAGCTTAGCTCTGTACACAACCAAAGAATCAGGGTTTAAATTGCTTCAGCCTTGATCCAGGCACATAGCTGAGCACTTTCCTGAAGAAAGGTCTCTGTGTCTGTTTCCAACCTATTTAACAAGCAGAGTAGGCTTGTCTCTTCACAAAAGCCTTTGGGCAAGGAGAAATATGCTGGTTCCAAAAGGGTGAAGGGCCTTCTCCACCAGCCTCTTTGCACCTCTACAAAGAAGCAGAAAGAATCAGCAAGTGACCAGTGAGATTTTGAAGAAAGGCAGGTTCATGGTGGTAACACTAATAAAGTAATTCTCACAGCCACCCCGCTTTCCCTTCAGCAGAAGCCTGTTCTGGGACTTATAATGCACCGTGGTCTTCCCATGTCAAGCAAAATGAGGACCTGGTTCTTGGCTGAGAACCATTTTGGTATACTGTGATGATGAAAAATAAACAAAAAATTAATTTTAAGTCATGAATGCAGATTCATAGAGCAATGCCGTGAACAGCTGACTTCGGTTATCTTCCTCCCAGAGCTGATGTGGGTTGAGATATCACATTTTTGGGGCTGCTGATGGTGAACTCATGAGGCAGAGACAAGAAAGGTCTCTCTCTGGTGTTTGAAAGGAGTCAGGAAAAGAGCAAAGGGTGTTCCCACAGAGGGAAGATAAAGTATTGATGATATTCAGCTGAACATTCACATTTAGGCCTGAGAGGGACCTGAATCAACCCCCCAGATCCAAATATTACCTAGTTTTGGAGGGCACCTGCCCCAAGATCAGTGTCTCATAAACACCCACTCTGAAGAGGGTGAAACAAAAGCTTGTGTCTGAGTTTCCCATGCTATGGGGTGGCCAGGAAGAAATGCCAGATGCAACTTCGGAGCTTGATCCTCTTCCACAGATTAGATCCCTTAGGGAAAACCAGAGGTTCAGCTTGGTTGCTTATCCCATCATCTGTACTTTGCACAGTGGCATAGAAACCACAGCAAGATTGGCTCTCCCTTGGCACTGCAAGATTTCTGCTAAAGTTAAACACTGGAAAGAAACCAGACATGGCCACAAATCAAAACCACAGAGGGCCTGCTGCAAGTCTCACAAACCTTGGTTTCTCACCAAGCTAATAGCAGCAACATCACTGAAGATTTGTGTGATTTGTAGTCTGTAAGTGAGAACAGAAGCTGGCCGTCTGCACAGAGAAGCTAAATCCCTTTAATTATTAAAACATATCCTACTGCTGTTGAAAATCCCATTGCCGTTGGAAAAAAATACACTTGTAATAAATGTATGCTATACATCAAAGACCTCTTTTGTAAATAAAGAATTCCTTTTTTTTCTTTTTTTTTGGTAAAAATATTGGCCTAGGGACTAAACTAATGTTTGATCTGTTATCTTAGAAACATTTTAGAGTGGCAGATTTATCTGTTGTTTAGGTTTTTCCTCCTAATACAGCAATGAATTATTCTTGTTGATAAGGGGAAATGATTTAATATAAATGGTTGTATGGTCCTCTTCTGAAGTCTGTGGGAGATTTGGCTGGGCAGCAAAGGAAGCATTGGAGCAGAGGGTAGTAAAACTCAGACAAGCATTCATGCAGTCCCAAATGCATTCTGCAGAGCACAGCACCCATGCAAGCCTGTCCCATTCTAGCACTTTGAGATGAACAAAGCTGGAGGACTATTTCTAACATGTACAATATTTTGGTTGCGAAACAGCAGCTGTGCAGTTACCGCTTATTTATTACGTGCGACAAAATCATAGCTCTTGCTCTGATAAAAACCTTCCTTGGCTTTGATTGACACCAACAGAGGTCTAGGGACAAGCAAGCTGGGGTGTCCAGCTCCCCTCCCAGCCAGTTGTGTAGGCAGCATTTCTGGCACACAGATCACCAGTCAACTCTGATAGCCCCAGAGTCAAGCTCAGTCACCTGGGTGGATGCAATCTGGCTGCAGAAACTGAAGAGGATAGCTGGTGGGCGCTCAGATTGCAGCAGTAGGGCTTTTGCCATCCTAAATACACCAATAACCTGGACTCTGGAGGGAAACCAAATGTGAAAGGTGCCACTTTTACTCTCTGTACTTCTCCCTTGCCTCCTCCTCTGCAGACAAGCAGATCTTTTGTCCCACCACGAGTCTGCACACTTCCTGCCATTGCTTCTCCTGCTGAAAGTGGGGTCTGTGCCTGCTCTATAGACCTCCCTATTCCGCCCTGGTGCTGCTGGCATAGCTTGATGAAGCCACATGCATGGCCCACAGCCCCGATGCCTCTGTGTGCTGCACCTCCCCACTCTGTCCCTGCAGCCCTGGGCACTGAGCCAGGCTACCACTTTCCCTCCTGCAGCACACCACAGAGACCAGCCCAGTGATGCGTTTATGTAATGCTTCACAAGCAAGACTATCTAAATAAGCAATGTTAGTGAAATATCTGCTACCCAACGCTACCCATTGCTTTTATGACAAGCTTCAATCAGCAACCTCCCCGCCCCGAAATTAAAATTAATGTAAGGACATTGACTGCACATTTCTGCTTGGACCATGTTTTATACTGCAAAGTTCCAGGGCTGAAATAACAGACCCTCAGGGGTTTACAGGAGTAATATGTTCTTGGAGGTCCCATGGAAGTCTCCACACCTTCTTGCTGGCTTCCAGTGCATTCAGCAACTCTGAGCACTGTGCAGGGATCCTGACATGGCCTTTTCCCAGGTGTCCAAAGCGAAGATGCCATCCTCCCTCCCCTACCGTCCCCACCCCACTGATGCACCTGCAGGGCACCATCCTCTTCCTGGAGACTTTCTGGAGTGCTCTGAATTTTAGTCACACACACTGCTCCCACTGAAGTCCCAGGACGTGTCCCTGGCGTGTCCTCTCAGTAACGTCTGCTGGGAGGATCTATAGCCATCATAAAATATTTCACTCTGTTCTCATCTTCTCCATCCCTTTGTGGTGCTGGACTGGCACAAAGGGAATGGATCCAGCCTGAGGACTTGCCTCCTGCTTGAGTGCTGCCTGACCCTCCCCCTACCCTGAGATGGATGAACTTGAAAAAACTATGAACTGTGAAAACATAGGCTATGAAAAGGCATGGGGAAATGATAAATTACTTCTCTGAATGGTGAAATCTCCCACCTAGCTATATCAGGTATTTTAAGATTGGAGCTTCAAGGTAGGGCCAGAATTCTTCTTAAGTAAGCCACTTGAAAGCAAAGCATCGTTTCTGGAGCAAGTATCAAGGGTCCTCAGAGAGTCAGAGGGCACAGTTTCTCTGACAGGACCTTTCTGGAGATGCTGGTCTCTCTCAAAGACTGAGCTTCAGTATCTTAGATTTGATTCCATTTACAGGGCTGAAGTTGGCAAAATGCACCCCAAACACATCTTGCAGTGTGAGCCTTGCTAGCTAAGTGGAGGAAGCCTGAAAGTTTCAAGCATCATGAATGTATCCCCTCAAACCAGCCCCAGATATAAATGTTCCCCACTTAGGCCTTCCCATTCCACAGTAATTCTTAGAGTTGTTATTTATAAAACCCTGTTACTCCCCACTTGATCAGATCTCCAGACAAGGAGACCCTCCTGCATGCCTTTGCCGAGTGTTTACAGTTCCTGTCACTGAACTTTCAAGTCATTCAGGCAACTCTTAATTTGATCTATAATAAATCTAGTTTTGGTTGGCAGGGCATTGCAAGCACTCCGTGAGCTTTCCTGCTACCCATGGGGATGAACTGAAAGGAAACCCACAATCTGAGGAGAAGAAACAAATGTGGAGATTGCTTTTGGGGAGCTGAGAGAGCAGGATCTATTTTGGGAGTAACTCAATGAGAAATTTGTTTATGAGACTCTGGGGAGAAACAGAAGTTATGTGCTATAAACCAAAATAGGTCCTTTACCCTTTTCCTAAATGCTGTGTACTTGGAGGCTGCTTTAGGGTGGAAATATATACAATCCTTGGAGACAAACCACAGAAATGAGAGTAAAAAGAAAAATAAGAGAACTCTGCTCACCCACTCACACTCCCGTAGCAATATACCTCTGTGAGATACCTAGCACCACAAGGCAATGGTTAGGAGGTTGTTTAAATGGACTTTAGTCAGGGTGAGAACCTTGGCAGTGCAAATACTGCTGCAGGTTGAAACACAGACCTGCAGGGTGGAGTTCCAACCTGGGGAGTTAGTGCCTTGCACTCCTGGCTTCCACGAATCCCAGGGTGATTGGGGCCAGCCACCTTTGATCCTGCAAAAGAAAGGGACACCTGCATGGCTCTATCTTCTGACAATCTGGCTATTAGCTATTTTGTCAGGCATATTGTGCAATGATTTGTGGTGCCAAATAGTCACTAGAGGGAATATAGTAAGAACCTTCATGAGGGAAGCCGTAGCTGAAAGTTTCATTGAGATTTTCATAAATGTGTGATTAGCTTCCTTATTGCATTCCTTAAAAAGGAACAAACTGGCAATCCAAAGTATGCATCCACATCAGGTCTATAGACATTTACGTGCTTTACTCCATATTATTGCAACTGCAGGAACTCTGGTGATAAGCTGTACATCACATGTTCCCCTCTTATTCTAGACCAGATCACATCCTCAAAGGAGTTTTACAGCTATTGGAAAAATTAGGAAAATAGGTTGAACCTCCCCAAAAGCAAAGAACATTGTAAAATATGCTAATGACAATTTTTAAATGAAATGTTTCATTTTGAAAATGCTGAAATATTTCACACTGACTTTTTTGTAATTCTGTTTAGGTCAGAGTTTGTTTTCAAAATGGAAATTTTAATTTTAAATTACCTATACTTAAAAAAAAAGGTGAAAAGGTTTTAACATAGGAAGTTAATTCAAGAACAACTTTGTTGTGGTTAGCTCTGAATTTTGATAGAAAACAGAAGGTTTCCTTTTGTTTCCAATGTATATGTTTACTACTCCAAACAATTGCTTAGCTCAGTTACAGCATCAAAAGACTGATATCCATGATCAAAAGTGATATTCATCCTTCAGCTGTTAAGTGGAAGTGGTTCTCTAATGAAGTCACAAACACTTTAGGGAGCAAGATCACAGCAGCCCCTTCTGAAAACCCAAGGATGTCATAGCTCAGTGCTCTCACAGTACACCATACCCTATCTCTTTTCCGCCCCTCCTTCCCCCAACAGTAGCATAGGTATGGGTGGGAAACACGCTGAGTGGTGGAGATATGCAGAATACTGGGAAGAACTTAATGAAACACTGGGACAATCCCCAGTCATAATAAAGGTTCCTTTCCATTGCTGCAGTTATAGCAATGGCTCAGGAAACACAGGAGCTGGACACCCTCCAAATCTGCTGAACAGAGCACCAAGATGCTGATTACAAGGGAGAAGTCTGCTCGTGGCCTCTGCTTCAGCCGGACAGAGGCATCTGTGTGAAGGATCACACAGAAGGGTCTTACAGTCCCAGAACTGGAGAGTTTCCACTCTGAGGTCCCTCTTCAGGCCCATCAATTACCCTTCATTAAAGGGTTGATGATTCTCTGCAAAATCTGATCTGCCTCTTGGGAAAACCAGAGCTGCAGCAGTTCACTCCAGAATACATTTCCATTTCAGTGTTTCACTTACCCCTGCAGAACCAAGTACGTAAAGTAACAGTGCTAGTGAATTAGCTCACCCAAGAGAAGACAATCTAGAGTCTATTCCTGCTCATGCACCGGCATGAGATTTGTCTGTTAAGTTTCAGTCAGGAAAACCCCACCTCAGAAAACCGGGACAAGTGAGTATAATTTGTCTGTGCCCCTTTTTGCTGGTCATCTCTTTGTGCAAGATGTCAGTCAACTTGACTCTTAGATTATAGCTGGATTGGCAGGGCAGGTGTCTGGAAAGGAACACATATCCTTCCCTGTAAAGGGGTGCGTGGGCTTTCTGTGCAGCAGTAACCAAAGCACATTTTTGCTGCCTCACTTTTCAAAGCAGAACCACACTCAACCGGCAGATACTCAAGTCAAGGGGTAGGAAACTGGAAGCAGCCCAAATATCCTAATTATAGAGTGCTGCAGCTCCCAGCTGGGACAGCCATGGAAGACCCTGCAGGAAGACCATCCACCCCACACACAAGGAGCTTGTCATCAAGGGCTAGCCAGTCCTGGAGTCTGCCATTCCTGCCATCCTTCCCTGGCTGTACTGAAGAAGGCACTCTCTGTCTGCCTTTTTGTGCACACTCCGCACTGGGCTGCTGGCAAGTTACCAGTTGAAGCCATAGTGGAAAAGCCTAACATTCTTCCTTTCCATCTCCATTTCCCCTTTAGTTTCTCATGCTCTCCAGACAGTCACTCCCACAGCTTTCCTTCCCTCTCACCGTGACCCACTCAGCACCCCAGTGAGGTGGTGACGGCACTCTGCCAGACACGCTGAACCTGAAAGCATCCCCATCTTGCCCAGCAATCACCCAGGGAGGGAGGCAGTATTTATCACCACTCCATCGGCTGCTGCCAGACACTCTTGCCATTAAGATGTCAAAACAGGTTTCTCTCTGGAAATCCAACAGCCCTACAGACTTACCCTTGCCGGCAGCAGCCCCAGTTGGACATCTGTTCCCTTTCAACCTCACACATGCACTTAAAATGCCGGTACTGTCCACTTCTTTGGGGGATTAGGCTCCTATTAAAGCTGCCTTTCACATGATTCATTGTTATCTCTTGGTGTTGATCTGATTTATGGATTGGCTTGTGTTAATTAAGGTCATAAAATTGGGAGCAGGAAAAGGCTTCCAGCACTGTGATGATGTTTAATGTTGGTTATTTTCCAGCCCCTATGCAGGGGATGGGATATGGAGCAGCTGACATCCTGCCATCAGAAATGAGACTTCACTGGGACAAGCCCTTGTGGCCCTCCCAGCCTCGGGAGAGGAGACAAGAAACTGGGAAGGCAAAACCATTTCTTCTCAGCACTGATTCACAGACAGCAATGACTTCATACTCCAAGCTGTTATTATTCAGATTAGCTTTGTGCCTATAACCCCAGCTGAGATTGGAGCTCCACTGCACAAGCATCTCGTAAAGCTTATCCCTGCCCCATGAACTTCTGCTATTTGAGCACTCGAAAGAGCCTAATGGGCACATTGCAGTCTTCTCTGCCACTGCAGCATAAAAAGGATGGATGTGAGCCCACTTTGGGCAACTCAGGAGTGACTAGCAATGTAACCCAGGATAAATACTGCTCCCTGCAGGTTCCTGCTATGATCCCAGGGCACCTTGAGCACTGACCTGCTGTGGCAGGTCTGCGATCTTTCCTGAGACATGCTGGTTCAATCTAGCTCACGCACCTATACCAGGGCCCAGCATATGAATGAGAAGATGCACAGTCACTGAAATAGCACCCAGACATAGAGCAATAGCACATTGTGCTCAAGGTTACTCTACGAATCTACAGAAAAGCCAGAACCTGAGTGCGTGCAGCCAGAATGAAGCTGCAGCTGCCTGACCACTTTCCCACAGGACTTAGATGTTGGTCCAGCTGCAGTGATGTTGTCCTGTCATGTCAATATATGATGTATTTTCACATTTAACTTCAGGGTTTGGTTTGGGATTGGTTTTTTGGTTTTAGTGGGTTTTGATGAAAAAATCTTTAAAGCCCAGAGTCCGTTCTAAAGATAAAAATTACTGATCAGATTGACCTGACTCAAAATCAATGGTACACATTCATAAGCTTCTGCAATTGTTTCACTTATTTGTTAAAATCTGAGATTTCTTGCACTTTTGAGACAATCCCTCACTTATTTTACAAAGTTCTCGATCCCATTGGTAGTACAGGTTTACCCTTGGCATATGAATCTGACTTCCCCAAAATGAGTCGTTTCTTTCTCTGTTTCATTTTCCTCTTCCAGCCAATTTCATTACAAGATTCCCATGAACTGGCTCAGAAATTCACCTCTTGTAGCCATATTAGCCACCAGGGACTTCATAAGCATACACTTACTACACTTCTATTTTAACATCAAACTTGGCCACTGTAAATCTGCTGTGGCTCCACTGTCAACCACAGCAAAAATGTTTAGTTGATGCAAGCATGATGCAATCATATATATTTCCAGTGCTAGATAAAAATATTTTAAGTCCCATAAACAAAAATGAAAAGCAGTGCTAAATATATCTATTTTAAATTTCAATTTAAAAAAATAATCACAAGCAACATATAAATAAACTTAGTTCTCATATTAAGAGTTTTCAGACTTTACCAGATGGATAGCCAAGTAGGGAAAAATAAGCATGATAAATTCTTTGTCACATGAAGTCTTTTTTAAAGAGTTCATATCTTTAAAAAAAAAAAAAAGGTACAATTTATGTGTGGTTGAAGGAATTTTGGGTGCGTTTCTGTGACCTTTGTTATGCATGAGGTCAGATTGATTATCATAATGGCCCCTTCTGGCCATGAACGATGAATCTGTTAATTTTAGCTCAATATCCTCTTTCTCTAGGGGCTATGCTAACTGAAATGATATCACATTTTCCACTTTAGGACTACAGACACACACAGAGTCCCTACAGTTGAGCTGGCATGCACTGCTGTATGATCACACACTAACTTCTGTGTGTATCTGAACCTTTATTCGGCTAGCTGATAAGTTACATTGTCTTCCTTGGATTATGAATTATTGCTGCTATCTCTGATGATCAAAATCAGCCTGAGATATCTGCTCCACCCTCCAAAAATTAGGACATTTAAAAACAAGTAAATATTCATCTTCCTTCTGACACAAATGTTTAAGTTCCTGTTTTGGAGTTCCCCTTGTGTTCTATTTATGTCTTATCACGTCTTAGTTATGTATTTTAAGAGGACCCAAAATTTTCTCAGTCACCCCATTCCCATAGGTGTGGCCTTAAAAAAAAAGAGCAAATGGATACTGTGATATTTAGTGCTACAAAAAGCACTACAATTGGAGGTTATCAGCAGGCAGACTGAACAATTTTGCCATTAAGCACACCAATGTATTTCATGGCGGCAAGGCTCCTCCGTGGCCAAGTAAAAGCCACAAACTTCATTTCCAGATCCAGTTGTTCACATGATAGAATGTTAAAAAAAGGTTCTTTTTCAGCACAGATAATCCTGCCACAGTAACTAAGAGCTGACTATTCCATTTTGGGCTCCTTAAGCTGAAATCAAAACACTTTGCCTTGGCCAGAGGAGCAGAAGCATTCTGCTTCACGTCAGTCTGACATTCCTTTGTCTTGGTGCCTCCCAGCTGTTTCACAAAGCAGGGTGCAGCACACCTGAATGCTTTTCACCCCTCGCCCACCACTTTGAGAACTTTTATTCCACATTTTTCCTAATGGTACTTTCTGTGGGAAACAAGTGAGTTACTTGGTCTCTTTCTCCCAACTTGGAATGAAAACTAATAGTGATATATGAGGATTTCCCTTGAGAGACAATATCCAACTTCTATGCAGCATCCATCCAAGATGTTGAACTTGGACAGTGCAAAGCTTTGGTGAAAACAGAGAGGAGGTTTTTAGCCCAGGAAAAACTATAAAATGTTTAATCCTGATCAGTTCCCTAATCCACTCCTCCAAAGAGACATCCGAAGAGCTGTTCTGGTACAAAGGAAAGAGAACACGAAGATAAATTGGGGGCAGAAAAGAGTGGCATGAAGCCAGGGCAACTTAATCCAGCTCTCATGAAACTACAGCCTCAGAGAGGGAAGGTCAAAATGGGTTTGCAACAGAAATGCAGACACAACATGATGAGGGGGAGACAATCAGCTCTCCATAATATTCCTATTATCCTAAGAAAATAGAGGACAAGAATGCAAAGTACCACAGGGCTCTTCTGCTGTGTTTGTGTAAGAATGCCATTTTAATTCACTTTCACTAGTGCCTTTAATCAATACTTTTTTATAGCTACATTCTCATGTGAAATCTATATCCTGACAACTGGAATCAAGAGTGCCCCAGGTCAGACACCTGTAAAGCTGAACTGCAGCAGTAAGGAATGGCACTTCTGTATTAATAGGCAAGAGACAATTCAGAGTCATGGTTTTCCTGTTGTACCTTCAGGAGCCAGAAGGAAAGACTTGTCATGCTATTTCGTATATCCACATCATTATGCAGTTTACATCTTCACTCATCTCCACACCCACTTGCAGAGGGGCAACTCTGGGAGGCAGATTCTGGGGTGATTTGGCATGCAACACATCCATGCCACATCCTACCTACAAACAAACATTTTTGTAGATTTAATCCATTGTAAAGACTTACACTCCAGGTTCTTAGTCTTTCCCAGACTTCGGTCTCCAATATGTGTCTAGAGAGAATCCTGTGGCGTAGTCACTGAGCTTTACAGTTAGGCAGGGGATTAACAGAAGTTTATGCCAATATAGAACTATTGTAGGTGTCTTCAATACTATGTAAAACTGCATCTAGTGCCTTGACCTAGTGGTCTGCAATGCAAAATTTGTGCTGTGGATTCCTAACCACCTTTATCCCAACCAACCAGTCCTTAGAGGATGCTTTTCTTTGTATCCATAGTCCCTAGATGTTTTTCCAGCTGAGGTTAAGCATGATGAAAGTAACCTTAGTGAGGTGTCTTTATATTCCCCACCATCCCTGACGCCTGTGGTGAGAGCTGGGAGACCTCAAGCGCAAACCAGCAGCAGACAGGTTGGAGTGGCTGATTGGGTTACCCTTCCTCACCTTTCCACCCCCTGATTCTGTCAGAGCTTGCTACCACTGCAGTATGGGTGGCTTAACTGCTCGTGAAACTGTTCCCGAACTACAGCAGTTTACTGCCTGATATCTTAAAGGCTTTTCCAGATGTGCTGGCAACAACCTCCAAGACAGGGATGAGACAAACAGCAAATGGCAATTTCACCATCCACTCCAGCTGCACCCATGGGTGCCTGTGACTAAATGCTCTCAAGCTCTTCAGCTTTGCTCAGGGACTAGGGTCTCCTCAAAGAAAGTGCAGCAGTGCCTGAGTTGGAAGAAGAACAAGCACTAGCAGTCCAGGCCTTGAACCTGCTGCCAGGAAGGGTAACTGGTGTCTCAAAGAAGTGCCAAGGACACCCTTCTTGTCTTGTATCTTCAAGCAAACAGTTCATGGTAATGCGGTGCAGAAGGCAGCTGCAGGGGAGCAAGATGTTGCTGCTCTGTACATCACTGCTGCTGCTGCAGCCTGAACGATGTCTTCTCCTGTGACCAACTCCTAGGATTCTCTGAGCAATTCTGCTATGAATTACAGTAGAGCTGTTAATTGCCTGGAAACGCTAAAGAATTATAGATCTTAAGTCATAAAACATCTATCAGCCTTGACTCAAACAAAATTGCTGTATATTATTACACAAGCTGAAGCCCTGTTATTTTCCCCATGCTAAGTGCCTCTTAATTGAAATCCCTGATTGTTTTTTCCAGGCCCCTCTCCAGCCCACCACCCAAAGATTAGCGATGCATGTAGTAATGTGTTGTTAACATGCAACAATGTGTGGTAGGGATTGCCCATGATTATTTCACCAATTGCCTCTGTGGTCTGGTCTTCTTATGGAAGCAAAAGGGTCTTGCCAGACTTAACTGAAGTTAAATAAGAAGAAAGTTTTCCAGGAGGCTCCATACACAAATTACATATCGTATACATGACAGTCAATTTTGCAGCCCATAATCACATTAACAATGCCACTGAAATGAAAAGAGCTCCTTGGGTGAGCTAAAAGTTACTCACACAAAGAAAGTATTTCAGATTTGGTTACAGCTGAGGTTGGACTCACTCTAAACTGAAAGTTTCATATGCCCTAGTTCTGTTCATAATTCTGGTGCAAAGTTCATCCTTTCAAGAAATGATGTTAACTGCACATCAGATGAGTGTGGACTTTAAAGAATGGAGTGTTTGTAACAATTTAATTCCTTTATGCTTTATGATTACAGTCCCAAACACCATTTTTGTAGCTGATGGATTTAAAATTAAATAAAACCAAAGCATCCTTGTAAGGATGCACTGCTGCACTGGATGGCATGCATGCACACCTCCATGAGACACAATGAGACATATGTGCTGAACTGAACTGTCCAGAGACAGTTCTGGCACTAAACGCTATTTGATGAGGTCTGAGTCTGAGTGCACTGAAATTACTAGGCTAGGATCCTCAAACTGGATAGAAAGTTGCAAACCTTGTTTCTAATTTAACTTTCAGACAGCAGTGTGTCCTGGGGCTACAGATGCAAAGGTTCAAGCAAAAGCAGGATCTTCTGTAGGCAATACAAAGCCTGTGGCATACTTTGGACTCACAGGAGAGGTCACTCACACCATCAAAAGACACGCCATAGCATTTCAATTGTTAAGGGAGATGATCAGCTGGGGTTTGCTGACACACTGAGCTCCTCTCCCAGGCTCTGACAGGCAGCCCATCAGTCCCAGTAGTCCTCCTGTGCCATACCACTGCAAAGTCACACAAGTTGTGGGTCCTTTGAGACTTAGCATAATTTCCTTTGGGACCCTTTTGTTCAAAGACAATGCTGAAATAACTTCAGCCATTCTGGCCAATTGGGCTCTCCAGAAACAAAACCACAAGGTTTCAGACTGACTTGAGCCACAGAGCTAGTCTGCACAATGAATGGCTGCACCACACGTGTCCACAATGGGTCAGAGCTGAAGGAGCCCTGGAGAGTCATGAAACACAGAAATTTGACTTTTGGTCTTAATTCTCATTCTCTTGGGCTAGATCTGGTTGCTCTCTGAGGGAAAACCCAGCTCTATCTCACTCTTAAACGGAAACTAAGCCCTCACAGCATGGTCTCTCTTTCAGCATGAATTATACATTATGCTACAACTCTGATATTCCCTGGGGCTTTGCCATGCTAACATCTTATGTAAGGTGCCCAGGCTTTCAAAAGAAAAGTGTTTTCCTCACCAAAGAGGTAGCCAGAGTAGCCAGGTGGAGCTTCCAGAAATCTACTACCAGGAGTGCCCTTCCCACACCCCAAATGCTCTCCATAATGCTGCAAACAATAAGTAAAAGTTTGCTTCCTATGAAGGATCTTTTAAAGTCCTTTGGGACTACAGCACAGATCAGGACAATGTAAGTCTTTGGGACTGCAAGTGCAGGAAACAATGAAACAATGTTCAATTTTTTATTATTTTTTAATAAAAGGAATTCCATATTGTGTTGAAATACTTCTGCGAGACTGCTCCTCAGTCACTCATGGCCCTCAGCACACCCTCTTCACCTTCCCTGGGGGCACCTGACATTTTTAACATCAGCAAATTTGAACGTGATTTATTCAGTTTCTTAAATATAGCACTTACCTAGTTATAAAATACTGCCCCAATTCTTTTATATACAATAACCATTGTGCTTACGATGACTTAAGCCATGCATATTATTTTTTTAAAGAATTATATTTACATGGAATGTTTAAGAAAAGAATTTCCCAGATTCCGGAAGTAGAACCTCCTTCAGAACAGGAAGGAAATAATTAATTTTTACCTTAAATCCCAACAAGTGTAATGGCTTATTACCCAGAGGGAAAACAGTGAAAGATTTTCTTTTCAACTCGATGAGGTGAATGTTTATATTAAGAGATTGTTCTGAAACTCTGGTGCCACCAGAGAGTGGATAACAGCACTCAGATCATACAGCAAGCTCAAAACATTTCAGGGATGAAGTCAGTAATATTTAGGGATGGGGGGAGACATGAGGAACAGTGAACGATGGGAACTTGCTCAAAGCCACCTCACAGGCCAGTAGGAAAGCTGAGCACTGAACTCAGAGTGGCAGTCCTCTCTCCTCCTGGTCTGAGCCATGGCTCCATCCGCAGTTCTAAAGCGTCAGTCACAAAGTCCTTTTCTGTAGGGATTAGTTCCTCCCTAACAGGACTTTAGGGACAAACTCTGAGGTTTTACTACACCTTGTGCCTGGAATTTGAGCTCAGTACAAGGAGATCTGAGGATTGTCAGTAACTTGTAATTTGACAGCATTTTGGAAAGTCCTATTTAAAAATTAAAAAAATATAAAAAATATAGGACCACTGTGTGTTCACGACTGTTTGTGTCTCCCAAGGCAACCCACTTCTGGAAATGCCCAACATGGACGTGCAGGCATCCGAGGGGGGTGATTTAATAGGGAATGTGTTTTTCCAAATAATTTCCGAATCACTGTTTTTGCAAAGCTGTAACTGCCCCAACACCAACACAAGTCAAGGGCAAAACTGCATTCCTTATCAGACCTGCAGGATCCTGCCGAGCATTAGTAGACTTGTGCCAGGTTAAGTAAAGTACCTTCTTTTGGCCAACAAAGTACTCATGCTTTTGGTGATGTTTTCGTACATGTGAGCAGCATTACACCAAGACTGATATCCTGGCCACGTCATGATCAGGGAAGTGCTGTCTGGCTCCTTCCACATTACTGATGGTGACTCAGTTCCCTTTGCACCCTGCTTTGCCACACAGCCTTGACAGTAAACAGCCAGCCTGTTTTGTCCCAGGGGTGGGGCTGCATTTCAGCAGTAGAAAAAGTAATTCCTGAACATAATTTTGGTGTATTTATGGGCTTCAAAGCACCTTAAAATCTCTCAGAAGCTGGTTAGATAGTACTCCTTCTATAGATACTGCTCTTTCTTCTAGACATGCATGTACCCCTAGGACCCAAAGGCAAACACACGGGGAACTTCAGTCCTAGAGCTGAACTCCAGCTGCATTCATAAACTCATCTGTTATTTGAAGGACTTTTGCCACTGGGCATTGTCAACAGGAAAAAAAAAAAATTAAGGAAGGAAAAGATAACCTAACAACTTTCCAGCTAGTAGTTTAAGGCTGTGAATTACATGCCATTTCCAAGAAAGGAGAAGTATAGACATTTTGACCATGTGTTCTGTCTTCAGTTGGACATGGGGGAAGGTATGCCACTGTATGACTGGTCTTCCAGTATAAGCATTGCATTAATCAGTCAAATGTGGAGGGGAGCTCTTGAGCCATATCTTCTCCTTTGCCAAATCCACCCCTTCATGAGAATACAGCAGAAAGATACACAGTAATAAAGAAGATTTGATGTTGGAGTGTCTATCACATCCAGGTAAGTCAATTACTTTAAAGGATGTCCAACTAACATCTGTCAGTGAAAGCAAGCTCCACGCTGGCAGTGGCCCAACCCTGTAGGCCACTTGGCGTGCTCGCACTAATGCCCATTCACCTCCAGCTAGGGGAATGGGCTACACAGCCCCTGATCCTTAATCTCAATTCTCTGGCATCACTTTCAGAGAAGTCTCCTCCTTAAGAACAAAACTAAACTTTAAACTCAAATGATGTTCTGAATCCTTCTATTCCCTAAAACGACACTTTCCCAAACTTTTCCACCCCTCACTTGCTTCCTTTATTTAGTCACAGCTTGTCACTTTGTAGCACTGAGCTGGCTGCATGGGATCTGGTGGTGGACATGTGTGTATGCAGTCACAAGGAGAGTGCCTGTGCCCTGACCTGGAGAAGATCAGCACTATCAGGAGAGCGAAACTGTGTGTGTGTGTTCTGTACTGCAAAGGAATTATCTAGTGTATAAGATCCTGGGATGTGAGCTTCTGGAGCAATGCATTTTATTTTCATGTTTTCTGTGAAATCAGATGTAGCTACTGCACGTGCAGCAAAGTCGGGTATTGGAAGCCACACAGTTGTTACAATTCCTTCTTTGCAGATTAGCAGTCATCAGAACTGGGCAGCAGCATGCCATAGGCCAGCAGCTAGGGAAGGGTTAGCTAACCCGAACCCTCTGTATTTCTAATATCTGTGATTCAGTGCTCATAAGATTCACTTTCTATAAGGACAGAATTTGCACATCTGCCAGTGCTTACTGTTGGGCTTCAAGAGGCAGAGCTCCACAAGCATTTGCTCCTCAAAGAATCAGAGCTGCAGATCCTCCTGCAGTGACTCACAGCAACCTCAACTATCTCAGCCCAAAACTCTGCAGAACATTAGGGACAGACATACCCGTGAGTGACTGGACACTGATTCAGAGTTTATTTCTGACCTCATTGTCAGGATTTAGGAAAACAGGGGGGAAAGGGACAACTGGATTGAAGTAAAAATCATTAATATGTTTTTACTTGAAGAACAAATCCAGAGAGCAGAGGCAAGTGAGGTCAAATGTATGTTAAAATAGTGATATATAATAGCTACTAGGCACAGCTGAGGTCACAGATCAATACTGGTCTCCTTCCCCACCTCCCACCCCCCAAACTGAGCAATTCTTGTCTAAGAAAAAATTAAGTTTTGGGACAGAGACTAATCCATATTTATGATCCTCTGTACTGAGGCAGAATAAAGCAAGTTGCCACATGCAGGGTGGAAGTGGCTGAAAATGAGCTGCAAGCATGGTCACCTCTGAGCTCCCTGTGATTTGCAAAGTGGCAGAACACCCTTGTGCACTAGCGAGCGAGATGTTTGGGAGCTCTGAACCATTCTGCTGTTCTTCGCAGTGTACTCGCTTAACAGAGATGTCTCAAAATGAGGAATTGTTCTAAAAGCTTCTCCTCATACCCTGTTACTAAACCGAGAAGCACCTTCCCATACTACTGTCCAGATCTGACTCGTTGTGAAGCCAGTGGGAAGAATGTGCTTTCAGTGGCAGGTCCTTGAGAAAATACTGGGAAATACATTTTCATAAATACCTGTATTTTTCACAAATCTGGTAGAGATGTCTCCATCTAGTGTTTTGGCCAGGGAAGAGAGGCTTACAGGCTTCATGCTCCAGCTTGTCCTTCTACGCTCTGTTTCACATGCTTTGGCTTCTCCAGCTGCACACTGATACAGCAACATTTCCCAAACTTCCAGGGGGTCCTGTTAATGTCAGAGAAAGGCCTGGAGATTCTTGGCTGGACACTCCACTGTGAGCTACAGCCCAGATTCCACCCACTCAGCTCGACCAGAGCAGGAGGGGATCAAATTGTCATCTCAACATCTGTTTTGAATCCAGTAAGAGAGATGCTATAGTGTCACACTCACGCACACACATACACACACTCAAGTGCTTACAAATGCCAGGCTGTGGTGACATCCAAGTGCCTCCATAAGGTGGAGGTGTGAGTGAGGGGAAAATCTGGCTGTCCATCAATCTGCAACTACTATTTCCTTGGTTCTCCTTACAGCAAGTATAGCAAGTAATAGGAAGCAAACCTAACATTAACACCTTTATCTCCTCCACATCGCTAAGAGGCAGGGCAGTATTGTCAGCCTCACTGTACATCTGGAGAACCAAAGGCCAAGAGTAACCAAAGTGAGTCAAGAGATACTCACAGGCGAGGGGCAGGAGGAGGTGAGTGTAGACCCTCCGCCTTCCACCCTCCTGACTCCACACTTTGGGACTCGTTCTGGAGCCTGGCAGAGGGTCCACAGGAAAGCTACAACCCAGTATAAATACAATAATACAGCTTAATTCCCCAAGCTTTCTGCATAGTATCTCAGCCAGGGGACACACTTAGATACCTCAACAGGAGAGCTTTGCATTGTCACCAAGTACAAATGATGGATTGCCTGCTAGAAGGTAAATTTCATCCTATGCGGCAGATGGGGAACAAGACGTAAAGATAGTTCACAAGGATATGGAGGGGAGCAGGTCCGGGTCCTCCTGCTCACCAGGCACAGTGCATCACCTGCCACAGGGTTCTTGGGCACAGACTGAGAAATTTGAGGGGCAGCCAAAAGGGGAGAGTGGAAATGGATGGGGACATACAGAAAATGGCAGGGACTTCACACAATATAAGCAGATACATTTGGGATGGGAAAAGAAACTCTAATAAAATACAACTCTGAATTTCCCTCTAGACGCACGGTATTAAAAATAATCCCAGCTGAACTTTACCCACCTCTCTCACAGCATCTCCCAGCTGCTTCAAAAATAAACAGTTCTGTCTGGGTGGAGCTGCAGCCACACATGATTTTGGGTTCCCGACCTGAGTGCAGAGACAGTAAATAGAACTTCCCTGGCCCAGTAGTCATGGGGGGTCTGCCACGTACAATTTGTAACTGCAATGCCAGCTGCCCCAAAGATGGCACAGTGAAATGAAGCACAAGCTGCTCCTTGCAGACCTGCAGCCCCCAAGCTCACAGACTCCCTCCCTCCCTCCCAACCTCAGTGCAGACTGTGTCCCCACCCAGCTACCAGCTGGGCTCATCCCAGCGCTAGTGAACACTTCATCCCAGTTTTCTCCTGCTCAGAAACCCACCACAAAGACAAGCACACCCTGTGCTGTTCCTAAGCACCAGCCCACCCCCCTTCACACAGCACTTCGAGGCAGTCCCCACACAGTTGCTGGCACTCACACATCCCTGCAGTGATGGCCTCTGTCTTACCCCTCCCTCCATTCCAGGCACACATTTCCACAGGCAGTTTCTCCTCACCCAGTATCAGCCCTCTTTTCCCCCAAACTCCACCTCATGATGCTGATTTGCCCCAAAGCCACAGACCTGCAGCACACCATTCCTTTCTGAGATGTATACCCTCCTCTCCTCTTCCCAGGCTTGAGCACCTTGTGCAGGTAGGTTTTTCCAACAGTGCTACCAGCACCATGTTCCGTCACTATGCCATCCTGGCACCCAACATCTTGCCAGGTGTCCCAAGAAGAGGAGGCTCTAGACTCTCCCCCCCAGCATGCCAGGACATAACCGCTGTGTTAGAGCTGCCAGGCAGAACACATATTGCATTTTAAGAGGTTTAAACACAAGTAATGTAAATTCCAGTGCCCATGGGACTCTTTTTCCCACAGGCTCTCCAAACCTCAAAGGTTTCACCAGGAGGGCATGGGTGCTGGTGGAGTCAGGGCAAGGGTGGGCTGCAGGCTCACTGACAGACACAGGACATCTCAAGGGGATGGCGTTTAACCAAAGAGTTGTCACAGACTTTGCACCTCTCCTCTGGAGCTGGGCCAGCAGCAAGTCTGGCAGCATGGGAACTGGGGAACACAAAACCGATGCTTTATCAGCGCCAGGGAAGAGGACACAGTTTTGGGTGAGAAGCAGTTCCTGACTGGCTCTTGGTTTTTGAGTGGTTTATGCTGCAATTTCTATTACTTTAAATTATCTGAGGTTAGTCAGGTATACAAAACTTCCTGTGCCAGGCTCCACTGATCTTCAGACACCAGAAAGCATTTTTTAACAAATTCTCTCCCTGGGACTGCAAGATCTAACAGGTACCTGGCAGATGACAAATGAGCCCATCCTAGGCTGCAATTCTGCTCTCTATCAGTTGTCTTCCTGTCCCTCTCTCAGCCTAAAGAACCAGGATGCCTTCCACCCTTGAACCCTGCCAACTCCTAACACTGTACAGAAACCCCCAGGGGAGGTAGAAACCACTGTCTCCAAGCAGACTCCAAGTCTCTAGCAAGTTCCGAATTTTTAAAGGTGTTAACTTTATTTAAAAGGGGAAGCAAGTAACAGAGCTAGTCCATGGAAGAAATAATCAGACTGGGTGGGAATTACAGCTCCTTTTGACAGGGCCACACAATCCGCTCAGCAACAAAGCCTTTGTTAATCTCCCACCTATTTCCTGCTGCAGCATTAATTGTCGCTGTTACTCAGAGGTAGAAGGCAGCAAGCTTTCTCTTCCGACCCAACAAGGGCCACCACCGCCTCACAGGGCACACATGCCACTTCAGAAAGCTCCTTTCTGAGGGACTTGGCCAAAGTACCGTTTCCGATTATGGCTGCTCTATTTCAGGCAGAGCACGTACACCCGCCCTGGGTTTGATGCATCATTGCAGGCTTGTCGTCTTACTTTTCTCAGATTCTGTTCAGGAAAATTCTCATTGACCTCTGACCTGTGGTACATTCTTCACAGAGAGCAACTTACCAAAGCTCTCGTCTGTGCAAAGTAGCATACACCCTGCTTAGATGCCTACCATTTCCAAGGAAGCCTCAGTCAGAGATGCAGTCATGTGCTCCCACCCTCCCATCTGCTGTGGGTTCACAGTGAGAGGAACCCCCCAGAGAATCTGCAGCTACTGTTCCTCCCAAGGTGCCCATGTGCTGGAGAGAAGAAGAACAAGGCTGGGCGCCCTCCTGCTCCCAGAAGACGTTTCCCCACACAGATGTGGTGAGAACACAGCCGGGGTAGCAAGACTGACCCAGAACAGGCATGCACAGAAGTGCCTGGGCTGGCACAGTTTCCCCTTGGTATTTTTAGAAATGTCCTTTTGGCATGAGTGAGGAGTTTTCAGACGGGATGGACAGGGCATGGGAACAAAGCAGGCATGCACATGAGAGAGAACCCTCAGGCAGTGCTTGACAAGGGGTTTGGAGAATGTGACAGAGATTAAAAATCCAATGAAAGTAAATTCATGAAGCGACAGAAAAGTATCATTAACAATCAGCTCCTTCAATTCCAAGGCTTCACAGATGTTCCCAAGCCTGTCAGTCCTGCCAGCTGTATTCTGATGACAAATCCAAATTTTTAACATACCAGCGTGCTTTCCCCACCTTTCCTATATGGATTGCTCATTGTTCTCTCATTCCTCATGGCAGGCGACTGCTCCTTACAATGTAGATGTTAAAGAGTCACAAGTTTCCTGAAAACTGTAGCATGGGCTGTGAAGTTAAACAACACGTGCTGTACAATAAGTCATAAAGCATGTGTGAAAAATAGTTGACACAGAAGCTGTCATGGAAACCAGTGCTACCAGAGAGCACACAGCCACAGAGCTCCCATTAAAGACTGCAAAGTTGAACACAAACGCTAATCACTAAGGCAGAATATATTAAATTTACCCTCATGCCCCATTCAGTCTTCACAGCAAGTTAGCTGAAAACTGCAACCATTTCCTCTAGCAGCACTGGATGGTAGTTAGTAGTAATTAAATTACCAGAAATCTTCTCATAGAGAAATTCCTTTCATCTCGTGTACCCTAGAAATTATTTTTACTGACTAGTCACCACTCTTTTTCCAGGGAATAAGTCTGTTTAAAACAAACTACATGTATTTCCCAGGTATGGGGTATGTTCATCTACTTGCTTGCCTCCCAGCTCCCCACAGCAACAGTACCTTGTGAGCAAGAAAAAGCTCATGAAAAAACAAAACAAACAAACAAAAAAACCCACAAAACATGGTGAAAACAGACTAGGCTGTACAGGCAAGATAAAGAGACACAAACTGAAACTACACGATACCCTGCAAGAATTACAGGCAAATCCCACACTGTGAGCAAATCAGTGGTCCTTAGATACCAGCTAGAAGGAAGTATGCAACCTAAAAATACTTGAATATATAGATACTTTTTGACATCCGGCAGGCAGAGTAGTAGTAGAGGAACGTTGCCCTCTGTTGTGGAGAAAGTCCTACAGCCTTTCCTCATTCCCAGTCTGGCACATTTCTTGGATGACCTTACTAGCCAGACTTTGGACACAGGTGTTACATGTTCTAATGTGATGGGGACATACCAGAATTCACCCTGATGGCAGCCTTTACAGCCAAGAACAATGCTGGGCTGTCTGGTGTGGTATGGATAGAGGCACAGGATTCTACTTTTTCCTCTGCTGCTTGCTTCAAAAGGTTTTGATGAATCCAAGGGCTAGATCTGTGCATTTCGTGTATTTTTGTGCTCTGTCTCAGGGCCTGGTCTTCATCTCAGTGACTTCAGAGAGCTTCAAGATTGCACTGGTTCAGGCTATGAAGAAAGCCAGCTTTTTCTGCTGACTCTACAAACATATAACAAGGCTTTTACTGACCTATAAAGGAAGCGTCTAGGCCAGAGTTGTCAAAAACAGGGCACCGGCAAACTTATTTCACCTTATTTTTAATCCACCTAAATACCATAGGTTGGAAAGTTCATCTAGTACTCAAATGTTTATAGGATTCTTATTTTGCTCAAGAGGCCTTAGAAAGAGAAATGGTGGAAGAGAAAATAAAATCCCGGTGAAGAAAAATTAGGACTGTTTAAAAAACTCCCGATGAAGAAAAATTAGGACTGGTTGAAACATTTGTCAAATTTCTTTTTCTGGACAGAAGACAGATCCCTGAGTAAGTGAAATTTTTAGAGTATATGAAAAATATGTGCTTTCTGTAGAAAACAGAGTGTTTATCATAACCTTTTGACTGAAAAGAAAGTGATTCTGCCAGATTCTCCTGGCTAACTCTTTTTGGTTTATAGGTGAAAAGTTGCCTTGTTTCACAGGGAGATGCAAGAGGAAAAGGAAGGGTCAGGTAGGGAAGGGTCCAGTTACAGTTCTACAAGAAAAGATATTAAATAAACTAGGGAATGCCCCACTACAAATGAGAGAGGAGGAAGGATCCTGAAACAGGGATGAGACAAAAAAGCATATAATTAAAGCACAAGTTCAGATTTAATGAGGTGCATAAGAATGACAAAGTCAGTGCTCTTCTAATTTAGAAGTCAGAATAAGGTTTTTGAATAAAACCTTTCCACACCTTCGTTGCCTTCTTTAATGACAAGATTACAACCCATTTTTCCTACAGTACTGTTCACTGTACATACCTTATTATTATGCTACATTAAAATACAATATGCACATTTTTAATGACACATAAAAGGTGCAAGCCTAGCTAACACAGATAGCTACATGTCAGTCATGATGGGAAAAGGGCAATATTTTCCATTAAACAAAGAGCATTCAGTACAGAAATATTAAAGTGTGACATGAGATCAAGCTGCAACTCATCAGATTGAGTGCAGCTTTCCTTTAGACTCACTGAAATCCAAAGTTCTGCTGATGACTCCATATGAGCCCAGGTTTGTGTCTTCAAATAAAAGATGTGAATGCTGTGGCTCCAATGAAAGCATTACCTCTTCACTTACTCTTTCCCCAAATGACAAGATGGGAAGATGGCTGTAGTTCTGGCATTTCCCATTTGAAGTTGAAATACTTGTACTAATGCTGCCAGGAACTATACAGAGCAAATCACTTCAACTCTACCTATGCCAATACAGTGGGACAAATCTACACCAATGGAACTTGTGTGACCAAACTGACTCAGACAGACCTCAGCACTTTTTTTCTATGTTAGACCTCAGAAATGCCAGTTTTATCTCCCAAGCTTGACAAAAGCAGCTTAAAGGCTTTCCCATCACACTCAAAGTGGGAGCTGATAAGACTCAAAATCCAGGAATTGCTTACTTTACAACTCTAAGTCCCTTTCAAGCTGACCTTCTGCCCTGAAAGCCTAAAACTCCTCACCAACAACTATATTTAGGCAATCAAAGAACTGAAACATCTGGGAATAATAACAGCAGTCTCACTTGGAAATGGCATTTATATACCATTGTCTAGAAAGCATCACCATGCTGCAAAAGCTTTCCAAAATCCACTTTGTTGATTTCAGACTGGAAAATTACTTGCCAGACAATTTGTGTGTCACCAGAGGTGATGAGTGGCAATCACATATAGGAATAATCCAGTTATTAAAAAAAAAAATACTCTTACAAGGCTCAGTAATGCTTCTGGTTAGAAAAAGAAAGAAAGAAAAAAAAAAACTTTAAAAAGTATCTAAAACTTTCTTCAACCACAAGGTTTTTCATGATCTTTGAAGGTATATTTCAATATTGCCTTTCCAAAGGCAATCAACTGACCAATGCCTGAGAAAGAGGAAATCAAACTGATGGGTATTTTCACCTCCCAAGCTGAGCAGCATGTGAAAAAACAAACAAGCAGCTTCAGGATCTCATAGCACTTTCTTTTGATTGTTTCTTTTCAAAGAGGGCAGCAAAGCTAAGTGGAGCTCTGGGTCAATATTAGCAGCATTAGTTGTTTGTCCAGCCAGCCTGCCCTTCATCACAACTTGCCTAGGGCTATGCATGTTCAATGTGTAAGTAAGCAAAATAACTAATCTCAGCTAAAAGTTCTTTGTACACATCCAGAATTCTGTTGGTCCGACCTCTGATTTCTTGAGAATCCCTAAATGCTTTGGTAGTGTTGAAAAATAACAACTAACAAGACTACTTCATACAGTCAAGGGACCAGAAGCAAATGTGGGATCTAGCTTGACCTCAGACTAGACTGTAAGCTGGATGCAGACACTAGCTTTTGGACATGTTCCCACTAAAAACCTGTTTGCTAGACTGTCCTGTACCAGCAGTAGGTGATAATTTGCTGAAACTGGTGGCTAAGCTTGTAGCAAAGAAGGTTACGGTCACACAGGACATCACAGAATCACAGAATCATAGAATGGTTTGGGTTGGAAGGAGCCTCAAAAAATCATATTTATTGGCTGTCTAATGTGAGGACATACTTCCCCAGGTGGGGGCTAACAGCTGCATCAGGGTAGACAGCCAGGACAACTCAGACAACTTCAGTATAATAGAACAAGCCTAGAAAACATATTCATGCCATGGCCAAGAAAGAAGTGCAGACAGTCAAGAATTCATTTACATCTGGACACATCAGTACATCAAGTATTAAAAGCATTTGATGTATCACACTGATACATGCAGAGATATCCAGGACACAAATCTGACCTCCATTTGAGGCCAGTAACTGCTGCCTGCAGCTGAGATACTCATTCACATTTACTTCTCTGGCTCTGCCTGCTTATAGTCATAGCATCTCTATGTGATAATTAAAAACCTGTTACACTAGCACAAATTCCTGGACTAGGAAACAGTGGAAGACTGTGGGACCTGTTAGCAAAAGTCAACACACAGGTACTTAGATACCAACCTTTACCACAGCTGAAAGTAACAATTGGGCTTCTAAGTCCAACAGCATGTTATAGGACTCTGGAGCTTTAAGGTGGTTTGGACCCCCCATTTCCCTTTTGTCCTTTTCACCACCCACACAAGAAATGCATTCCTATCAAAGTTACCATTTGTGTACAAACCTTAAGTGTTGTCTCACTTCAATCCCAACAAAAGGAATTGGTGAATGAGTCACCTGCCCCTTCTTTTGGATCGGCATGTGACACATGTTCACACCAATAACTGGGATCAACATTGAGGTGACTGTGAAATTATGATCCAGTGAGCATGTGAGTTGCAATCCCCTTTACTCTGTCACCATCATCCAATGTGATCAAGGGAGTTTTGCTGAACCCCCACATGTGAAGTCAGCACCATCCCCAGTCTTCATTCCCTCTACTGGGTATTTGGAAATTAGTCAGGAATGCAGGACATCAGCCCAAGAAGATTCCCTACAACTCTTCATTCCTGCACCCCCTGCTTCCCACTTTGTCTTCCAGTACCCTGTAAGTAGCAGCAAGTCTGTAAGGGTAGGTAGAAGATTTTTTTAGATAATATTGCTTCCTTGGGCAGAATTCTGAAAGGAATCCGAAATACAATTTTTTGAAAACTATGAAAAAGCAGCATCATTAGAACACCCCTGGTGTATGCTACAAGGTGCAAAACCTGCAGAGGAAGCTCACATACTACTTGGCTGGTGGATCCAGGTCCACTCAGCAACCCTTGCCCCATCTGCAATGTCACACTTCCTCTTCAGCTCACCTTGGTGACTGTGCAGGGTATATATGCTTATTACATGCTTGGCAAGTGCTGAGTTCAAACTGAATTCCCACTGCCTCTCTGATTTCAGCTCTAGGCTCACTTAAAAACCTAAAGCTGTATCATGTAGCCTTCATTCTTCAATTTTAAAATTAACTTTGGTGGGGACAAAAGGTGAAATAAAGTAGGGAAGTAGGACAGGGAAAGGCAAAGGAAATTGCTTTATTGGAACATATTTTATTAATTTTTGTACTGTGTCTTTTTCAACTGGCCAAGTAACTGTCAAGGCTGTTTCAAATCCTGCAGAGGAGTTTATGGAGACTTGAGTGATACACACTTGTCACAACTCAGCCAGTCAACTTAAGGTTTCCAAGCACCAGCCTCTAAGCCTTCAGGACACTTCATGACTCCACTAACAAAACCAGTAATTAGAATTACAGAGAGTGGCAGCTATGAAAAATAAACAGCAACAAAGATTAAAGACTCCAAAGGCACATAACCAGTGGGAGCGAAAGTTTATGTACTCAGTTTAAAAAAGACCTCTTAGAGCTCCCCTGTGGTCTTTTGGCAATTTGATTTAATTTAGTCTGTCCCTACAACAAATAATTTTTAAATTAAAAAGGAAAAAAAGAAACCAACCCAAACACTCAGCACATTTGTCATCCAGTGCTCAGGCTTGGTTGATTACAGCTCTCTAGCTTCCAGGAAATCTTGGAAATCTTTAAAAGCCCAAAAACTGTTACTGGATCCTCTTTTGCGGATGTTTCTCCCTTTGCTTACACCCCAATAGGTCTCACCAGCTAGAAAGATGGGAAGATGGGAGTCCCCTGTCTCTCTAGAAACTGACCACAACCATACACATTGCCAAGGTGTAGTCCTGCAGGGCTCCATACAAGAAAGACAGGAGGACCTATTCCTGGTCCTGCGCCCAGCACCACTAAAGAAGTAAGAGGAGGATTTAAACACACTCATTTTCAACCTAAACAGTGGAGCCATTATTGCTTTTAGCACCTGCTGCACGCAGGTCAACTAACAGCTCTGTTTCCTTCTGAACCTCTTCTTTGGCATTTGGCCTTGCCTTCCTCTGTTCTATACATCCTATGATCAGGCAAATAGGCTGACAGTCCAAAGAACTTAGCTTTCTTAATTTTTGCCTCCCTTTGGTAGCCTGAAACCTTCACCTCCCTCCTGTGTAGTGATGTGCCCCCCTCCCTGTTCATTTATGATCATGATAAGGGGAATTTCCAAAGCCAGCTGTGGAAACCTCAGCTTTCCTCTGGGTTACAGCCCAGACTTGCCTTTCTCCAGCCCAAGTCTGCATCAATTTTAGCACAGAAATATTACACTGAAACCTGCTGCAAGGACATGAAAGCCAAAAAAATAGGAAGAGCCAGGAAAACAGATCCCATCTTGACAAGCACATGAATCTCTGCACCTAAACATCACACATTGCAGCGTGAAATTAAGTTCTCCAGACACAATCTCAAGCTGAGGGCTTACATTAGACTCAACTCACACAGACTGGACTGCATGTGAGTGCTTGGTGCCTGCCAGAGCACTGAGCTCCTTCAGCACCAGGGGGTGAGCTGACCTGCAGCTGCTCACAGATGAGATCCATGAGCTGAATGCCCTCTTTCAGGCAACATCACATCGAAAATTTCTGAAATTTCTTCTCAGGTACTTGCTTCCAGACAGGTGTTTGTCAAAGACTCATCCCACACACTCTGGAGGCAGCAGGAAGGTTAGCAGGCACAGGGCCAGACCCCAGCACCACAGCACTAGCTTTAAATTTTCATGGAGCAAACTGCATACTCACTTTCATCCTCCTCCTATCCACAAATACCCATCACTCAGAGCTGGATCAAAAGGTTTCACCTATCTGCACTCCCCCAGATCTTCCTCCTTTACCTTTTGAAACATCCATCAGTACACCATTGTCCACCAAGTATCAAAATTCCTCCTTTACCTTTTGAAACATCCATCAGTACACCATTGTCCACCAAGTATCAAAATTCCTGATCTATTTTGAGAGCAATGTCAAAGGCTACTTGTCCTATTAGTTTGAGAGAAGAGACATCTAGTGCAATGAATCCAAGGAAGGAAATTTAAGACATGAAAACCCTGAATGATTCCTGAATAGGAACAAACAGCATCCATGTGACTTTCTAGAAAAATGATGGTATTTAAGTGATTCTTCATTTTATGTTGGAATACAGTTTTTGTACTTTTTCTTACCCCTTCCTGCCATGCAGAGTTTTCCCTGCTCCTCACTTTGTCTCTTTTCCTTATACTGATGGTGATTTTGGCAACTTGCTTGTGATGATCTTAATTTTAGAGTCACATTTCCTCATATGAGACTTTTCTTTATACTCTTGTCACTTCCTTTCACTTAACATGGGTTTTTACATGATGAAAGAATAACAAAAATACAATTCAAAAATCACTGATAGCTATGTGTCTTGTGGAGCACACACTACTACTTTCTACATAACTTGGCAGTACTCAGAAAACCTGCAGCTTACGTGCCAGCACATGCACATGAATACACACAACACTTTATATAACCCTTGTGTGTGGTCAGTTTGTGGCCAGTGGAGATTCAGCAGTGGCTTTATCACCATCCCTCGATACTTACAAATTTATTTTTCTGATCCATCCATTCAATGTTTCATATAAACATATTTCACTCACTGATCTGTTTGTCTCCTGAATCTCAGAGCATTATCAAAGCTACAGTGTGTAGAAATCAAGACGAAAACTCATGAGAAAAGTTACCAAAACTTATTTTTTAAGGATATCCAAGCAAACAAGGCCATGCTTTAAAAAGATATGGTTTCCTTTTACCAGAAAAATAAGACTTTGGTGTTCTTATCACCATCAACACAACTTTAGTAGCATCATGACTGTAGAACTTTGCTGGGACATTGATTTAATAAATAAATTCTAGTTTTCCAGAAACACTTCTTGTTGTCTGCTTCCTATCCAAGGTTTGGCATGATTGACTCTTGCTTAGCATTGAAATCTGATGAGATCATAGCCTAAAGCAGTATATTGAGAATTAAAGGGAGGAGTAACCAACATCATCAGAAGCCCTAAATTCTCATTCAGGTCAACACTGGTGGGCTGCCCTTTGGAAGTAATTACTGTAGAGTTGTTGGCAAGGCACTTAAGAAATCACCTTTTGTCCTTCAATTAATTTTATCAGGAAAAGAACCAGATGAGGAATGGACTTAAGTTGTTCCAAGCCACTTTTATTTTTCTAGATTAAAATGGAATTTAGAAAGTGAAACAGTCATTGTTGCAGTACTTTGAAGGCTGTTCAACGCAGCAAAAAATAATACCAACATTTTGAGTCAATATTACAACAATCAAGTCCCTTACTATACTAATGACCTGTAAGTAAGTATCACTTTACCTCCTCCTTCATATATTATCTTCCTTACACCTAATCAATCCCATTGTGATCTCAATGCAATTTGTAGAATCCCTTATTATTTGTTGGCGGAAAGGAAGGGTCATAGCCTTTGGGGACTGCTTCATAAGCCATGAGAATACACATCAATTGGTAACATTTAGGGACTATTGCAATCATTCTTTATAAATTCCACTCTAATTGCTAGGCTGCCATTGACAATGCTGCATGCCAACGGTTCCCGGTAATAGGCTTCTTCACATAAGTGAAAGAGATCTGGCAGTAAGTGGTAGGTAGTGTCAGTGGCTTTCCTGAGTAATTTCCTGAGTTCCTACAGAAAATGAACCTGTAAGACAGCTGCCTTAAAGTTCAAGAGGCATAATCAGACACAGATGTGAAACAAGGGCAGCTCTTTGGGCTCCGTGAGAGGAATACATCATTTTGAACACACTCCTCCATTGGCAGCTAATTAGTTCCAATAAAATTGGGTGTGCAGTGTTTGTCAGGGCTCTGAAAAGTCATTCACTCCCAGAACACAGGTAAGAAAACATTCTGCCTAACCCACTTATGCTGTCACTGAGGTGAAACTGCTAATGTTGAGGTTATTTCTTTAAAAGTGTCTTATCAAAATTTCATACTCATTAGAACTATTTCCACCAGCATTTCTAACTACATCAGTCCCTTTCTGTCCACTAGGTACAGCCCTGTCCTGCCGCTGCAACCTGTCTGCATTTGCAAAGGTCAGTCATAGCTGAGATATCAAGCCTGAGTCCAGATTTTCTGAAAAGCTATCTTCACCTCTTCCAGTGATTGCATCCAAGTCAAAAAGTGCTGGAAGATGGAGCACCCACTAGTAGGCACCACTGCCAGGCAGTATTAACTTCCATGCAGGTTGGCTATTCTCCAAAGAAAGCCACCTGGAAGAGCAGTAGAGGAGAGGTTCAGACAGACAGAATATGCAGCATCATACTTGGAAGACTGCTGCTCTCAGAAAACACTGCTTATGACCTCAGATGGAGTCTCTGCAAGCAATTAATTTTTTTTTCCTGCTGCCATGGTTCAGCCCCAGCCAACAGCTGAGCACCACACAGCTGCTCGTGGACAGGGAAGAGAAAATGGGCAAAGGCAAACTGCAGGGTTGGGGTAAGGACAGTTTACTGACACAGCACAGGGAAAGGGAAACAACAACAACAGAACTTGGGGCAGAATACACAAACGGTGATAACACTGTTTATCTTTAAAAACACTTTACTGACCCAATGACCAACCAGACACTCAGCATGCACTCAGACCAACCTTCCCCAACTAGCCCCCTTTTATGGGAATCATGACATCACGTGGTATGGAAAACACCCTTGGCCAGCTCAGCTCACCTGTGCTGACTCCTTGCGAAAATTAATTCTGTCCTAGACAAATCCAGGACACCCATCCTTAACTAAAAGGTGCTAAGATTTTGTAAAAGACTTGTTAAATCAAGAGAGAGAATCCCATGGACCACAAAAAAATGGTGCAATGGTCTGTTTGCTAGGACACCTTGTTGATTTGACTCTAGCAGCATGAGCAGATTGAACATTCTTACATAATATTTACAGAGTGGTTTACTCCTTGGAAAAATTCCTGAATGAATCCTGTAATGCTTCTCCTTTTTCTGAATCTTAAAGATAATTGCTTGACGTAATCCAATAAAAACAGCTCTTCCTTACTAGAATAACCATATCCTTGAATATGAATGAATAGTGAATTTGTATTTGGAAAAGAGACGGATCTTATATCTTTTGCTCTTGTTCAGTGAGCACATTTTTCTGCATCATTCCTCCTACTTCCCTCCACAAGGAAGCCTGTAAGTGCAGGGTGGGATGTTTTTGCTGGGCTCTCTATTCACCAATCCAACACACTGTTCAAGCCCAGTACTCTGCCGGTCTGATATTTTCACTGAAGAGATAAATAAGAACAGAAGCTGCTGGTCTTCTCTTTAACCAATACTGCACTCCCTGAGGAGCCTAGAAGCCAGCCAGATCAGAAGAAAAAAGCTATGGTCATTGCAGGTCATGGCTGGTTTTGCTTTCTGGCTTCCTTCCAAAGTAATACCTTTTCTTGGACCAAAGTTTATTTTGCATTCTGAAAATATTCTCAACAACACCATTTCCTTTTTTGAGTTATTTTTTGCACAGCCCTTTGGGAAACAGTGTAGCATGCTGGCCAGCATGTGTGCGTGAGCGCGTGCATGCTTGGGTCTCACACCACCGCCCAGGACAGCCTCAGCTGCTGACTTCTGCCACCTCTATTAAATCTTGAGTGGTTTCTCAGTGCCTAGGCAGCTGCAAACATAACAAGTGGCAATAAAACAACTACTGGTTTAGTAGACCTAGGCCAAACTGTGTCTTGCCATCTTACTGAAAACCGTATCTTATTTTTTTCATTTATATACAGCTCAGCCACAGCAACATCACATTGTGAAGTTAAACCGTGCAGGATACTTGTCTCAGTGATTGAAAGATAAGTAACCACACTACCAACAGCCTGCTGATATTTAGGCCAGGCGTGCTCGGCCTTTCTGATCTTGTTCTAAGTTCACAGAGACTGTGTATATGCTAGACAAGGTCCTCTCTCAGAGGTCAAACTGTAGATATCATGAAGGCAGTTGCAGAAAAGAGCTACATTCCCGTCTGGCATTCTCTGTGATCTCCAGTTCTGTTGTCATAACTCTGCTCATACTTAAGTCAAAGAAGATCCAGTTTGCATTGCATCCCTTTCACTTCCAGTTCAGACACCAGACTTAGTAAAGTGTCTCAAACATTCCAGATAGCAATAACGTTGGGTCACAGCTGACGACCATTTAGGAAATGGAAGATTAAACAGCACTGTGGTTTCCCCAGAAACAAAAACACAGGGCATTTGCTTCAGCTTTAGTTTCTCAGAGCGTTTTTACCCACATGCTGCCAGAGATAGTGATGTACTGCAGGTTCAGGGACTTGTCGTGAACCAACCGTAGGATGAACTCAAGGAGCAGATTGCAACTGCATGGTGTTTCTGAAGGTGAAGAATGGCTCAGTGAGTAGGAGTAAAGGGTGTTGATTAATCTTACTTAAAAATTACAGAGCTTACTTGTCCCTACAAAGTATTTATGTTGTACCAGAAAAATAACGGTTTGAACCATATGAGACATCACATTTTGCATTTAAAAATGCCTCTCTATATTATTTCTCTCTCAGCCACCATGGGACAAATCAGGCAATACTTTCCATGGGTGCTGGACTGAATGTAAAAAGTAAGAGCTGGTAACTTAGCCACTGCCTGCTGAACCTGCTTCCTTTTTAGAAAAGAGAAAAGCTGTGCACGCATCAAAAATTTCATAGTGATCCAACTCTGATTTTGTCTTTTGGACCAAGTAACAGGGCAAGCAGGGCCACTGTAGTATCTATACAGTGCTCTACTGTTGGAAAATATAGTTTTCTTGAACTTTAAATTTTCTGTTGAAAAAAGATGTCGGTAGAACTGACACCTGGGGAGAGGAAGGAAGCAAAGAAGGAGTCAAAAAGAAGTGCTGAACTTCAAAAAATTCCCTACATCCACTCAGTTTCTGCTATCCCCATTTTCTCCAGTGGACCACACTATCCGCCCATCTGTCTCTTAGTTTACTGGCAATCAGCAGCAGTGTGAGCTGAGCCTTCCCTTGCTTTTCCCTATCAAAAGGACAACTTTAATACAGTGTTAGAAAGTATGACTGAACATTTCTTTATACTTCCCTGGTGACTTATGTGTATAGCACCAGTCTGAGTCACTGTACTGAAGAAGGAGAGCACAGCCTCCCCCATCGGTTCAGGACACTGAACGGTCTCTATGTCTGTGTCACACATGTCAGTATCAGAGACCTTTCTGCTCTCGACTGTAGCTCGCTTGCGTTTCTCTTCTGCTCTCAATCCTACCTTAAACACAAACTCACACACAAAATTATTTCCAAACGACTGTGAAGCACAACTGCAGCAAAGGCTGCAGTGTGAATGAGCTTGATTGTTTAGCTGTTCAGTGTGTCCCAGACAGGCCAGACCAAAGGGAAAGAGAATGACAATTTCACCAAATGAGCCACGCAGAATTACCACACCTCTTCAAGCAAGGCCATCCTTATCAGACTAGGCAAGTCCCACTAACAGATTTAATTTCTTATGTCTGTGGGCAGCTTCTCATCAATATTAGAAATCTTCTGGGTCTCTTCCCAAATTGTGGGTGGACAAAGTGGGGAAAATATAATTTCAGGAAACAAATCTTCAGGACCACCACAGAATCTGTGATCCATTAAGCTTTCTGAAATGAACCATTTCCACAGCATGTATCATTCACTAGCCATTAGACACACCCTGCAGAAAAAGCCTCCCCCCACACTCAGACTGCCCACAGATAAATGCTATGCCTCCTTTTCTTCCCTCCCTCTCTGTCTCTGCATCCACACTGTGCTGCACAGGCAGCGGGAGAAAGGGCCACTATGTGAGTTAAAGGGTCACAGTTCTCCTCAGGGTCTCACCGGGAGGAGCTGGGACTTCTCAGGATCTGAGGAACAAGCAGTTCCTTTTGCTTGACTTACAGTGATCACGAGCCAGCAGTATGCCCAAGTGGACAGGAAGGCCAACAGCATCCTGGCTTGTATCAGGAACAGCATAGACAGCAGGACCAGGGAGGTGATCACTCCCCTGTACTCAGCTCTGGTGAGGCTGCATCTCAAACACTGTGTCAAGTTTTGGGCCTCTCACTACAAGAAAGATATCAAGGCCCTGCAGCATGTCCAGAGAAGGGCAACAAAGCTGGTGAAGGGTCTGGAACACAAATCTTATAAGGAGTAGCTGAGGGAACCGGGACTGTTTAGTCTGGAGAAGAGGAGGCTCAGGGGAGACCTTATTGCTCTCTACAACTACCTGAACGGAAATTGTGGTGAGCTGGGGGTCAGCCTCTTCCTGCAGGTAAGTAGCAATAGGACAAGTGGGAATGGCTGCAAGTTGCACCAGGGGAGGTTCAGGTTAGAAATTAGGAGAAATTTCTTCTCAGAAAGAGTGGTTAGGCATTGGAACAGGTTGCCCAGGGAGGTGGTGGAGTCACCGTCCCTCGGGGTGTTTAAGGAAAGGTTGGATGAGGTACTTAGGGACATGGTTTAGTAAGTAATATTGGTGGTAGGGGGACAATTGGACTGGATGATCTTGGAGGTCTTTTCCAACCTTAATGATTCTATGATTCTATGATTCTATTTCTTGAGCCACTGCTTTACTCAAGTGTACAGTAGGAAGTGGCCTTACTGTAAAATTTGCTTTCCCATAGCACTCCTAAAGCTCCTCTGTCTTGATTTATGGGTCTTCTGTTAAATAAATCTAATGGCCTGCACCTCTAATGGTAACTAAGCCATAGTTGTTTTGTGTCTCAGTGAAGGACAAATGGAAATGGTCAGACTGTTACAGATCTGATGTGAACTGGAGAGTAACGCAACACTCAATGGCTTAATGAGCTGGAGAAAAGCAAGCTCTGCTTAACCACTGTTTTTGCAGGCCTGCTAATATCTATAATTCATTCAAATAATTGGCAGAAAGATGATCTACAGCGGCCAAGTAATTCTGGCCATTCCCACCTAGTTAGTAAAAAATCTTTACGTTTAAACAAAGTGCTTGAATCTGTTGGTGGCAATAAATCCTTGTGTGTTGACACAAGATCTGAGCTAACAATGTCCACGGAGGCCAGAGGTTCTCTATGCTGGCTAGTTCCCACCACATGGTTGGGCTGGCAAGATAAGTAGCTGCAACATTACCCTCAATGAAGAGGAGGTGGCAGAAAATAAAATACCTGTCTTAAAGCATCTGCTGCTGTTGCTTGCACACAGCTTTCTGGAAGGTAAAGTCATGTAGCATCCTTAGCCTGACTGTGCCAGCCATCATGTGGAGTTCTGTCAAGGCTGAGTTTACAGAAAGACAGATGTGTCCCCATGCCTCACAACTATCTTCTGTGAGGAGCTTTTAGACTGTGTTGAATAAGATGTGAGAAAGAAGCATATCAGAGAAAAATACTACCCCCCCCCCCCAATTTTAGTGAAGGCTCTTTCTTAAGGCTACCACCCACTCAGCTTCAGAGACATAAACACTGCAAAGTGGACACACAGCCTCCAGTACCCTGACACTGTGGGGCTGCTCTGGGATGCATTAAACGTTTTGACAAAAAACAGCAGCACCAGTGAACTTGCAAGGTAACAGCAAAAATACACAGAGCTAAGCACTGGTCCTACGTGCTGCTAAGACAACTGGAGCTGGGGTTCCTTTTCTGGCACCAATCCAATACTTAGAAAAACGCTGCTGTTAGACGCAACTCCAAGTCAGCTGTCAACACCATCCAGCTTCTGGGCCTACACACTGTTGCAAACATCTGCCTCTGAACAGATGATCTGAGCCTCCATAAACTCTGTTGAATCTAGATAGTGACCAACCTTGTGTCTCAGACTAATCTGCAGTTACAGTCAACAGAACCATCAATGTGCCAGCTGCACTAAGAGCAGGGTTTGCCATTAGCAAGACGCCATGCCTTAAATTCTTTCAGGACATGTGACTGATGCTATGGAAATCATAACATAAGCGAGACTTGACAGTGTAGAGAATTTGCCCTCTTCACCTCAATAAACTTGTGTTCTTGTTCCTTGAGTCATTCCAGTTACTTCTAGGACACCACCAGGGAATCAGGTGGATGTAAACCTTCTGGGCATGAAAAAGTAGACAACATTGTGGAAAAATGAGAAACAAGTTTATTTAATTGTGATCTATTACTTTTGCAGACAGATGGAAACAAAGGTATAAATCTATGTGCCTCTTCTGAGGTTATTAGTTGACATATGTTATAAGAGCAAGAAACAAAGTCTAACAAAATCCAAGATAGTCTTCATAAGAACTTTCACTATTGGTCATGGAGTTTAAAAAAAAAAAAAAAAAGCAATAGCCTGTGCTTATCTGGCAACCTCAAAACAGCCACTTGAGAAGCCCATTCCAGAGTTACAATGGTGCAATCCAACCACCTTCATTTGCTCCCACACATGCTTTTCAAAGCAAGGCTTTTCCCTGTTCTCAGCAGCACATAACTGTGCTTTCATAGTGGAAGGAGAAAGCCCCATGGATTTGATGTGCACTCTCAACTTTTTGAAGAAAAATGTCCATGAGAAACCTCAAGCACTTCTTCAATAGATTGAAACTCAGTTCTCTCTGCATCTGGTTTACACTTGCTTTCATTCCAACTTATTTCAAGTTAAGCCTCCTGGTTATTAACTGGAACAAATTGCTCTCATGTTACCTTCAGCTCGGTAATCAGGGGAAGATTTCATACCCATAAAAATGCATTAGATCGTTGTGATAACGCTTTTGGTGGAAGGGGAGTTAATAAGAAATTCCTGCCAATTTGAACACATTGGATACTGTTGAGCTAATGCAGGAGGATGTGCTCCACACCTCCAATAGAGTGACTCAAGTTAGTGCTGTCCATAGAAACCACCAACAAAGCATAAAGAAATGTCCTGTCATACTTCCTAGGATTGCATTAAACAGGTCCTTTTGACAAGGAAGAGTAAAGGAAGGAAGTTGCAGTTCACATGCCCTTGATCATAAGTAAATCAAGAGACAGCTGGGAAGTTAATCTCAGATGTAGCATTTGCAGAGCAGTGTCTTTGATGCAACACATCTTTTCCTTGTGATATACTGCCTTACTGTAAGCACCTGCGAGTCCTTTAAAATACTGCTTTCCTAAGGCAGACAACAGGTAGCTATTTGAAGCACATATTGGTATGCTTAACTCTAAGGAGGCACATAACCTATGCCTGGGCTGTTCCATATAACCATGTGCAAGACTGGAACCCAGAGCTTTGCTCCTGCGGCATCCGTACCAGCTGGAATTCTGCCGTCAACTTCAGTGTGAGCAAGATCCAGTTCCTGAAGGTTCTGGCTGCAGTTCCCTCAGCAAACTAAACTGATCTCAGGGGTCACCGTTGCTGAAAGAATGAAAGGGTCTTTCTTACCCTCTCCCCTGATAATTTTCACCTACATTAGTGAACTGAATCAAGTCACAAATGGACTCAACAAACAACGGCACTGGCAGAAGAAAGGGGATGGGATAATACAGCCAGGAGCAGGAGCACCAGGAGACACACACACACTAGCTCTCAACAAGTGTTTTAATCAAAATACAGTCAGAGAAGGCTTCATAAAATGAGGTAAAACTGAGGAGCAGTTGCATAACAGTAGTTGAAGACTAGGCTGCTGATGGAATAAACAGGAAAGTACAGTAGCAACATAGTCCTGTATTCCCTAGGCCAGACAGCTGAGTGGCTGTGGGACAGACTGGACCAGCTTGCTGAGCTACCAAGTCTACATTTAGCTGACCTACCTCATGCATTGGCCACAGTACCAGCACTGCTCACACGGGGAAGATGAAAATGCCCAGTCAGCAGCAGAGGGGTGCACAGTAACACCCTGTTTACCCACAGCACAGATGTCAACTAGCATACAACAGCACTGAACCTCCATCTCCAATACAAGGGTCCCAAGTGCCAGGAAGGAACTATTCTGCTCTGATTTACCATCAAACACCTACTTGCATTAGTTTGTCACAATCTGATTATTTTAGGTTTCAGGGAGTTTAAAAGCATGCCATATGCCTAGTTGATAGCATGCTTAAGAACATGCTCTGTTCCTATTTGGTACTAGGTCATCACTGTGTACTTTTAAAACTCATAAGTTGTCAGGCTGCCTGCCAGCAGCACACTGTACATGGGGAACAATGTTTGTTGTTGTTTAGCTGTTGTTTAAGTTTAAATAAAATCTTAGTGCAAAGGGAAAAAAAAAAATCTGCCTAGTCAATCAGGCCAGGAGTGCTCTAAAGAGTTTACAAAGCCTGTTCAGAGTTTCATTATTGGGTAGTTCAACCTAGTCCAGAAAAAATTTCCTGGAGTTAACAATACAAAAGAGCTTGCCTCAAAAAGTTACCAAACTCTTACTCAAGACAGAAAATCAGCTGGAGAGCACCATCTATTGGCCAGGAAAAAAAATTGATGTATTAATATTTTTTGCCTTCTACAACAGCACCTCCACCACGACTGAAGGCCACATCTCTCAATGGCAGTTCCCCTAGCCATGTGTGGAAGGTATGCCCAGCTGCAATACAGCCCTTCAGGAAGTCTGGAAGCACCTGAGTGCATTGCACACTTACAGACCCTATGCAAGGGCAGAAATTTTACACTGAAAAATGGAAATTTTGGCTTGAACGTATGTGACTCAAGGGCCAGATGCTGAGGGGAGGACAGGCTGGGCAGTGACAGCTGCTTTATTTCAATGTCATTTTCCTCCCTGTCAATGACCTCCAGGTTTGGTGAATTCATGGCATAACCAAGCTACTGGTGTTTTCTGATTCTGATGCCTCCCCTGAAGGTCCATCCCACAGAACAGCAGCATCCCAGGCCCATGTAACTAATATCAAACTGGCACCTGGCCATTGCCTCTGCAGGGTGCTGAGCAAATTCATCAGCCCCGCAGCCTCTTTCTCTCCATGCACACAACAGCATTTTCCCATGTGTCTTAATACAGCAGAGGGCTAGGCTACATCAGCACCTCTATTTTTGTGACACTCTGTCAACAGCCCCATAGATGGCTGGCTCGTTCAGAAAGTCTGTTTTTGACCCCAGAATTCTGTTCCTGAGGATTCCTACTACAAGCTGGTGTTATCTTTAGACTATCTCTATTTAGATGCCTAAATTTAGATTTCAAGGGTTGGCCTATGAATCCTACTTTTTTAACTGTGAAGCACAACTCCCTGAAGGACACTTCTATTAGAGCTGGTTAACGCTTTTGGCTGGAGAGGCAGGAAAGAAATCTTAAGTAGCTTTTCACTACTTTTTGCCTAATTGCCACTTGCATTTACTAGAAACACCATGAAGGTATAAAAATGAAGTTAATGCTGTCCTTGCACCTAGGGAGCCAGGTCCAACAACACAGGTCACCACCATATCGTATGTATGGCACTGATGCTCTCCATGAGCTCTTTAGCAGTCAAATAGCTTGAAAGGTCTTACTCAGTGTCCTCCTCCAGCAAGGTCTGAGTGACCTGGCTGTAGTACAAACATAAGAGAGGTACAGAGTCTCACTGCAAAGGCACATGAGTAACATGAGTTCAGTTTCCCAAAGTGACACCAGTGTTTCAGATCCTTACTAGCCACAAGGAAGATAGTTCACAGGTAAATTCTGACTTGATACAAACATCAAACTTCAGAGCAATCAAAGTGTGGATCCAAATCAGAACATTGGCTCACATCAAACACTGGCTGAGAAAGTAAACTTAACAGTGGCAACAACTTCAGTCCCAATATATCTGGAAATGTCTGCTTACCATTGCAAATTTACTGTTCTAAAAATGCAGGATGAAATAATACAAAACTAACTGTATTTAACAGAAGAGTCCTCTTTTGTCATAGGTCTTCCCCATGATCTCCATTCACACTGGCCCAGGAGACAGAAGGGATGTGGCAGTGCAGAAACAGAAAGGCAGTGTATGGTAAACTGCAATAAGTGTTCAAATAAATCAGCGCCAATAAGCGAAAATCTACAGCAAATTTCTGCTGAAGAGTAGAAAGGAGATAATTAAATCAGAAGCAAAAATTATGGTTGACAAATAGCTTGATGCAATTAGGAGAAAGATAAATCAGCCTGTTAGTTACTCCAAAAGAGGCAAGCAAGGGAATCTCCAGCAGACAGCACCCTGTCTGAGCTGCTTAAGTGGAATTCCCCTGGGAGAAGGCCAGCAGGTCTGAGGTCTCAGAGCCCAGAGCACAAATTGGAAAATAATGAAGCTGGTGTGCTGTGATTGCTATAGAGGTGACAGCGCTGCAAAACAAAGGGATTCTGGAGCCTGAATTAGGGCAGTGGGAGAGATCAGCTTGCACATACGGCAAGGGGTTGGGTTACATGTAATTGCTGCTGTGAAGAGTGGGTGGTTTGCAAGTGTTATGACAGCTGCAGAGCAGAGGATGTCTCTGCTATGAGACATAAAAGCTGGACCAGAAAACAGGGAGGCACAAGGCACTGAACTCTCTAACGCAGGGCAAGTACTTTGTCCCAAGGCGTCTGCACTATACACGGACTCCAGAAGCAGATTAAGTTTATCAGTACTTACACTCATCCATTCATTCCCTCCTCACATTCAAGGAGCGGAGTGGCTCTACACAGGCAAAGAAATAGCAGGGTAGCCAGCAGGTCCATTCACTGCACAAATCCATGCATTAACCACATAATCTCACAACTTGCAGGGCAGGGCTGGGGGACAGTGATTTTTCGACCGAAGTCTATAATATTTATCAGATTTTCATCCCCATCACTTGAAGGTAAAAATGTTTTAATTGCATGTTCTTAACATGACAGGTCATCTTGTCAATATAATCTATATTCAGAAGTTCTTGGAACTGTACCGGTAACTAAAATGTGATCTAAACCTTTAAATGACTGAATCACAAACTCACCTTTAACTCTATCTTTGTATGTTTTATCTAACAATGCATTTGGCAACCAGTCCATCTTGTCTGCACTTTCTATTTAAGATACTTAATACAAATGAGCCAGCAGCAGGACAGCTAGCACATTCCTACATGAACAGCTCCCACACACACAAAAGCTAGCCTTAATTCTCACTGCTTTTAGAAAGCTCTCTATCTGCAGGACGTTTTGGGCACAGTGCTCACAAAGCATCCCCTCGCATCCCAATAAACTGGGCACTGGTGCCTTGTAAATGCAAGCTTAGAGAGCCTGGCACGCTGCCCACAGCTGAAACATGAGCATGGCCCTGAGCTCTGGCAGACCAGCTGGCTGGGGCTGCTCAGCTGCCAGCACTGTGCTACCCAGCTCATCACCAGCCAGCCCCACTGCCCCTCTGCCCCATTCCCCTAAACTGTGTTAGGCTACCACTTGATTTTCCTGTTCCGGGGAATCTGGCAAGTGAAGAATGGACTTGAACAAACAGTAAAAATGTCCTGAAAAGCAGGACAGCATTTTTAACACAGAGCAAGAAGAAAATCCAACTTAACAGTTCCATTTTGACACTGCAGCAACAAATGTTCTTCCACTGTGCTTTCCACAGCAAGTCCTGCCAAGGAAATAAAATGGGGATCTCTATCCACCCACTGTCCTGCCTAGGTGCCCAGGATTTCCCACACTTGACACCTGACTGGACATCTACAGGCCATTGCTTGGCAAGTCTTTGTTCACTCCCTTCTCAAGCACTGTGATCATTTCCCCAAGGATATAAGCCCATTACAAACTTGAATTACAGAGACCACTTTAGCTCAGTCTGGACAGACCGAAGTGTTTTCAGCACAAGAGGCCTCTCATTTCACTCCTGTGTGCCTAGACAACCACTGCCACAAAACTAGCAGAACCAGATTGTGGTTCTAAGGCTTGGGCCCAAGTGGGAACATCACCGAGCTGCATGTCCTGGGCAGAAGCTCAAAATGTGATTTTCCAAGAGGAGGTGCAGTCCTTCCATTGACTGACAGTCACCTCTGCTATACTCAAAGCAGCGCCCTCTTCCCTTGCTCACAGTTGAGGATGGGTTGTGCTTGACACGTTCACTGAGCTCTTCAAGTAATACCCAGAAAAGTTCTGGGGAAGGGACCATCAAGAAAAGAGGACTAAACAGATAAAGCAGCTTTGTGTCTGCCCCCTTTCAGCGCGCATTTATTTACAAAAGCAAGACCAGGTATGCCTGCCTCATATCCTGAAAGAACTGGTTCTTTGGTTCTGCTGATGTTCTTTCTTCTAGACCCTGCTGAGAGGTCTCTTTGATACAGAGAAAACCATGCTCAGTGCATCACAAACTCCAACTGTGCCAGGAAATCTAAGAGTAACATGATGCTGCAGAAACCTAGCATCTCTCCTTCCATACCTACAGAAAAGGCAGGGAGCCAGCACAGTGGTTTGCTGCAAAGGGAGGCAAAGCAGCATGCACCAAGCCATCACTGTTCAGCACAGAAGAGAAGAAGCACTTCTGCATCAGGTCACTCATGCGTCCATTGCGTGGAAGGGGAAGTGAGCAGGGGACCTGCAGCCTGGGGGCCACAGCTGTATATTCTGGTGGCCACTTCATTCCCCCCAGTCCCCCCATTATTCAATCACTCACAAAAGAAAAGCCAATTTGACCATCACCACAGAAAAACTCCCTTGCCTCCAATGTAACAGATCTAGCATCTTCCGCAGAGAGAATCAGGCTCTTTGGTTAGTGGACACTCCCACTTAGTTCTTTGTGTAAGGCTGAGAAAATCAGCCCTGCCACGGTAGCCCAGAATGCACAAACCATGGGCACAACCTGGTACTGCAAAGCAATAGGAGCATTGCCACTGATTTTGCTTGGGCTATGATTTTACCCTTAGTTTTCTATTGAGAAAGGGAAGGTCCCCTCCACCTTCTTTCCCAGCCCTCATTCTCACTAGTGCTTGTATGTTCACAAAATGTACAGCACAACTTGCACAAGAGATTCTTTGTTATTTTTCCTTTCTGGTAGTAGCACAAATTTAAGATGCAACAACCTATGCCTTTTTGATGTCAGATATGACTCATGAGATAGACACTGGCTTTACTGATTAATCTTACTTATGCACATGTCTTATTTCTCCCGTATGACTTGCCAAGAGCATTTATTTCTGCTACACTAGGAACAAAATTTCAGCTATGTCTCCAGAGCATTACATATTGCAGACTCTGTCTCTTTGGCCCTCTGCATTAATTTTCTTCAAATGACACCAAGGGGCCAATATGTTAACTTTGCACTATTGGTCTGACAAAATTTTGGCTTCTATTTATAATCATTTGTGTAAAAAGCATCACTTTGTGTTAGCTTAGACCTATTGTGGAGGGAATTGCTCTAGCACAGATCATTCCAAAATTGCTTTCACTTTCTGTACTTGCTGAGGTTTGTGTTTTTGATGCAGTGTAAATTGTATCAGGGATACTGACAACTCTCTGATGTCCAATTGGAGGTGTACACTGGAAGTCTCTATTAATCTCAGCTTTTGTCTCCTGTCCTTTTTTAAGTGGATTTCTTTATAGAATTAGGTATTGATCCTACCCTAGTTATTGGAGTTGATTCACAGCTGCACGACTCTATGGCTTGCTGGCGCAAACAGTCTAAAATCGGATGAATTCTACAAGCAACAATGCACAAGATGCAACAAGGGTAATTCCAATTACACAGTAGGGATGGAGATTTCAGAGCCCCTCTGGACCCCTACCCCAGCAACTAGACCTACTGTTCTTTTTCTTTGTCAGCCAGATACAAGAACTGAAGATTACTCCTGACACGGTATTGTCCCAGGTTTGGGTACATCATAGTTGTATGTGACACGTGCTACAGGGCTTCTGATGTTTCTTTAGGCTGACCTACCTGTAATAAATTTAGATTTGATATTTAGTCTAAATTTTGCTTTTTAACATTGTCATAATGCTTCTGATTATAAATGAATGCTGTCACCAGCTACTTGACAGGGAGAAAAGACTCTGCAGCCGTGTCTCTTCATCCAAAACAGTCAGAGAACACAAGGGTTTCCCTAACAGAGAGGTCAAGGGTGGATCCCACTCAATCAAAGGAAAAATCCCCTCTTCCATACATGGTTGTTCATGGATATGTCGAAAAAATTCTTGCAAGCTTCCTTTTCATGCAGGAACTATAAGCCCCCAGATGAGCCTGCTCATCCTGTGGACTCTCCCAGGACAATTCATCAGGATCACTACTTGAAGCAACTTGAAAGCATACTAGACAGTGGCAAAGCTGCATTGGTGGCAACATCCTACCCCTGGACACCTTACCTACAATCACTCCTTACAGTGTATACATGGTGCTGCCACCTACCCTCATCCAGCAGTTCTGGGAGCACTGTGCTCTCTACAGGTGCTGAACAGCACTGATACTGGTACACAGATACTGGTACACAGAGATGCTTCCAGGAGTATCAACCAGCCTACCTGATGGTAAGGGAAGAGCTGCACCACACGCCACCATTCCCTTGCACCGAAAGGATGCAAATAACCCATCAGATAAAAATCTTCAGTTCTGTAAAGCAATCCTAGATCTACTTTATATTATTCTTGCAGCAAGATCCAGGAATGGGGAAGGGGTGTGCCAACACTGACTGAGCAAAGATATATATTTCAGTGCAGAATTTACTGCCTCACACTTCCTAATGTGTTCCTATTACTTCCTACTACATTCCCTGAATCGTTCTGCTTTGCCATACCGAACCAGATGGCAAAATACAAACCAGAGCTCCTACATCCCAGAATTATACACCATAAACCCTACTGAGTAGCAATCATTAAACAGAATAAATCAAAGTTTAAACATGGGACTATTCACTGAGGTTCATTCTCAATCTGAAGTTTTGGGTATTGATCACTTCACAAGTAAATAAAAAAAAACCAACTAATGAGGTAAGTGATAGATGTTTGGAAATAAATATTGTGCTAATGTTTACAGTAAGAGAATATAGCTACACTAGACCAATCCCTTGAAAAACAAACCAACACGGACAGAGTCCCAAACACCTCATCCCTTCCTCTCTCTAGCTAGATTATAAACAAATTGGGCAACTTCTACAATTTAGGAAATAATAGTTTTTAAATATATGCTTAAGAAAAGCCCAAGGAAAGTTAGCAAATTTAACTGCATCTTGCTGTACTGAAAAGCCTCTTACCAGAGGCTCTACAGAGCCTGGATCTGCTCCAGTGATGCCTATGGAAGGTTGCTTATGGATTTCTAGATCGAAATCTAAAAAGATTCATCCACACAAAAAGCCTCAGTGAAGCCAAATAATTAGGATTAGCCTAGGCTGCCCCGAGACATTTCATTACAGATTAAACCAATTCCCCTGGAAAAGAAGGGAAAGCTTTAGTCCGAACCTATTTTACTTTTGACTGGATCTGTGTAAATCTGAAGTCATGCCAATGACTTCATAAGAACCTCACCCCAGATTTACAGTGATGTCACCAGCAGCGAACAAGCCCTGGTTGATTGAAAATGAGTACTGGATGCTTTAATTGAAGCTGAATCATAAATTAACCCATGGGAAGATATTTTCTCAATTGCACTTGTGATTATTTTTAATTTGTAGTTAATTATTAATATAGCGATTAAAGTATAAGAATTCACATAAATCAGCATAATTTATGTGAGGAAATGACCATACTTAATTAACTTCAATTTTTTATTTTTTTTTCTCCTGGGTAACCAAGGCACCTAATTCTATAGAGTGAGCCAGAAAATCTAGTCTGCTTTGATAATGTATAGGTAGTTTTGATTTGTAGCATGCTGAAAGGCACACATTTTCTTCAGTATAACTTCCTTAAACACATCCAAAATAAGTTTCAGGGAGAATTATGCTTTTTCTTAAGTGTACTCTCATTGTTTTGCTTCCAAAATAGTTGAATTTTTTTTACCAAAATCAGCCAAAACATATATGGAAAGAGGCATAAAAACTCCGTATTAGTCAAAAGTCTCTTCTGAGGAAAAAGCACATCTGAGATACCTTTTTTCCATGCTGTTCATAATGCCAAAGCATTAACCCAATGGCAAATCCATTAGGGTTATGCCATATTTTTAAATGCTATTTAATGTAACATTAAGAAATCACTTGAGTTCCTGGCAAAGTCTACTCATTCCTTTATAAATGTTTAAGGCTCAGAGGGACCATTATCATAATCTAGTCTGATCTTCTGCTAAACAGACAACCAAGCATTGAGAGGGAATGTATTGTGGATATTGTTAGTAGTGAGGCTTTGCATACCCAGTCTGCACATCCAAGACTCCATGGTGCCATTTGGAAATTGCACTATACTTTTAGTCTTTACCTACCAGGCTAAATTTGAGGAAATTCTCAAGGTAAATTTATTTACTCAGCCATCTTAAGAAATTATATAATACAGAGGTAAAATTAGAATAGCCATTGATCTCATAGATGATCTTCACCTTTTCACCTCTAATTTACATTCAGTACTGCATACCATTAGATCATGGCCTCTAGAGGCACTTGATGGAGGTATGGTACCTTTTAAACCTCTCAATACATGTAGTTAAACCCCTACGCTGAGAAACATCCCTCACTGAGGCTCACCTTGGGTCATTATGACACAGAAAGCAGGCTGCAGGGGCATTACTATTTAATCAGTGATGTCACTAGCTAGGACATTTATCCAGATCCTATTTCATCCTCCAACAGGCTCCTTGCCTCGGAAGATGTTATGGGGTCAGGACATCTGGGTAAAAGTCCAGAGCTGAGGAGAACAGCAGCCTCAGAACAGGTCACAGAGGAGCTGTATCAAACATGGTGTGGCACAGACAATACTAAAATGCTGTAAAGCAGCAAGTTGGGAGATGCTTTTCTTCTAGTCCAAGAACTGATATTCTCAGCCTAATCCATAATCACAAGATTCACAACAGTCTGATCAACCTTTCAGCCTCATCTTTCTGATTCCCACCTCATACCCCCTAGATCTATTTAAAACAGTCCAGCTAAAATTATTTTCTTGGCCCATTATTTGACCATGTTACATACATTAAACCCAAGCCAGAACCAGATCCAGTTCAGGCTGTGGTTCAGGCTTGGGTTTAAATCAAAAGAATGCTTGTGCTTTGAGTAGATAGACATTTAATAAGTAACAACAAGGTAACAGCCTGTAATAACAAGTTAACATTGCAAGAATACAGCCACAGATGAGTCAAAAGAAGAAAGTAATCCTGTGGGAGATACGGGCTTAGATTTAAGCAATAGTATGAAAACAGTTAGATATTCAGACATACAAACTGATCCAAAAATGCATTAGGGCTTGTTTGGCACCAAGCTTCCAACTTTGACTCTATACTAATAAAAATCAAAGTTGTATATATTTTTGTATCTCTCCCCTAACTTATATAAACTTATTTCAACCAATTTAAAGAGCAAAACCTTCCCAAACTACCAAGAATGAGGGGCCTCTATTTTTGCAGCTCCAACTTTTTTTACTAAGACATCTTCTACTTTCTGACATTTTAATTATTCACAGCACCAGCACTCTGCAAGTGGTGCACGCTGTGTATTCTCCATTCACTCATTCATTAGTTTTAATTAAACCCTTTAATTTTATTTATGCTGTCATGGACTGATTAACAATTTGCAGCACAAACCAGGAAGCCTTAAATAGCACCTTGAGAAATCTTCCTTGCTTTAAACAGAGATCTGCTATAATAACTACAGATCTGCAAGATTAGGTTCTGAAAGGCAAAAGGAACCACATCAGCAGCTTTCTGAGTGCAATTTTCTTTTAGCTGTTTAACAAAACATATCTCAAGGCCTTTGGTGAGAATCACAGATGGTAAGGTGTCCAAGGGATTCAAAAGGATGAAACTGTGGATGGACACTGTGAAAAGTTCCTTATTTAGGAGAAGTATATGGCTGAGCTGGAGCAGCAACAGCAGAGACTCAGGACATTCTAAGTGATGCCGAAAGGACAAAAGCCACTGCCTGGAACTTGCTAAATGATAAATTCATGTAAGTGACTCTAAACAGGGTCTTGATAGCTGTAACTTACACATTTTATTATTCTTTTAAATTCCTGCCATCCATTTGAAGAGTCTATAACTTGCACCTTCTGACAAGAGACGATCTATCTCTCAAGACCTTCATCACAGCTATCTTAGAGCACCTGGTTCCATCAGCTCATATGCTATACCTCAAACTAATTCAAAGATTTAAATCTACTCAAAACAGACACACACATAACCCTGCACAGCCCTGATCAGCAATTAACTCCGATCCCCAGATTTCATCCCAGTCCTTTCCTCGCTCTTCTCATCTGTTCTTTCCTCTCCAGTTCCCCTCTAAATATTTCTTTCTCACATCTGTTACTGTCCCCATCTGCACACCCCAGTTCTGCCTCTCTTCTTCCTTCAGCAGTGCTTCATCCCTCCTACCCAACTGGAAAAGACTGCCCCAGAGTATTTTTTGCCCTTTCCTTGCTAGATGTAGCTGTGCTCATCAGCTGAGTCAAGGCACATATAAGTCTAGAAGAAGAAGAAATAAGCATCTCCACTGAGCAGAGCACATTGAAAGATTTGGGCAGGATACCCAGAGCCCCTGGGCCCTTCCTACTCCCCCATCTCCCATCTCCATGAACCACCTTTACTCCTAACAATAAAGAGTGGGGGAATATGGCAATCCCTCTTCCCCTTTGCAGGAATTAGCTTGCAGGATTTTCAGCTACCTGGTCCCTACTTTAGAAATGTAACTTCCAATGCTCTGCTCAGTATAATCTATGCCTTATGCCACTCTAGGTTACTGCTGTGGAGCCTTCAAGTAACTATTCACATTTTTCTATGGTCTTTTTCTGCAACCTAGCAAAATGCTACTTACAGATACGAAAGGAGTCCTACCATGAATGAGGGAGCTGTGCATCATCTACCTCATATATCATATAGGATCCACACTGCAATGGGAGGAACTAATGGTGTAAAGGGGGAGAGGGAAAACCTTCTCAGGGACCACAACCATCCCTACATCCCACTATCATTAAGTCAATCCCTATTATTTTGCTTATAGGCTTGCAATTAGGGAGAAATAAATACAGAGTGAGGCATTGACATTATATCTTCCTGGCCTCTGTTTTGAGTACAAACTGAGGCCAGACTGGGAAATCTGCTTAAGCGTGTCATTCTAAAGTGAACTAAACCAACACAATTCTTATCCTTTGGCACAGCCTTCAAAATCTGCTCACACAAGAATTCAGCAACGAGCTATTTATAGAGGCTGAACTACCTCCAGGCCCTGTGCATAAGGTTGTCCCAGGAGAGCCCAGCTAAGACAAAGCAGAGCAGCACAAGCTGAATCTGCCTGCCTCATCAGGAAGGTTGAATTTCGCTCTGGCCGAGAGCATTCTGGGCAACAAATGAGGCCTCCCATAACGTATTCCAATAAAAACAGAGGCTTTAAAGAGAAATCAGGGTTTTGTTCCCTTCCAAGACACATAAATCGTGTAAAATTGTGATGGTTTAGAAGCCTTTGTGATTTCTTTTAGGCGATGCCTCCCTCTAGTGTTAAAGCAGGCAGGTGGCCACTACCGACTCTCTTAACCCACTTTTTGAGTAGATTGATTTTCGAGCACTTGAACATTTATATGCTTCTCTTCCTAGCACTATCTGAACATGGTTTTAGCATGACTCTGCCAACGAGCTTTAGGAATCATCACACACTGCAAGGACACTCAGCACAGGTCGACAGCAGGTGAGAAAGCCTACGGCTGCCCAGGTAAGATGGATGCAGAAGATCCTGGTTCAGGGATATGTGGGACAGACATTCATCATAAGCTTCCCAATGAACAGCTATGAGGTACACAAAAAGTGAAAGGCTGGTTTGCAAAGACCTATTAAACTGCCAGGTTCAACTTCCTTCTTTTCTTGGAGAAGATTGATGCAATGGTTCAGGCAACATCCTATTATGTGCTTACCTGGTACTTAAAACTAGTACCTATTTATTTGCTTTTTATACGGGGCTGTGTACATAGAGCTATAAAAGATAGATAGCAAAGGCAGATGTGAAGCAATGATCTGGCTGAAAGCTCAGGAACAGCTCTCTATAAGCTGCAGCAGATTCAGCTAGAAAGTCATTTTTTTCTTCTGCTAGAGAAACATGCAGCCCAAATAAGCACAAACACAGACCTTTCCTAAAAAATTAGTATTGACAAGAACTTCCTTACATGTGAGCCTCAGTCCAGCAATATTTGTTGGAAATACAAAAGGCAAGCAATCTAACCATAGTAAATTGTTAGGTAGAATCCTTCACTTCTGGAATTTGTTCCCATTTGCAGTCACAATTTTCCCATCCTAATAGTGCATTAAGAGTAGATTTCTGCATTTCATTTCCTAAATACACCACAGCTGGGAGAAAGAGGGAGGAAAAAACCACACTTTTATTTCTCTGCAATATAAAGAGTAAAAACTATTGCTTGCCAACTACACAATTATTTTCAAAGAGCTTAGCATCTCCCTTAACTTGATATATTAGCTTTATTACACTGGCATGGCTCTGAGAGATACTTGCCACTCGACTCACTGATACAAAGAGATACAGATGCTTTATTTCTGTGGATGGAATTCCCATTTCTGCCAATGCTGCCGGCAATTCCGTGCCCTCCTGAGAAGTAATGCAGCCCCTAAATCATTTATTATCTATTTCCATCACAAATTCACAGTTTTAGCATTTTGTTTTAAAAGTGTCAGTGTGTCTCGTTGTACAGCATTTTCACCACCAGCAGAGAGACCTCCTAGGGTGTTGGCTCAGACCCACAGCTGATACTTCGTCAGGAAAGGACTGAGAACTAGACAAGCTAAACTGATACGCACTAAAATCTGCCACTACCATCTGTTTTTTAACAGAACAATGCTGCTTGTGGACACAAGGACACTCCATACCTAACTGATCCCTCTAGCATAGTGTTGGGATTTTCAGCTTCTAAAGTGGCCTCAGGCAGGGCAAGTGCATCCCAGCTGATCAGCTTGTTGTCCCAAGTGTAGTCATCACGCAGTGTGCAGTACGCCAATATACACACAGAGCAGAGGTATGAGATTTATTCCCTGTCTGAGCAGAGATGGGTGCTAGATGGTAATTCCACAAAGCCAGGACACTACACACAACATTTACAACATATTTATCTTATTACAGGATTGGAAAAACCCACCTAAATTTATACAAATTGGGTAGTAATTACCACATCATCTACTATTGGTCAAGCATAGTCAAATTAGCACACACACTCCTTGAAAGGGGGGGGGAGGTGTCATTTGCATAGCCCTTTAATTACGTGGGTGGTCGTGAGCTCCCCCTGCCACCTTTACCCTAGTTGCTGATTTTTGCTGACTTCAGGCCTCTCTGGCAATGCCCCAGCTCTTGCCCTGCTGGGGCAGGATGTATCCTCTTTATCAGCCTCTCAGCTCTTCTTCAAGGATATTTTTTAGCAAAGGATGCTTATCAGTCCTGTGGCCCTTCTTCAAAAGTAGGGCTGTTAGAAAAGCAAGTTAGTACACTTCACCTAAATTAAACAGTGTCTAAGCACTGTGTCTAAGCACTAACCTGAACACATTTTTGTCCCTGTGAAGTGGAAAATTGTACTTTATAGATACCAACCTCAGCCACAAAACCAGCATTTCTAGGAACAGCCAAAGCACAGGGAGGCATGTAACAGCTAAGGGAAGTCTTAGGTAGAAGGCGTCCATCCCATTGCAGACCTCTAAGCAGGCAAGGAAAAGTTTCTTCTCCTGAAATTCAGTCTCAAAATTTTACAAGGTTGTGTTTGAAGCTTCTTCTAAAACCCCGCTGGAGTCTTGCCTTCTACTATGCTTAACAGGCCATCCCTGTTGAGTTTTTTTTAAAGCTAGTCTGTTTCAGACTACTTGAAACATGCTTTTTCACAGAAAGGGGAATTAGCCTGGAGAACAATCTACCAAGTCATGTAGTGGATTTTTTACAGTTCAATGTATTTACATCAAAATGTGATGTCTTGCTAAGTTATCTGTGCTACCTCAGCTCCAAGACAAAAGCCCGAGGTAGGAGTTACTAAGTGAGACTTCTTGCTGTGCGTCACACAGGAGGTCAGAAAAAATCCCGTCTGGCTTTAAGCTCTATGAATCTATGAATAAATGAAAATCTTAGGTCTAAGCACTTTGGGCCAAGAAGCATGTTTAAATATTTAGCAAAGCCCTGTGTCTACTGGGACTGTTCCATAAATAAGAGTAGCAGTCACACGCCTGAGGCTCAGGCATCTCAGGTCAGTTAAATGCATGTAAACACTTGTGTGATGAGAGCTCAAAGATGTTCAAATCCTGGGGTCACTTAACTCTGAAAATGTAGTGGTTCAGATTACTTTTGTCTTAGCCAGTCAGTCGAAGCCTTTCTGTACATTTGCTTCATTGCAATCAGTCCTAGTTCATGTACAGGATTTCCTTACAATAAAATCCATAAATATATCCTGTCACAAAGTTCTTCCTTAGTCTTCAATTTGGCAAAATGCATATTGAAATCTGTGGAGGAAAGGCCCGATTGAAGAAAACAAGACAGAAGATTTGGCCAACTGGCAGCAGGGCACACCCTTAACAGCACAACCAGGTCACTGAAGGGCTTGAGAGGATCATCTCCTGTAAAGAACCAGGGACTTACACATGGCAAGTTATTACTGAGTACACTGGGTACATCACTAGGGTGAATTTCTCACAGAATTCCTAGGCCATGACTCTCAGGATGACTTTTGAGAGTAGGAAACTGAATAAAAATGATGGAACTAAAAATTAAACCAGTGCCTCTTTTTCCCCTCATCACTGACAATGATTTACAAAACATGATTTTTCATTACCCAATTCAGAGTCACAGAAACAAATTGCTTCCTTTCCAAGTCGTTATTCTATTCAAGATTCCTTGGGAGCCTGTTAGCCTTTCCTTACAGCCCTCCAGAACTGACAGCTGAGCTCTGCGCTGCCGCTTTACATGCTCTGCCAGGATCCTTCCCAGTAATCCTGAAAGGCTGATAGGGAAAACATCCACGCAATTTAATTTCACAGTCTTACTAGTTCAATTAAAAAAGCATAAACACTGCCTGTCAAAAGCTGCCAGAACCAGCTCCAGCAAGAACTTACTGTCATCAGTAATGCTTGTATGTAAGGGAGCTGAAGATTGTGGCTAGATAAACAATATTAACAAAAAAAATAATTAAACCCTACACACAAAAACCAAACCTAACCAAACAAGCAGAACTAGTCCTGCCCAGGAAACCACACTGCCAGTGATTTAACAGAGTAGCCACACTGCATATAGTAGTTATCCACATGTAGAAAAAAAAAAATCAAGAAAATGAAGGTAAATGCAGTCAAATGCTAAGAAACATGGACGTTGGGACTCCACTAGTGACCACATGAAAGGATCAGAAGCCTTGTGCATATGCAACTGAAAGCAAACGTGAACTTTCAGTTCATCCTAGATTAATTTCCTCTGTGAAAATGACTGCATTGAAAATATAACTTCAAAGTTATTCTGGGGTTTTTCTTTATACAGATTTTGTACTTCTACAGCCTTTGTAATGAATAGTGCCACACCATATCCGAGGCTGGGAACAAATTGAAACCATAGATCCTATGCCCTTAAGTGAAAGTAACTATGTGTTGAGGTAGAAGTGGTAAAGAAAGGCATAGTAATGCAAATGCATCAAAGATGGACCACCACAGAACTAGTTTTCAAGACCTACAGAATCTATCCCTGCTATGGCCTTAATGGAACCACATTGATTTTCAACTGCTGGGAGACCTGGCGTCAGCAGATTTCAGTCAAACAGCCTTCATTCACACCACCTGGGAGGATGATCCAGTTTGCAATACACTAGTTGCACAACAGGCTTATTATTTATACTTAATTCCCACTGTATATGGTGTTTCACAGACAGGTGACAGTGATTGGTCTGCCTGAAGGCCCTCCCACATTTTTATATCAAGATTTCAGAACGCTCCCACAAAGATCCTCTTCAGTCTCATATAATCCCTCATACACAGAGCACAATAAGGATCTTTGTGAGCAAATTCTTCCAGGGACATTTTGAGTCACAGTGAGGATACCAGCAGAAGTGCTTTGTTCTCCAAGTACCTGCCTTGAAGAAACAGTATTTAATGTTGGATTATGGCCTTTCTTCTGGACTTGGTACTGTGGTGGTTTGACCCTGGCTGGAGGCCAGATGCCCACCTAAGTCACTCTATCACTCCGCTTTTCAGCTGGACAAGGGAGAGAATACATATTGAGAGGCTTAAGGAGTCGAGATAAGGACAGGGAGAGATCATTCCGCAATCAGCGTCATGGGCAGAACAGACTCAACACAGAATAAAGGAAAGAAAAGTATCTAATGTATTACACTGCACTGCACACACAGTGAAACAAGAGTCAGATCATGAGAAGGGCGACCAGATCCTAGAGCACCTCCCTCCACCCCTCCCTTCTTAGCAGACTTCACTTCAGTCATGATTTCGCTCCCTTCTTCAGCCCCCATCTGGGGCACAGGGAGGAGCAGGAACTGGGGGAAAGGGGTTTTTGGTCAGTTCCTCATGAGTTGTTTTCCTTCTTAGCTGGGGACTGGACATTCCTTGCACCCTTCCCCTGCTGTACCCTGAGGTCCCACCTACAGGAGACAGTTCTTCATGAACTTCTACAACGTGAGTCCTTTCCCACAGGGGTTCAGCTTTTCACTAGCTGCCCCGGCACGGGTCACTTCTATGGGATGCAGTCATAAAATCATAGAATGTCTCTGTCTCTGAAGCCCAGACTGCTCCAGCCTGGTCCTCCACGGAATCACAAGCCTCCCCCCGCAGCAAACAGCCAGCCCCTGCAGCCCCGCCCCCTCTCCACCAGAGCCCAGCCATGCAAAACTACAAGTCCTGACCATCTCCTGTTAACCCACAGAAGTCTATTAATGTATTAAAAAACCTTCATCCATTTTCCACTTGAGCCTGGAAAAGCAGCAGCGTTTCATTTGAAAACTCCTCTCCTAGCAAATAGTATAAAGCCTCTTTTCTTTTCTTTTCTTCCTCCAGAACAAAAGAACTTACCTTTTCCCCCTCATTAATCAGTTTCTGGAAAACTGAGCCTACCCCTCAGTTTACTTTTGACAACAGCTTGATGTTGCTCTGTCCTTAAATGCTCCCTGGTTGCTGCCTTTCTTGCTCTGCTGAAATGCACGACACATTTACAATTGTTTCAGCAATTAAAAAGCATTGTTCCTTGGACTTGGAACATGGCAACAAAGGTTAAAGATCAGCCTCATTCTAGTCATTACCTACTAAGTAAAGGATATTTGAAGTAGTAGCATATTTCAGAGCAAATGAAACAAAAGAGAGTATCAGTACAAGCACTGTTTTATCTGCCTGCTGACCTTGGCCTTACAAACCTTAGAGGACCAGTTCTGTGCTTTCTCAAGACTTACACACATTGGGGGCTGGAGGGAATAAGAGAGTGGAAGTAAGGGAAAGGAACATCTTCAGCCAAGGACCTGTAATTGTAGTACAGAATAAAGCCAAGCCACCAACAATTTTAAGGATTATCCATTTATACTCATACCATATTAAAGTGAATAGTATAATGGGTGTAGTGGTTTGACCCTGGCCGTGGCTGGAGGCCAGATGCCCACCACAGTCACTCTATCAGTCCCCTTTTCAGTTGGACGGGGAGAAAATATATATTGAGAGGCTTAGGAGTCAAGGTAAAAGGACAGGGGGAGATCATTCTGCAATTAACGTCACAGGCAGAACAAACTCAAAACAGAATTTAAAAAAAAAATCTAACTTATTACACTACACACACTGAAACCAGAGTAGGATATCTTAAAACACCTCCCCTCCACCCCACCCTTCTTCACAAACTTAACTTTATTAATAATTTCTCTCCCTTCCTCTCCCCCTCAGATGGTATGGGGGAAGGATAGGGGACAGAGAATGGGAGTTTCAGTCAGACCTCACAAGTTGTTTTCCTTCTTAGTTGGGGGCAGGTGGGCATTCCTCACACTCTTCCCCTGCTACAGCATGTGGTCCCACTCACAGGAGGCAGTTCTCCAGGAACTTCTCCAACATGCGTCCTTTACCACGGGGCTTCAGCTCTTCACCAACTGTCCCAGTGTGGGTCATTTCCATGGGGTGCAGTCCCTCAGGCCCGGATTGCTCCAGCCTGGTCCCCCACGGGATCACAAGTCCCACCAGCAAACCTGCTCTAGTGTGGGTCTCTCTCTTCACAGGCTGCAGGTCCTGCCAGGAGCTTGCACCAGTGCAGGTTACAGCATCTTCCACAGGCTGCAGGTGGGATCTCTGTTCCCTACCATCTTCCATGGGCTGCAGGGGGACACTACGGTCTTCTCCAGGGGCTGCAGAGGAATCTTTCTCTCTGGTGCCTGGAGCACCTCATCCCCCCCCTTCTTCACTTCCCTTGGTGTCTGCACAGTTTCTTACATCTTCTCACTCCCTTCTCTGGTGGCAAAAAGCAGCTGCTTGCCTATTTTTTTTATCCTAAATGTGCTTCACAGAGGCACTATGACCATCGCTGATGGGCTCTGCCTCGGTCAGCGCTGGGTCCAGCCTTAAGACCAGATGGTGTTTACTCACTTGGACCTAAGGAAAGCTTCTAGCTGCTTCTTGCAGAAGCCACCCCTGCAGCACCCCCCTCTTCTCCACCAGAACTTCGCCATGGAAAACCAAAACGACCTGTTATAGAGAAATGGCAATATGGAGAACTTGGTAGGATACAGTATTTTACTAAAACTGTTGGTGGTGATTTATGACAAAAGTGACAGTACTACTCTTGGAGCAAGTGTGTAGGAACTCTGGTGGGTGTGTTAGCTATGCCACAAATTTGGGAAAAAAAACCAACAATGACGTTTGAAATGCTTGTATCCATGAGTATGTCATTTATCAACAGTGTTTTACTACAGTAATGTGCACTGGAGGGACACAGCTGAGAAAATGTCAGACAAGAAATGTCTAGAGAGACTAGGAGTTTCCCGGTACCAGGCAGATACGGGGCTACTAGAGAGAGTCAGCAAAGGGCCATCTTCCCTGTGACTGTATATCCTAAAGAAAGAAGGAAATATATCATCAACGGGTAAAAATATCTGAAAGCACGGTGTAAAGAAGGCAAAGCCCAAAATCTAATAAAAATTATCTTTTTTCTCTATGCATCATAACCTACATCCTTAAACTTTCATGATTAAAACAGTACATCACCTCTTCTATTCCTCTGCTAAACAACTGTGACATTTCTGTGTAGTTGCAATTGTAATCTACATGCAGGGTGACTATTCAGTAAGAACTGAGATTTCTGTGAATCAAAGGTGCACTATAAATGCATTATCATTACTGGAGAAGTGTTAGTTCTCTCTTGATCTGTAGCATTTTGTTGAAATTAAGTGCGAGACAAGTAATGTACCGTGACTGTCACTTACTTACATATGCCTTGCTCCACCCCTGAATAATTAACAAAATAATAATACCTTTTATATTGTTTTGCATTTTTTCCAGTATATTAATTGAGAAAAGATGACATTAAGAATATATGGAGCAGGACAACTAAAAAGCAGTTTAGTTAGGGCTCAAACTGAGTCATTAATTGTCCCCTGAAGCCAAGAGTTAAACTTTATCTACCTAAGCATTTAACTAGCAAAACATTTCCAAATGTATTCTGGCATGTATTTATCCTCTCACAACTGACCCAAGGCTGTCAGCCAGTAAATTCAGTTCCACTGCCCAAAGGAGGAGGAACTGGGTCCAGGACTCTCTCTCGTGCCACTGTAATGGGGAGGTATAAGGGGTAAGAACGTAAAGGAGCCCTGGGGAAAATATCCAGGTCTCTCTTCCTCCCTTATATCAGAGAGGGAGAAAATAGAAAGGAATGCAGAGAACAGAAAAAAGCTGCTGCTAGAGAGCCCACCAGGCAGAAGAGTGGCCGTTAAAAGACTGCTCCCCTTGTCAATTGCCTACTAAGCCTGTAAGCAATCCTGCTGCTAGATCCCAAGCTGCATAGCACCCCTTGGAGGAACCTTGATGCAATCAAATTGGACTATTTGCTCAACGTTTATTTTTTCAAGTGCTGGGTTCCCTCTGCAACCGCTGGATGATGTTTCCTTTCCCAAGCCTTTTATGGCCGGGCACTAAACTTCCTAGTGGTGCCTGCAAGCAGTTGCGCTGTGGCTCAGGTGCACGGGCACCGCTGCCGCAAGCACCGACCCCTGCACGGAGGGCAGGCCGAGAGGACGCGCGGGGCTGCCTGCAAGCGGCCCGAGCCGAGTCCCCGCAGCCTAAAGCCGCAGCACCGAGGCACAGAGGCTGCTAGCGCTCCTGGAGATGACCGACGCTGCTGCTAACACCGCAGGCAGGAAGCCATGAGCCGCCGCCGCGGCGAGCCGCCTAGTGCTCTCCGCAAGGCTACACATGCGCAACTCTGAGTGTCAGAGACGTTGAGGAAGTTACGCAGACGCGTTCGGCGGGGGCACGCCGGGAGAGGTGGACTGTCCGTGCCGTGAACCACGATTAGCGGCGTTCCGGCTGCCGAGCGGCGGGGTGAGTTCTGTGTTGGGACTGGGGGGCCGCTAATGGTTCCTCCTGTCCCCTAC
>VZTU01024007.1:10247-27958 GCA_013400835.1 Zapornia atra
GGCTGGAACAGGCTGCCTTTCATAAGGCTGTCAGTAAGAAGAGCCAAACCATTGCAGCTGCTCTGGTAACTGAACTGCTCTGAGATGATGGACTCCAGGGCTGGAGGCAAAGCATGCAGCATGCCCAGTGTTTCCTACAGTGTCACCTTCTGCAACACCAAAAGAGACCTCCAAAGGGCAGGTATCCTTCATCCTTTTTTGAGATGTCCAACCCCATTGGCCTTCCAGAGAGCCAAAATTTCCCCTGTGAGGACAGGCTGAGTGAGCTGGGGCTGTTCAGCCTGGAGAGAAGGAGACTCAGGGGGGACCTAATTAGTGTTTATCAATATCTCAGGCAGGGGATGCAGGGGGAATTGGCCAGCCCCTTTTCAGTGTCGTTGGGGACAGGACAAGGGGCACTGGCTGCATACTGGAGCACAGGGAGTTCCACACCAACCTGGGGAAGAACTTTTCCCCAGTGAGGGTGAGGGAGCCCTGGGACAGGCTGCCCAGGGGGTGTGGAGTCTCCTTCTCTGGAGAGATTCCAGCCCTGTCTGGACGCCTCCCTGTGTGCCCTGTCCTGGGGAGCTGCTTTGGCAGGGGGGTTGGACCCCATGATCTCTTGAGGTCCCTTCCAACCCCTGTGATTCTGTGAAAAACTCCTGTTCTCCTCAGAAAAGGGACTCCTGCACTCAGAAATGCCAACCAGACTCTTTATATTTTTTTTTAAAATCTGAAAACACCCACCCCAACCACTGATGGTCGTGCCTGATATGGGCCTGTTTGTTTTCAAATGCTCCCAGCTACTAAACAATTCCTACTTTCACAATAGCAACTTTCTTATTCAAAAAGGAAAAGGAAAAAAAGAAAAAAATGTTAAAAAAAAAATCAAATCATTCCAGGCCCTTTATTTTTCCATGCCTATTTAAAAAGGTGCTGTGTAACCCACAGCAACCAGAGGTTATATCAAATTTCCTGCCTGCTCCCAGCTTGCATGACTGGCAAAGCAAAGGGGTGGCCAGGGGATTGCAAAGGTGTTGGTAGGTTTTTGGTGTGATGTTTCAGCAGACATCCAGGCTGAGCAGGGTTTGCAGGCAGTGGAAATAGTCCAGAGGAAATAGCCAGGTCCTGATGTGTAATGAGGATGGGTAAGGTTCTCACCACACAAATCATAGACTGGTCTGGGTTGGGAGGGACCCCAAGGGACACAGAGCTCCAACCCCCCTGCCACAGGCAGGGCCACCAACCTCCAGGCCTGGAGCTACACAAGGTTGCCCAGGGGTCCCATCCAACCTGGCCTTGAACACCCCCAGGGATGGGGCACCCACCCCCTCTCTGGGCAGCCTGTTCCAGCCCCTCACCACTCTCTCTGTACTATAAATAATTAGAGGAGAAATAGAAGGAGGTGGCAAAGCTGGGTGCCACAGCTTGGCTGGGTGGTTCAGGGGTGCTCCTGAACAGAGATGCTCTCAGAGGGGCTGCCCAATCTCTTGCACTGCCATGGTGAAACACCAGCTCCAGCATCCAGCATGGGGAAGGCAGTGAGTAAGCCCCTGCTCACTCCCCCACCCTTGGTCCTTAGCCCTTCTAAAACCCCACTGGTGATTCTGGGGTTTAAGGCAATAGAGAGGTGGAAAGGAAAGTGTTACCACATGTGTGTGCAGAGTGTGCCCTGCTCCTCCTGCCCCACAGATCCCATCTGGCCCCAGCACTGTGTCACGCTGCTGGCCAAGGGCAGTTGCAGCTGCACCATGCCCAGAGCAGCAGAGGGAATCTGGGCTCACAGGGAAGAGGGATGCCAAAGATCCATCTTCCACATTTCTATATTTGCTGTAATGCCTTTAAAAGAACTGCTCATCAAAAGGCAGACAGGAGAGGATTGCTGTCTGGAGTGGTGAGAGGCTGTAATCATCTGTCATTTACCCATCGATCAGCCCACGGAGCAGCAGCCTTTCCCTCCTGTGCTGCAAGCAGGTACCCACAGCAGCTGGCACAGCCAGGGGCTTAGCCACAGCCCCTGTGAAGCCCCCAGTGAGGTCTCCCAGTCATTACCCACCGTTTTGGACTGACAAATCTGCTAAGTCAAGGCACAGTGGCCTGGAGGTTAAGCAGCAGATAGCATCCCCATCACACAGCAGCACAGGCACACACACCTCTGGGTGCTGACTGTCAAACAGCAGGCTTGTGCTCCTGGCAAACTAAGTTATGGTGTATAAAAGGGCACTGCAACTTCTAGGAGCCTGATTTAAATGTGCAAGAGCAGAGCTGCAATGCTTCTGTGTGCCTTTTTCTCCCTGCTGCTAGGCTCCCATCCCTCCCACCTGCATGGCTGGTTAGTGGTGGGGAGAAGGCTGTCCCTGGCTGCTCTGCACCCTGGGCTGGGGCCATGAAGTTGTGACTTCACTGCATTTCTGCAGAGCTCTTGTAACCACAAGGCCAGAGCAAAAAGCACCAAAGTCTCCTGGCAGAAAGCCCTTCAGAGGGCATTTAATGCCCACAGGCATTTGGGGCACATGGCTTTACCCACAGGGCATCTATCCTGCTGAGCTGGCTGGTGGCACCCACCACCAGCCTCAGGCAGCAAGAGGGACCTGGAACCAGTAGCACAGCCCTTAAAAACCAGCCAAGGGGGTTAAAACAGACTCAAATCCTTTCCAGAGTCACTTTGCAGCCCCACAGACCTGATGCCAGCAGCAGCAGATGTAAGGGGTGGCCACGGCTTGGCAGCATCACCTGTGTGTGAGCAGCTGCCCTCACCTAAATTAAATGTGTGTGTTAATTAAATCACACTCAATTAATGCTTCTTTTCCCAGGTGACTAATAGGCTTTCATGGCTTCTGCATGGCTGTGGCTGAGCCAGCCACCCAGTGCAGGAGCACATCCAGGCCACACAGCACAAATATTTGCCCACCCACTCTGTGCTGCCACATCAGCAGGGGAATCCCTCTCTGTTACACATTAACAGCCCTGTCTGCACATCCTGAGGCCAGCCTGGCTCTTGGCAGGCTCTCCTGTCTTCTCCCTGTCTTGGCATCGCTGATCCTGCCTCTCCCAACCTTGTGGCACTACAGGAGGTGGTCAAGCTCCAGGAGCAGATCCTCTGGATGACTTCCTACCACACTACCCAGCGTCAGGCAGAACAGGCAGTGGCCAGGTCCACTTTTCCCCACAGCCACACGTTTCCCAAGGTTCTGCAAGAACCTGCCAAGGCCATGAAAGAATTTCCTGAGACTGGAGGATCATAGAATGGCATGGGTTGGAAGGGACCCCAAGGGTCACCCAGTTCCAACGCCCCTGCCCCAGGCAGGGGCACCCACCCCCTCTCTGGGCAGCCTGTTCCAGCCCCTCACCACTCTCTCTGTAAAGAACTTCCCCCTAATATCTAATCTACCCCTTCCTTCCTTTAGCTTTAACCCATCCCCCTTGTCCTGCCAGTCTCTGCCCTTTAACAAGCTGATTCCCCTCCTGTGTCTCTGCTCCCTTCCGGGACTGGCAGGCTGCCATGAGGTCCCCCCCCCGCCTTCTCTTCTCCAGGCTGACCCAGCCCAGCTCCCTCAGCCTCTCTTTGTAGGGCAGCTGCTCCAGCCCTCTGAGCATCCTCGTGGCTCCTCTGACCCCTCTCCAACAGCCCCACATCTCTCTTGTATTGGGGCCCCAGCTCTGGACACAGGACTCCAGCTGGGGCCTCAGGAGGGCAGAGCAGAGAGGGACAATCCCCTCCCTGTCCCTGCTGCCACCCCTCTGCTGATGGAGCCCAGGATCCCATTGGCCTTGCCAGCTGCCAGAGCCACTGCTGCTCCTCTTTGACAAGCCTGGTGATGACAGCAACCCCCCCATCACTCCCAGATCAGGAGGGAGCGGTGCAGGGTGTTTGGGGGAGTTTACAGAACATCCCTTCTGCACCCCAAAACACCCCTGGCACACTCACCCTGCAGACAGACATCTGGTTGGTGGTGAGGGTGCCAGTCTTGTCCGAGCAGATGACAGAGGTGCAGCCCAGGGTCTCCACAGAGGGCAGGCTCCTGACGATGGCATTCTTCTTGGCCATGCGGCGTGTGCCCAGGGCCAGGCAGGTGGTGATGACAGCTGGGAGACCCTCAGGGATGGCAGCCACTGCCAGGGCCACTGAGATCTTGAAATAGTAGATGGCTCCCCGAAACCAGGAGCCCCCATGGACAGGGTCACTGAAATGGCTGACATTGATGACCCAGACAGCGATGCAGACCAGGAAGATGACTTTGGAGAGCTGCTGGCTGAACTCGTCCAGCTTCTGCTGCAAGGGGGTCTTCTCAGGTTCTGTCTCCACCATCTGGTTGCGGATCTTCCCGATCTCAGTGTACACCCCTGTGGCAATGACCACCCCTACGGCCTTCCCTGCTGCAATGTTGGTGCCCTGGGAGGGAAGAAAGGAGCTAAAGTGGGTATCTGGGCATGAAAGCTCTCAGCCTGAGCATGGGCCACTTGTTGGGAAAGGAGAAGGGGAAAGGAGAAGGGAAGAAAGGNGAAGAAAGGAGAAGGGAAGAAAGGAGAAGGGAAGAAAGGAGAAGGGAAGAAAGGAGAAGGGAAGAAAGGAGAAGGGAAGAAAGGAGAAGGGAAGAAAGGAGAAGGGAAGAAAGGAGAAGGGAAGAAAGGAGAAGGGAAGAAAGGAGAAGGGAAGAAAGGAGAAGGGAAGAAAGGAGAAGGGAAGAAAGGAGAAGGGAAGAAAGGAGAAGGGAAGAAAGGAGAAGGGAAGAAAGGAGAAGGGAAGAAAGGAGAAGGGAAGAAAGGAGAAGGGAAGAAAGGAGAAGGGAAGAAAGGAGAAGGGAAGAAAGGAGAAGGGAAGAAAGGAGAAGGGAAGAAAGGAGAAGGGAAGAAAGGAGAAGGGAAGAAAGGAGAAGGGAAGAAAGGAGAAGGGAAGAAAGGAGAAGGGAAGAAAGGAGAAGGGAAGAAAGGAGAAGGGAAGAAAGGAGAAGGGAAGAAAGGAGAAGGGAAGAAAGGAGAAGGGAAGAAAGGAGAAGGGAAGAAAGGAGAAGGGAAGAAAGGAGAAGGGAAGAAAGGAGAAGGGAAGAAAGGAGAAGGGAAGAAAGGAGAAGGGAAGAAAGGAGAAGGGAAGAAAGGAGAAGGGAAGAAAGGAGAAGGGAAGAAAGGAGAAGGGAAGAAAGGAGAAGGGAAGAAAGGAGAAGGGAAGAAAGGAGAAGGGAAGAAAGGAGAAGGGAAGAAAGGAGAAGGGAAGAAAGGAGAAGGGAAGAAAGGAGAAGGGAAGAAAGGAGAAGGGAAGAAAGGAGAAGGGAAGAAAGGAGAAGGGAAGAAAGGAGAAGGGAAGAAAGGAGAAGGGAAGAAAGGAGAAGGGAAGAAAGGAGAAGGGAAGAAAGGAGAAGGGAAGAAAGGAGAAGGGAAGAAAGGAGAAGGGAAGAAAGGAGAAGGGAAGAAAGGAGAAGGGAAGAAAGGAGAAGGGAAGAAAGGAGAAGGGAAGAAAGGAGAAGGGAAGAAAGGAGAAGGGAAGAAAGGAGAAGGGAAGAAAGGAGAAGGGAAGAAAGGAGAAGGGAAGAAAGGAGAAGGGAAGAAAGGAGAAGGGAAGAAAGGAGCCCAAGTGGGTATCTGGGCATGAAAGCTCTCAGCCCTGAGCATGGGTCACTTGTTGGGAAAGGAGAAGGGAAGAAAGGGGCCAAAGTGGGTATCTGGGCATGAAAGCTCTCAGCCTGAGCATGGGCCACTTGTTGGGAAAGGAGAACATGAGATCTTGGTTCAGGGGAAAATGAGATATCCTGAGGTTTTTACATAAACCCACCCTGAAGTAGCAGGAGACCCTCCTGAGAGTTCTCTCACCCCTCAAGGACTTGACATCCACCTGAGGGGAGCAGCACGAGCAAGGGGGAAAAGCAAATTTGCAGCAGGCTCCAGGCTCAACCACAAACCTTCTCCCCATGCAGAACACATCCTACTTGACAGAAAGCCTGCTGAGATTGCCTAAGGCATTGCAGGGTGTCATGTGCCTCAGCCCAGATGAAATCCCATGAAAGCAAGGCCTTTTTAGGGAGCCTCACACACACGTTCCCTTTCAATCCTCAGCTCTCCTGTGTCCATCAGCCTCTTCACCTGGTGACACTTTGGAAAAGCACAGGAGAGGTGGAGAAAGGGTTTTGTAAGGTACTTACAGAGAAGAGCATGTTCTTCTTGTCCTGGTTGACAGCTCGGGGGTCAGGGATGGGGTCAGCATGTTTGATGACTGACACAGACTCCCCTGCAGAGACAAGAGGGGGGACATGAACCACCCATGTTTCCTCTCCAGGCTCCACTTGATGCTGCTGCTGTCTGAATCACAACCCCTGCAGCTTTCTAAAGCAGCACTTTGCCCACCAAATCATCCAAACATCCACCATGGGGATGTCAGATCCAGGCCAAGGTGCTCTGAAGATGAGGGTGGCAGAAAAATGACCTGTGCCCAGCAGCAGCAGCTGTGAGCTCCCACACAGCTCGAAGGGATGGGGCCAAACCCCTGTGCCAGGGAGCCACACAGCATGCAGTGCAGGTTTGCCTGGGCAGATGCAGATTGTAGGGCAGCACAGCAGGAAAGCTGCCCAAAGCCCTTCTGCTGAAGGTTTATATTTTGTCCCTGGCAGCTTTGCCCTTTGCCCTAGGAGAACTATGTTAAGGCACAGCCACTTTTGAAGAAGACTTGGCTCTTCCCTCTATGCTTTTAACATCCATCCTTCCCTGCTGCCATCTCCTGCCTCAATGCCTTTACTAAATCACATAAGAGAGCTGAAATACTAGAAGCCTTTCTGTCATCTGTCATTCACCAGCCTTCCCTGACAGCAGAGAGAGAATTTATATCACAGATTACCTGCTTTATGGGCTTTTCCAGGGCTTAAAAAAACCCCCCATATCTTGCCACATCTCCCTGAAGTCACAAAGCCTCCTGCACCAGTGGTCACTGTGCAATGGCTGCACGTGGGGGCAGAGGGAGGGCAGGGAAACCCACCTGTCACAGGGGAAATCTCTCTGCTTTGTGTTCTTGCAGGAGGGATGCCCAAGCAGCTCTCACATCTCCCTCTGCCACGACTTTCAGACGACACCGGGACCTCTCCAAGTCTTCAATCTCCTTCTACCACTCATTTCCCACCCCAGCAAAGCACTTATCCCAGCGCCAGCCCCAAAATATGGCTGAGGGAACACAGCAGAGGGAAAGCTCTGCCTTCAGCAGCCACCTCCACAGCCTGACATGCCTGCACTCACCTGTGAGGATGGACTGGTCGACCCGCAGGGTGGTGGAGCGTATCTCGATGACCCGAATGTCTGCTGGCACCTTGTCTCCAACTACAAGGGTGAGAGCAGAGCAGCTCCATCAGGCAGGACCAGCAGGTGCCCACCACCATGGCAAACCCCAAAAGCACATCTCCCCCTCATTGTCTATTCCAGCTCTGTGGTTACCAGGGCCTGGCCAGGCTGCTCCTGAGGATCACCACATCCCTACGCAGCACCCAGCCCGCAGCAGCGAGGTGTCCAGCCTGTGATCAAGTGGGGTTCTGCCCCATGACACCTCCTTTCTGGATTTAAAGCTCTTTTTGGTAACAGCTACACACCAAATAAAGAAAGAAAGTCAGGAAGAGGCATGATCAGACATTGGGCAGCACGGTGGACTGAGGAATTGGTAGCTTTAGGGGGTTCCCTGGCAGAAGAGCAGCTGGGCAGAGGAGCTGGCAGCAATGCTGAGGCTGAAGGCATTATTTGTGCCATGCTGGACCAACTGCATGTTTCAAGCTTTGCCACCCTGTGCAAGTCTGGCAGGGGTCAGCTGCCCATCCCTGCTGCACAGGGATGCTGTGGGGCACAGGACCTGCCACAGCCCTTCCCATCGCTTTCCTAACCAACTAACTGGTTTGAGCAGGGTTTGCCAGGACAAGAGACCAAAGGCAGGAGCTCTGGGTGAGGAGAGGACTCCAGAAGGCTCCCCAGAAGCTCCCATGATCCCCCCCACCCCCACCCAGCTGCACCTCCACAGCGATATCTGCTCCATGACATGTCTGGGACCCCCATGCCCATAGCAGGCAGCCAGCACCCACAGCCCCCCTCCTGCCTGCATGTGGACAGGAGGACAGATATCTGTCCTGTTCCTTTTGGAGCAGAGCCACCCCTCTCTGAGGTGCAGGTGCATAGTCCTTGGGGCAGCAAGCATCACACCTCTGCTCTCCAGCCAAAGCTGGTGTGGTCCTGCCTGCCACGGCACGCTGCCTGCCCTGCTGCATCCCTGCCTCCTCTCCTCCCTGCAAAAACCCCAGAACACCCCCATTCTGGAGAACCCTGGACCTCCTAACAACTGCTCTTAACCCTGTTTCAGGGGCTGACTGGAAGCTGTTGGCCTTTCGTGGCTGCGATGCACAGCAGCCCACCCATGGGTCTCCTGGCACAGCAGGGTGGTTCCAGGTAGAAAGCAGCGCTGCCAACTGACAGCCATCAATCACTGCCCACCATGGGCACCCCCATGCTGTTCCCCTACTGGGCTTCCTCCTCCCAGCTCCCTGGCACTGGAGTGGCTCTTCATCCTGCTCCCTTATCTGCTGGGTGCAACCAGGCTCCAGCCTTTTGGAAACACTGAGGCAAAGAGAGCCCTGGCTTGCAGCTCCTGACATCATGTTACACAACCCTGACAGCTTGGCTGCTCACTGTCCTCCCAAACCCCAGCCTTTAACGAGCACTTCCTCCCCAGGGCTCATAAACTCCCCCACTGAGTGCTGGGGAGGGAGAGCAGGGGGGACCTGGCACTGCTGCACCTTCCAGCTGCAGATCAAGCACTCTGGGATGGGGGGGGTGCAACATCTGCTGTCCAGCCAGACCAGCCCTGCTCCCTGTTGCACCCTACCTGGGGGTTGAGCTGGGGGGGTACCAAGCGTTGGAACTCACAGACACCCACCCCAAACATTTCCCTCAAGGCTCTGTAGCTCCTCAAGGGAGCTGGAGAAGCTCAAGGGGGGCAAGGGGCTGGAGAAGCTCAAGGGGCAGCAAGGGGCTGGAGAAGCTCAAGGGGAAGCAAGGGGCTGGAGAAGCTCAAGGGGAAGCAAGGGGCTGGAGAAGCTCAAGGGGAAGCAAGGGGCTGGAGAAGCTCAAGGGGAAGCAAAGAGCTGGAGAAGCTCAAGGGGGGCAAAGAGCTGGAGANAGAGGAAGGGGCTTGAGAAGCGCGAGGGGAAGGAAGGGGCTGGAGAAGCTCAAGGGGAAGCAAGGGGCTGGAGAAGCTCAAGGGGAAGCAAGGGGCTGGAGAAGCTCAAGGGGAAGCAAAGAGCTGGAGAAGCTCAAGGGGGGCAAAGAGCTGGAGAAGCTCAAGGGGAAGCAAAGAACTGGAGAAGCTCAAGGGGAAGCAAAGAGCTGGAGAAGCTTAAGGGGAGCAAAGAGCTCCTCTTCCTTCTGGAAAGGCAGGAGGGTTTGCTCCTGCAAAGAGGAGAGCTTAGTTCTTCCCCTCCCAGTCATGATGCTGGTTGGGCCATTGAAAAGTAACACCAACAGGCACACAGTGAGCACTTGATCTGGGGAAAGACAGTAGAATTCAATTAATTAATAATTAATTTAATTAAAAGCCAGGCCAGCAGCTGGAGTGCATCGCTGGAGGTGGGTTGGGAGTGCTGCCAGCTGGCCCAGCTGAGGATCTGGCTGGTGGCTCCCCTGCTTGATCCTCCCCACATTATTTTTATGTCCATCTTCCAGCTGAAGCCCAACTGGAAGACATAAATAACAGCAAGCTGGCTGGGGGCAGGAGGGATTGCAGCATGTTTCCACTAGCAGGGCCACGAGGAGGAAAGGAGAGGATTAGCTTTGTGGCTCTGGGGGTTTGCAGCATCACTGAAGGAACAAACAAAACAGGCTAACTGAAAGGCATCCTCTTTAGCTCTGGTGGGGCAGGCAGGAGACCCCCAGACATCCTTTGCTGAGTGCAAGACCCCAAGAGAAGGGCTGGGGGGACACAACCCAACCAGAGGAAGAAGCACCATGCAGCCAGTCCCCTCTGCCTCTTTCACCCTCCCAAATAACAAATGGGGGTACCAGGGAATCCTGTTCACACAGGTAGGACCAGTGCTGCTGCCTGCAGCACTAAATCCCTCCGTGCCAGCAGCCATGCAACCCTGGCACCCAGCACCCACCCTTCACCTGTGCTGCATCTGGGGGATGTTAATGGGAGAAAATCCAACATTCTTCCAGAAAACAGGGAAACCTCCTGAAACAAAACCTGCACTGGTTATATGCTTGGGTTTGGGGGTGTTCTTCCCCCTATTCTGCTGTTCTCTACTGCCCTACGCTCAGGGCAAAGCCTCAACAGGCTGGTGACACCCGACTTTGTCCCAAATAATTTTGTGTCTCTGGATTTAAAGAGAGAAACTAATCACAGAGTCGATAGATGGCTTGGCTCCAGCCCTCTGGCCCTCCTCTGGGCTTGCTCTAAGAGGTCCACATCCTCCTTATGTCAGGGGAAAGGTCTCAAGTGTGCAAAACTGAGGTGACTCAAGTTTCAAGGCCAGGTTGGATGGGGCCCTGGGCAACCTTGTGTAGCTCCAGGCCTGGAGGTTGGTGTCCCTGCCTGTGGCAGGGGGGTTGGAGCTCTGTGATCCTTGGGGTCCCTTCCAACCCAGACCATTCTATGATTCTATGATGAGCATGGGAGATGGTCTGCAGCCTGCCAGTACCTGGAGGGAGCTTATAAACAGGAGGGGATTCAACTTTTTAAAAGGATAGACAATGGCAGGACAAGGGGGATGGATTAAAGCTAAAGGAGGGAAGGGTTAGATTAGATATTAGGGGGAAGTTCTTTACAGAGAGAGTGGTGAGGGGCTGGAACAGGCTGCCCAGAGAGGGGGTGGGTGCCCCATCCCTGGGGGTGTTCCAGGCCAGGTTGGATGGGGCCCTGGGCAACCTTGTGTAGCTCCAGGCCTGGAGGTTGGTGTCCCTGCCTGTGGCAGGGGGGTTGGAGCTCTGTGATCCTTGGGGTCCCTTCCAACCCAGACCATTCTATGATTCTATGACTCAGTGGCCTTGCCTCTGGAGGAGACATTCCTGGAGGGCATGGCAGAGCCCTCCTACCACAAGGACCAGAGGGTGCCCATCATGAGGTGGCCAGCCCCACCTCCCCATCCCACCCCAGGCCCTGGGGAGACAGCAGCCTACCTGCCACCTCCACGATGTCCCCAGGGACGATGTCTCTGGCGCGGATGCGCTGCACCCCGCTGCGATCGGCGCGGATCACCTTCCCCATCTCAGGCTCATACTCCTTCAGGGCTTCGATGGCGCTCTCAGCATTCCTCTCCTGCAAGCAGAGGAGGGGCAGAGCTGCTGCAGTGGGATTGCTGTGGCCACGGGCTGGTTCCCCACCCCACTGCCAAGCCAGGAGCACCCAGCCCCAGCCCTGCCTTTGAAGGCCACTCGCACGGTGGGTGGGGTCTTCTCCAGCTGCTCTGAAAGGGCTGCTGCTGGCCTGAATCACACCTGGCCCTGGACAACCCATGGACCTTCAGGTTTGATTTTTCTCTCTCTTGGTTTGGGAAGCTGGATATCCCACCCAGATATCATAGAATCATAGACTGGTCTGGGTTGGAAGGGACCCCAAGGGTCACCAGAGCTCCAACCCCCCTGCCACAGGCAGGGACACCAACCTCCAGGCCTGGAGCTACACAAGGTTGCCCAGGGCCCCGTCCAACCTGGCCTTGAACACCTCCAGGGATGGGGCACCCACCCCCTCTCTGGGCAGCCTGTTCCAGCCCCTCACCACTCTCTCTGTAAAGAACTTCCCCCCAATATCTAATCTAACCCTTCCCTCCTTCAGCTTCACTCCATCCCCCTTGTCCTGCCAGTCTCTGCCCTTGAACAAGCTGATTCCCCTCCTGTGTCTCTGCTCCCTTCAGGGACTGGCAGGCTGCAATGAGGTCCCCCCACAGCCTTCTCTTCTCCAGGCTGACCCAGCCCAGCTCCCTCAGCCTCTCTTTGTAGGGCAGCTGCTCCAGCCCTCTGAGCATCCTCGTGGCTCCTCTGACCCCTCTCCAACAGCCCCATGTCTTTCTTGTATTGGGGCCCCAGCTCTGGACACAGGACTCCAGCTGGGGCCTCAGGAGGGCAGAGTAGATATACTTCTCCCCATCCAGCACCCCCCCCGAGATCAAGCTGCAGATAAATGAATGGCCTTAAAGTGAATAAATAATAGCAGTATAGCTGGCCAAGGCATTTGCTCATCCCCCCAGGAGGAATACAGTGAGGTGGGGGGCAGCAACCACTGTGGCTTTCTGGTGGATAGGGCAAAAAGTTTCCCTTAGAAAAGACATTTTTCCACAGCTAGGAGACAAGCACAGCCTGCCTGGGTGGCCAATAACTGCAAGATCCTAAACTCCAACTGCAAAAGTTGCCAAAGAAAGATTGAAGGAACGAGCTAACAACTGATCATCTGCACTGGAGCCTGGGGCAGCATGGCCAACCTAAATTGAACCTTTGAGAAATGAGTTTCCAACAGCATGAAGCAACCAGAGCTTCAGGTGGAGTGTCACAGCCACGTGGAGCAGAGACAGGTGGTGGGGGATGTGACTTACCTGCCACACACCCACCACAGCATTGGCAATCAGGATCATAATAATAACGATGGGCTCCACAAATGCTGTTGTGGTCTCCTCTCCTTCTTCAAACCAGGCCAGGATCTGGTAGGCAAAAGAAGAGAAGAACCTCAGTGTAGCTGAAACAAAAAAAACACCAACTTCTTTTTACAAAGAAGGACCAAAGCAAGAGCCAACCAACACATGGTGTTTGCTGGAGAGAAGACAAGGGTGGGTCAGCCCCACGCAGCTTGGGTGAAGCATGGACTTGCCATATCCCACTGCTGATGCTTAGCTCTGATGCCTCCACCCTTCTGCTCTGAGGATAACCTAAAGCATCAGATGAGCAGGGCTGGAGCAAACCACCATGCAGAGCCTGCACGAGCGTTTGTGCCAGGAAAGCATCTATTCTTGCATAATGCACCCATTGGGAGAGCACAGCCAGGAGCAGGTGAGTGGGAATAACCTGGCAGCACTGCCTGCTTTGCCAACAGCCATGGGCAGCAAGAGCTGGGCAGCAGCTGCAGCACAGGCAGCCTCCAAGGAGCTTAGGCAGAAGTGAAGCGACTCTACACACGTAGCTGAAGCAGCGAGAGCAGCTCTGCAGAGCAGGGACTGACCTTGTGGCTCCTTACCACCCCAAGCCCCCCTCTCCATCCAGGCCTCATACCATGCTACAGATGAAGCAGGCACACAAGTATTTTCACTCCATTTAGCAGCTCATGGACCTGCACTGTGTCAACACAGCAACGCCTGGCCGCTGCGCTGCGCCCGCACCGGCGCACGGGGCCTCTGACATGGGTTCCCACCTGCCTTCCTCATCAGGAGAGCCACCACAACCACAGCAGACCAGGCCATCCAGCAGACTGCAGCAGCTCTGCAAGCTTGCCAAGAAATGGGCTGCTGCATGTTGTTCTGGGAACGTGCTGAACCTCACAAGGGACACCAGCCTCCCTCCTTACCGGCCCACGAGTCATATCAAGGAGGAGGGGACAGGAGGCTTGGCTTTGCCATCCTGCTGCCAAAGACCTTGAGCATACTCAGAAAGAAATGAAGCAATTCTCCAGCAGCTTTGTGGGAGACATCTCAAGGTGCTCCCAAGGTAGATTGTGGGCAGAACCAAGCTGATGGCTCAGCACCCAGGCACTGCAGACAAGGCTCACATTAGCAACTGGGGAGCGAGGTACCACTGATGAGAACTTCTGAGGTGCCACAGAAGGCAAGTGTGAAGGGTTTCATTGTGCAACTGCTCAGTGCTACCCATTGAGGCAGCTTTGCTCACCACACATATGTTGAGTTTAGTCAATCCCATATCACCTCTCAGCATTCTTAAGTGTGGAGGAGGCCAGCAGCTCTCACAGGCGCTGGCTCACCAAGCCTGGGGATGCACCTGCTGCCTGCATGTCCTGCTCTGTGCTCCCAGGAGGTGCTGGGGGTGTATAACAGCTCCTCCTAGGAAAGGCATGTAGGGATGCAGCCTCTCCCCCTGGAAACTGCTGTGCTGGAGGTAAACCACTGAGGACAGGAATATTGGAAGATGAGCAAAATCACTGGCTGGGGAAGTGGAAGGTGGATGGTGCCACCTTGAAGGCACCACACTGGCAGCTCCAGCTGTGGGAACAGTCTGGGCTGGGCTTCTTGCCCAGCTAAACTCAAGGAGAACCCAATCCTCAGCAGCTCCCTGAACTTACTTGACTATAACATCACATTTTCCTGCTCCATGATGCACTGGGAGGTGTATTTTGTCAGTCAGCATCAGTGCTGCCTCCCACATGAGCAAAGGTTTAAAGGAAAGCTACATGTCCCACACTGTGCCCAGCAGTACCCAGCCAAACTGTACCTGCCCTGAGCATCACCAGCCCAGGACCTCTGAAGCCTCCCAGCCAGGTGGGCAGGATGGGAGGGCAGCAAACAGCAGGTAGGAGGCAGCTCCCACACAGGCAACCAAGATGCTGCCAGTCCAGCTCAGCCAGAGGGAGGGGGAAAGGATTCCAAAAAACCACCCAAAAAAACCCCAAACAAAAACAACAACAGATTGGATTTTCATTTTTAATTGAAAAATGAGCAGATGGGCTCCAGTAGGGAGACCTCAGTCTGAGGAGGGCAGCTGCATGGGGTTTGGAAACACTCCCAGCCCCATCTCTGCCTCTTTATGCAGATCATCTGGGGGGTGACCTGCTGGAGAGGAGCTCTGTGGAGAAGGACCTGGGGGTGCTGGGGGGTGACAGGGTGGCCATGAGCCAGCAGTGTGCCCTGGGGCTGAGAGAGACAATGGGATCCTGGGGGGCATCAGGAGGAGTGTGGGCAGCAGGTCACAGGAGGGGATCCTCCCCCTCTGCTCTGCCCTGGGCAGGCCCCACCTGGAGTATTGTGTCCAGTTCTGGACTCCTTGGTTTAAAAAGGACAGGGATCTCCTGGAGAGAGTCCAGAGAAGGGCTACAAAGATGATTAGGGGCCTGGAGCATCTCCCCTGTGAGGACAGGCTGAGTAAGTTGGGACTCTTCAGCCTTGAGAAGAGAAGACTCAGGGGGGACCTAATTAAAGTCTATAATTATCTTAAGCAGGGGATGCAGGGGGAATCAGCCAGCCCCTTTTCAGTGTCTGTGGGGACAGGACAAGGGGCAATGGCTGCAAACTGGAGCACAGGGAGTTCCACACCAACCTGGGGAAGAACTTTTCCCCAGTGAGGGTGAGGGAGCCCTGGGACAGGCTGCCCAGGGGGTGTGGAGTCTCCTTCTCTGGAGAGATTCCAGACCCATCTGGACACCTATCTGAGTGATATGTCCTGGGGAGCTGCTTTGGCAGGGGGTTGGAACCGATGATCTCTTGAGGTCCCTTCCAACCCCTACAATTCTATGATTCTATGTGCCCACACCCCAACGGAGGTGGAGGTAATGCCTGGAGTTTCTGAGTCAGCTTCAGGTGCCTGAAGAGCTGGTGTCACCTCTCACCACCCATCAGCCTGAGCCTGGGGTACTTACAAATGACAGGAAAGCTGCTATCAAAAGGATGCGGACCAGGAGATCTTCAAACTGCTCCAGCACCAACTCCCAGAGGGACTTTCCTGGGGGGGAAACATGATGTCAGTGCTCAAAAAACCCTACAAGACAGGTAATTTAGACCACTGCAGCCACTAAGGCCAATAGGACCCTGTCCCCATCAGCCATGGGCACCAGTGGGGACATCCAGCATGGGCATTAAACACCTTCCTTCCTGGCACTGCCTGGTTTTACTGTCTGTTTTTAACTACAGAAAACCAAATCCTCTGTGTTTCTATTCACAGCTGGCAGTCTTGCCATCACAGGAGGGCACTGCTGTCAGCCCAGCCTTCTCTGGGATTAAAACCAAGATTAAAAGATCCCCAAGACCCCCCTTCCTCATGGCCAGCACCCTTTGCCCAAATTCAAGGCACGCAGCCACCCTCACCTCCCACCCATGACTTACCTTCCTCTGCAGGGAGCTCTGGGGGGGGGGTTTCATTGGCAGCCCAGCGTGCATAACAAAGAGATAACAGAAAGATTAATCAGTGATTTGGGCCCAGATGAGCAATCCCTTCCCTTACACCCCAGCAGTCCGTTCACTACCCCAAAGTGCAAGTTGTTCTGCTCATCAAGACAGCTTGTCCTGGAACTTCTCAGCTGGGCACAAAGGAAGCTGCACTGGATGCTTGGGGGAACATCACTTCCCTGCTGCAAGAGGAGCACTGGATGCTTGGGGAAACATCACTTCCCTGCTGCAAGAGGAGCACTGGATGCTTGGGGGAACATCACTTCCCTGCTGCAAGAGGCTCCAGCAACATTTATTCTTGTGCTCAGCCTGCCCTCAAAATGAGCTGCCCCCTTCAGACCCAGGAGTAAAACACCCTGCCAGAAACCCAACGTGGACCTGCTGGGGACTGTAAGTTTCAGCCCCCCTTTGCTATTGATCAGTTGGACTTTACAGCCTGCAGTGCTCTGTCTAGGAAAGAAATCCCAAGCTGAAGCTCAGCTGGTCCAAGCCGTCCTCCTGAATCTGTGCTGCTGGATGCAGAGCCTCCATCCACTGTGTTCCCAGCTAAACCCAAGACCCCATCACCTGCACAACCTGAAAAACCCCAAGGGCTCCCAAACACTTGCTTGGGGGAGCCTCCCTGAGACCCCCACATCCCTGTGGGATGACCATAAACCTTCTCATGCTGCATGCACCGAAGGGTGCCATGGCCACTGGGCAGAGCACAAACCCTGGTACCCACCAAGGGCATCACTCATGTCTCCTCATCCACACAGCAAAGGATGTGCAGGCCCTGCTGTGGGCAAGGTTTGGTCAAGGACTGTGAGGTCCTACACCCAGAGAGGGCTCAGGAGTGACCCCCCTGCTCTTGGCTGCTGATGGCTGCTCATCTCAGTTCACACACACTGTTCCTGCATCCAGGGTGAATCCCATGGCTGCCTGCAGAGCTGCTCCCAGGGGAGCCAGCAGCCAGGCCAAAACCTCTGCCAACTTCCCAAGGCAGGGAAACACAGACACCACAGCTGCCTCACAGGAAAGGAAACCCCCTGGATTTGCCATGTGCAGCAGAGCTCACTGGACACAGGGAAACCCAAGCCATCAGCATCCCCAACCCTGGGGAGGGCTGTGCTGGTGGCTCAAAGGCATTGTGCACCGCTGCAAGGGTGCCAGCACCAAGGTGACACAGCACCAGGACAGGGGACAGGGTAAGAAATCAGCTGATGTTCAAGAGGAATTGGCCTCAGGCAGACACGCTTGGTGCCTCATCACTGGCCCAAAGATGGGGTTGTCTCTGTGCACCCCAGCTCACAGCTCTCAGAGCAGGAAGTGAAACCTGCTTGGCTGTTTTCCATCATCTATTTTCATTCAGAGAAATGAAAAAAAAAAAAAAGAGAAAAAACCCCAAAAAAACAAACCCCAAGAACAACAAAAAAAGAACCCCAAACCCAAACCTACCTTCACTGAACAAACCAGTGAAAACAAGAAGCCTGAATGTGTTTCCACTTCAAACTGCATCAGCTCCTCTGTGCTCACAGACACTCTGACAACTTGTTTTAAACTCATGTCCCCCCTAGACAAGGCTACTCTGATCCCCTCTGAGAAACGGGCAGACCTGTACACCATGCCTATAATTACTCTTATAGCAAAAAAACAAACAAAAAATTATATATATGTATATATATATATATATATATATAATCTTGGAGC
>VZTU01024007.1:27967-47406 GCA_013400835.1 Zapornia atra
TGTATATATATATATATATATATAATCTTGGAGCAGCTTCAACGTTTCGAGTCGCTCTGCAGAGCGTGTCAGAAGGAAAGTGGCTCTTGGCCCTTTTGCAGCCGGCTCCTCTCCACCCCCAGCTTCCTCTCCCCAGCCCAGAGAGCCACCAAAATTAAAAGTAGGAGAGATCAGCTGCTGCTATTTCCATGCAGGCTCCATTTTAAGGGGGCAAACGTGCAAGGTGAGCGGGTTAGGGGGAAGAGAGGGAGGTGATGAGGGCTTCTGCAGGTCCCTCCACTGGGGTGGTGTGCTGGGGTGACTTTGTGCTGCAAGCAGGCACCAAAAGGCAGCGGTCAGCTCTTCTCCCTTGTGGTGTTTGCATGAAGAGTGGCCAGCAAGGCCATGTGCACAGCGGGGACTTTGCATGAGCGCTTGGTTAAGGCATGAGAAGAGGTTTCTGTGAGCTCAGGAGGAAACACGTGCGGTGGGGCAGCCAGCCAAAGTGCCGCGGGTGGCACGGTGACACGAGGCACCCAACCCCAAACTCCAGCAGTGCTGCTTGCAGGTGCCTTCCCCTCAGAAAAATCCCAACTTTGAGGATCCCCTGAGAACCAAAGGCTTCCCCTGCTGTCAGTGAATCCTTCCAACACCCTTCATGTGGCAGCTCGGTGCCCGTTTTGCACCAAATTACCCAGAGAAAAAGGGCAGAGGGAGAAAAAAAAAGTCACTCACTTTTCTTGGCTCTGAATCAAAGCTCTGAATCAAAGAAAACAGGAACATTTGGGGGTTGCAGCCTTCCTCTCTCACTTCCAAAGCCTCACTAGAAATAAGAAGGTCTGCCACTCTCCAGAAACCCAAGCTCTATGTGACTCAGCCCCTTGTGGCACCAGGCAGGGCAGCAGAGCTGGCACCGCTCCGCCAAGCTGCGGCATGTCCACGTCCCAGCCGGCTGGGAAACCCGTCACGGGCAGGGAACCAGCAACAGCCCAAATCTGCAATTTCCTTGGGACAACACGACAGGCTGAAATGGAAACTCCTGGCTGGCACCTGAATAGCCCTTTTCTTCAGTCAGCAGCTCAGAGCTCAGCACAGAGATCCTGTGCCCAAGCACCCCCCCGACGCGGGCAGAAGACAACTGCGGCCACAGCACCACGGGTAGAAAGTGTCTGCAGTTGCTCAGAGCATCCCAAAACAGGGCTGCCCACTCACCCCATAAGATTCTCAGCTTCCTCAGCTGCCTGGCCCTAGTGTGGGGCCTGCAGCTTGTGGGTGTGGATCCAGGACGTGGTTTCTCTGCTCCTGCTCTTCCACATCATGGTGTTCTGGAGAGCCAAAAGGAGGGTGATGGGCGCCTGGTGGTAACCCCTGGAGACTATTCCCACCAGTGGAAGGGAAGAGCATGCTGTCTTCAAGCAGCACAGGCAGCCCTGGCTCCACATGAGATGCTCTGAGGGCAGAGTGAGCCCGGCCACCCCGTGCAGACACGGAGCTGGCGTCGGGCTATTTTAACCGGAGGTTCATCTCCAGCTCTGCCAACCCAAACAGCGCTGGCAGCACGCGGGCTGGCGCCTGCAGCCTGGCAGGGCACGGTCATCAGGTGGTGAAAAGGTAAATAAACACGGGTGCCACCCACGAGCCAGGCAGCACGGGTGTGCAGGCTGCTGCCCTGGGGCTCTGTGACAGCCTCAGTGTCCCCCCCGCCCCCCCAGGAGACCCTGCCTCGCTTGCTGGGCCAAAGCAAGCACGTAAAATGCAGCAGGCTGGGGCTGGGGCTGCTTTAAGGAGCCATTAAGTTTTTCCCACTGTAGCAAGCTAAAATAAATCCTCAGAGCAGCTCAGCTCTACAGCAGCTGGTGTTTCTCCATCGTGTGTTGAGGTATTGCATCCCACCCTGCTCTCAGGGAAACTGAGGCACGAGGTGACACTTCCTCCCAGGCTGGCACATGGCAAAGGAAACCCCAGTGCACACTCTGACCCAGCGTGTGACCCAAACCAAGCAGACTCCTTGCAAGGTGAACACTGAAATGCCATTTCCCCCACCGTTTCAGGAGCTTCCCCAGGATGCCAACAGATTTGGCTTATGGGAAATGCTTCTGCCACCAAGCGATGTGGGAAGAGTGACAGCACAGTGCCCACTGAGGGGGATAATGATGAGCATCATGCCCGGGTCCAGCCAGATCTCTGCTACAAGTAACAACTTCCTTCAAGCCATAAACATAATCCCCCCTCCCCCTTTAATTTCTTTTCCTGCATGCAAGGAAGGGGAAATGGATGGGCAAAATGAGGGACACACATCTGAATCCCAGCTTTTGCCAACAGGCAGGAAAAAGGGCTCAGGAACACAGTGAAAAGAGCATAAAAACCTCTGAGACATCCCCAGCTGGGAGAGCAGCCCCCTTCCCATGACATAAAGCAGGAACACTGTCAGGGCTGCTCTGGGATCCTTCCACTGTCCTGCAAGACACCAGGCAGAATAAATTGTTATTTTAACTGGCTGCCTTTCCCAGGACCGGCAGCGCTGGAAGGATCCCATCCTGGAGGGACATCTGCTCTGCTTCATCTCCAGTGAACATCCCTGGGGCTCCTGCCAGATTGCCCAGCCAGGAAAGGCTCTGCTGGGATGTTTGAAAGCAAGTTCAGCCCATCACCTGCTCGGTGTAAATCCCACCCAGGGATGGAGATGCTGCTCATCAGCTTGCATGGTCCCAACTCGAGCTGCAGAAGCATAAAAACACCCAGCATTTACAAACTAATCCCAGGTGTTTCAGCTTCATCTGGGATGAGAAACACACCAAGCCCGATGGTGTTTATTACTTAAATTAACCCAGAGAGCCTTGCTTTTGCATGCAACTTCACACCTGAGTTTCCTGAGTGCTGCTGCATCCTGGAGATGGTTCTGCACCTCCTGTCTCAGCCAGGTTCTGGCCATGCACTAGGGCAGGATGTGGTCCCATTCAGGGTGCAGCTAAAGGGACTTTCTGAGGTCAGGCATCCCCCTCCCCAGACACCACTCTGCTTGCTGGAGCCCACAGACCCCATACACTTGTGCAGCAAGACAGGGAGATCAGGATGCTGCAGAACTCAGCACACTCTTTACCAAAAAAGCCCCATATATTACAACCCCCAGGAGTCACCCATGTGAATCACCCCCCAGGCACCCCAGTCACGGGGATGCTTGCTGGCCCCAACCTCAACGAGAGGGGGCCAAGGCAAAGGCAGGGCTGGCAGAGTGATGGTGGGCTCGTTGTGCAGGGAGAGCCCGGGCTGGCAGAGTGACAGTGGGCTCAGTTGTGCAGGGAGGGGGCAGAGCAGCAGCTCACACACCCCAACCACCCACAGACGGAAATCCCGTCCCTGAGTGGGTGCAGCTGCGGCGGGTGCGCGCGTACAGCGTTTGGTGAGCCTGCTGGGCTGCAGCACCCAGCATCTCCTGCGACCCAAGAGCAATTACAAAGTCCCTCATGGGTGCAGGGACAGCAACTGGAACATCCCCCTCCTCATCCCAGCAACCATAGCAGAGCTCTTCTCTGCACCACAACCCTCTCCAGGAGAGCCCAGCCCTTCCTCACGCCCTCCATCGCCCCCGAGGAGCCGGTCCCAAAGCTGTGGGTGCTTTTCCTCCTGAGTCTTTCCCTCCTGAGCAGTGGTGACCCCGGGGTGTGCCACAGGCAGGGGAAGCACCTCCAGCTCCCAGCACCTTATTTGCTTACCGCCCTGCAGCTGCTCTTTCCTGCGCAGCGGGTGAGTTTTGGTTACGCTGGCTGCCCGCCACAGCCGCCAGCTCAGGGCTGCTTGGCAAGGCAGCAGAGAGATGAAAGGAACAAGATACAACATCCCCCCCACCCCCCTCCTATAGCAAACACCCGTGGTTTGCTGTTCCTGTCATTCCCCAGTGCTCAGCCCTGCCCCATGCTTTGCAAAAGCCCCTCCTGGCTACCTCCACAGCCCCCCCAAATAAGCAAATCTGGGGCCGGAGGAAGCGCTGGGGTTGGTGGCAGCCCTGGGGTTGGTGGCAGCCCAGGGCTGGCAAGGGCTTGTTGTGAGGCAAGATGTGAGCATGGTTAGCAGAGCTTGAAGGGCCAGGAACGTCCTTGCTGTTTTCCAGGTGATGCTCTAGGGTGAAACCACCCAACTGGTTTTCTGGCTGGCACCTGGATGCCGTAAAGGGCTGGAAATAAAATCAGGCCCCAAAAAGATCTTGTGTGGCTTCCCACAGCAGAGAGGACTCTGGATCGACTGCCCATCCTACCCTTGGGCTGCCCTGGTATGAAGCCCAGCCCAGCCCAACACCACCTTGATCACAGAATCATAGAATCATAGAATCATAGAATGGTCTGGGTTGGAAGGGACCCCAGGGATCACAGAGCTCCAACCCCCCTGCCACAGGCAGGGCCACCAACCTCCAGGCCTGGAGCTACACAAGCTTGCCCAGGGCCCCATCCAACCTGGCCTGGAACACCCCCAGGGATGGGGCACCCACCCCCTCTCTGGGCAGCCTGTTCCAGCCCCTCACCACTCTCTCTGTAAAGAGCTTCCCCCTAATATCTAATCTAACCCTTCCCTCCTTTAGCTTTAATCCATCCCCCTTGTCCTGCCATTATCTGCCCTTTTAAAAAGTTGAATCCCCTCCTGCTTATAAGTTCCCTTCAGGGACTGGCAGGCTGCAATGAGGTCCCCCTGCAGCCTAATGGTGACAAGGTGACAAGGGCCCAGGGGAGAACAGGCACATTCAGACACCCACAGTCCCACTGCTGGGGAGGGGAAGCTGAAAGGCTCAGTTGTTCCTTTTCTGGCCAGCTAAGCTTATCTCAGTGGGTCAGGGGACAAGAAACAGTTCTCCTGGATGTGCCCCTCAGCAGCAGTGAAACACTGTGGAAATCTGGCCCCACAGTACCTCCTTTTGCCTGGAAAAATCACCATGTCCCCATGCCAAAAGATCAGCAGCCACCACCACATCCTGGTGGCCAGGTAAAGGGGAACAGGGGTGGAGGAGGGAGCGCAGCATCACACCGGCCATCCAAGGACAAGTATGAAATAAGAAAGGAAAATTTTGCCCATTCCACCCCAAACTTCCCTCCCTTTATTCCTGGGAATAGCTTGTCCCCTAAACATTGGATAGCACGAGCTTCCCTCCACCATGGTGCTGTCCTGAAGACTGGTGGGCCCTGAGCATCCTCCTCCCATGTGGCAGTGAAAAGCAAATTGATTCCCTGCTGATAACCCACCTCCTCTCCTTAACACTGTGAAAACAAGAGGAAAAGATTTAACCCATTTTGCCCCCCAAAACGAAGCCACTGCTCAGGCTCACAGCTCCAGGGACCATGTGGTGTTTGCAAGAATAAAGTCTTGGGAAATTTAGGGGGGAAAAAAAACACCCATGGGAGCTGCAAGCATCAGCCTCATAGAATCATAGAATCACACACTGGGCTGGGTTGGAAGGACCCCCAAGGGTCACAGAGCTCCAACCCCCCTGCCACAGGCAGGGACACCAACCTCCAGGCCTGGAGCTACACAAGGTTGCCCAGGGCCCCATCCAACCTGGCCTGGAACACCCCCAGGGATGGGGCACCCACCCCCTCTCTGGGCAGCCTGTTCCAGCCCCTCACCACTCTCTCTGGAAAAAAACTTCCCCCTGATATCCAATCTAACCCTTCCTTCCTTTAGCTTTAATCCATCCCCCTTGTCCTGCCATTATCTGCCCTTTTAAAAAGTTGAATCCCCTCCTGCTTATCAGCTCCCTTCAGGGACTGGCAGGCTGCAATGAGGTCCCCCCACAGCCTTCTCTTCTCCAGGCTGACCCAGCCCAGCTCCCTCAGCCTCTCTTTGTAGGGCAGCTGCTCCAGCCCTCTGAGCATCCTCGTGGCTCCTCTGACCCCTCTCCAACAGCCCCACATCTCTCTTGTATTGGGGACCCCAGCAGGTGCTGCTGTCAGCACCCACAGCAGATCCCTGGGATCAGTTTGGGAGTGGGAGGGAGCAGGGTGGAGGAAACCCGTGGCTCCAGCCTGGGATGGATTATTTGAGCAAACTAAAAGCAGTGGTTTGTTCCCTCCTGCACCAACGCAGTGGAAAGAATTTCCAGCTCCAGCTCCCGGGTGGAAAAGCTAAAAATCTGCATTTAAATAGTAACAGGTTTTGGAAAAAGAATTAAAAACAACCCCAACAAACCAAAAAAAAAAACACCCCACACTACAGGAGCCTGAACAAAATAAAGCTTAAGCTGGGGTGTTTTGTTGTTTAGGTTTGGGTGGGTTTTTTTAGTTTGGGGTTTTTGAAGCTTCTCCTTACCTCTGGTTCAAGCAGACACCCCCCATCCTCTGTAACCTCAGGGAGAGGCACAGGAGCCACTCTCCCACATCCGGGAACCCTCTGCCAGAGCTGCCACAGCCCCAACCAAGAGGCACGTTGCCATTTTGGTGTGTCCTCACCTTACACCCTGCAGGTAGCACGTTATTTCCTCCTTTATTGTCCTAAAATGACTTTTTCAGCTAACTTCCCATTGATAGCAGTGGTAATAAGCATTAAGTAAACCAGGGATTTTTGCCCAGGGATTTTTTTTTTCCACCCTTTTGGGCTCCACTGCAGCCTCCTGCCCTCTCAGGTCTTGGCTGCCCCCCCCCACATCACAAGCCAGATGTGATGCCACACACCCTGAGCCAAAACTCCTCTGACCCACCAGCACGGTGGCAGAAAAGCATCAGCCAGGACAGGGAAAGATGCTCCAGTGAATTTATAACCCCTCCAGGCTGGACTGCCACACTCCACCACAAACAGGCCACTCACAGTGAGTCCAACACCCAGCAACAGAACATTTGAAAATGTTTTCCTAGCAGCACCAGGGAACAGTTTAGGAAAGCAAACACAGGGATGTGCAAAGACAGAGGTGCCAGGAGCCCTGGCAATGCTCCATGCTGCTGGGTCAGCTTGGCCATTCCTGGCCAGCACCAGGAAAACCTGCACAGCCCCAGGAGACTTCAAATGTCCCTGGGTGAGGAATTTCAGTGCTGAAAATTGGGGCTGCACCTTTCAGCTGAACTCAATGATACTTGGGAAGGAGCAAGGGGGGACTGTATTTGGGGTTCTTTTCCTAAAATGTAGGTAAAGAAAGGGATATTGGGGCTGGAAAATAAATTAAGGGAATGAGACTAGGAGGCATTTTCAACATTGGATGCATTTGCTCCTGGAGGAGAGATGCTGCTCAGCACACAGCAAAGGGACGCTGTGGCTCAGGCTGGGGAACAGAGTCCCCTAAAACTGCCTCCCTGAGGATCCAGTGAGTGTTCATGCTGAGCTGAGTGCCTCTGTGAGGAGCCCCTGAGGATATCACACCTGTACAGCATGCAAATTAAAACAAAAAAGAGCAAATGATGAAAATAAATTTAACTAAAGCATTAATGGAAAACACGGGTGACTCCTGGTTAATGATCCAGCAGCAGCCAAGCAGCTCAGGTGCATCCCATTGGCAGCATCCCTGCTCAGAGGGCATCTCTGCCACCATCCCACAGGGCTCAAGGAGCAGCCAGACTAGGGACTCTCAGCACCACAACACCCAGCAGCCACTGCCCTGGGAAGACATGAGCTGGAAGGCGTTACCTCCTACCTCAGTGTAACCATGGATTTATCCCTACCATAAAGTGCCCTCCTTGGCATCTGACCCCAAACTCTCACAGCCCAAACCTGCCTTTGATGGGAGAGGAAGCACTCTGACATCCCACCCACCTCCCACGTTAACCCTGCCAGCACAAAACAAGATAAAACTTCCTCCCTTTCCCCAGCAAGGGGTTTGCTCTGCAGCACTCACAGCTCAGCCCACCAAACCATTTGCTTTACCACTTTTTTTTGTTTTTCACTCAACATCTGGCACATGTCAGGTTTTGGATTGAATTGCAACTGGCCTGGGCCCATCCCATGACCACCAACTCCTGGGACCAACTCCTACGAGCCAACCCACCAGGGACTGCAAGATGAACCCCTCCAAAAGCAAAGCCCCAAATTAGGAAACTGAATTTAAAAACAAAAAAAAACAAAAAAAAACCCCCCTACAAGATATTGCTTGTAAATCCAAGCAGCATTTTCTCCCTTTCCCTGTGGAGACCAGCGATGGGCAACATGCAACTCCATATGAATTTTAGGTGAAGCCATTTCTTGGGTGAAATCACACAGATTATAGGCATTTGTTACTGCAAACATGGCAAGCTAAACAACTGCTAATTGGTTACACACACTGTTCACACCCCACTGATTGGTTGGTGATTATAACGAGCTCTGATAAACATATCTTATAGCTAAATAGCTTTAGTTTCCCCTTGATGCCTAAAAGCATCCACACACCTGCTGTTTGACCATCTTATTCTGGCTGGTTCTTCACATGCTCTCTTACTCCCAAGCAGCTTCCCATAACTGCTGCTTGGTTTAGGGCAGCCTGTACCCCTGTCATCAAGGCCTCTGTGTTTTGAGAGTGTGATTATTAAGATCATTAGAGCATGGGAACAGGAGGATATTTCAGGGCCTATGTTTTCGGTGAAGAGAGCTAGGCCGCGAGCAGGCCTGCTGTCTTCCCCGACACTTCCCCACCAAGATGAGGGAGCTGCTCGCTCACTCTGTTCCAAAACCTGCCATTTCAGTAAATATTCCAACAGATATTAGTTCAATAGATCCTGCTGCCACCTGTAGCCAAATCCCAGCACACGAGCTGGGCTCTGTATTTATGGATCAGAACCCAAACTTGGCATGGCGGGTTGGAAGAAGACCCTGCCCCAAGCTTGGAGCCCAATGGAGCCGACTCCATTCCGAAAGCACAGAGAGCTGGAGGTGGTTTGGAGGGGTGGTTTTTTTTCTACTTGTTTGTTTTCTGGAGGAAATGCCTATGCCACAGCAAACCTTTGTGAAATTCCAATGTTTGACTACGGTGTCTCAGCCCATCTCCCATCTGCTGCTAACTAAACTCAGGCTGATAAAACACAGCCAGCGTATCCGCAGGGTGGTGCATCCTCTGGCCCCAACCCACACAGGCACTGATGAGCTGCTTTTCAACTCAATTAACTCAAACCAAGATGATAATTATCATTATTTCTTTTTTTTTTTTTGCCAGAACTCTTTGCCCCAGTGTGTGTGTGGTTCCCCCCCCACCCCTCTCCACCACACACACTTGCTTTTTCTGGTATCTCTTCTCAGAGCACAGTCTATTTTCAGCAATCCTCTTGGATGGGGTTTCATGGAAAATCAAGTCTATGCTGCCCTTAGTTTAGATTATATCAGAAGAAAAAAATTTCTGTAGGATAGAAAAGATCTGTTCTTCTGGATGGGAAAAGGGGGCGAGTCGGACAATTAATACTTTTTATGATGAACTCTCTGGGGAATCACACATCCCTGTGGAGTTGAAGCAATTCCTTTCCTTGAGCAAGATACTGAGATCCCTGGAAACATGAGTCCCATTTAGGCTTTTTCCATAATCTCCTTCTAACTGCATAATATCTGTGTGTGTGTCTAGTAGGATGAAATATTATATATATACACCTATATACATTTGTGTATAAGGATAAAATCTTTTGTTATATAGGCACATATAGATACCTATATAAGTTCACGTCAAGCACACATGCAAGAGGGAAGAACAATTTGAATTAGGCTTTTATAGATAAAAGATAAATTTATCTTTTCTATATAGACAGAGCATCCCTGTCACCTCCTGGGTCACTGCAGGTCTCCTCTCCACAGTGGAGCGGATCAAAACACTCCTCTGATGGGGTTTCCCTTTCCCTGCCTGCAACAGAAGGTTCCTGACCTCCAAAGCATGCAAAAGCCCAGAAAAATCTGCAAAAGGATGCAGTGCCCCAAGGGCAACCCTCTGTGGTGGCTGGAGCCAGAGGGCCAGGGACACAGCTCCATCCCTGCCCCTCTCTCACCCCACACTGACGAGCTGGCCTTTTTTATTTTCATTTTTCCACTGGCTCCCCACATTTTCCTTATTTTAGACCTTCTGTTGACTTGGAGGTTGCAGAGTGGAAAAAAGACGAGTGCAAACAGGCAGGTAAAGTGTCAGTTTGGGAGGGTTACACTGACCTGCTCAGCAAAACCCAGCTGAGCTGATATTATAAAGGGCAAATCCCCAGAGACTGGGCTATCGTGGCTGCCCCAGGGGCCAGAGCTGCTGCTCAGGGGGTTGAGTTCCTCCTCAAGGATCTCTGTGCTTTTGCTGCCCCATTGTGAAGGAAGCAGAAGAGAGAATGTCCCCCACCCACACACCCCTCTCAAAAAAAAAAACCAACCCTGATTTTTATCAGCAACAAATGCAAGAAAAGCTGTTTCCAAACTAGGAGGAGAAAACAAAACCCACCACCACCACCCAACCTATACAATAAAGCAAATATCTAACATACAAAACACAGCCCTCAGAGGGTGGCTCTGCAAGGGCCTCAGGAACCTTCTCTGGTAAGATGGGGGGCAGGAAGAAGAAAAAAGAAACAAGAAAAAGGCATTTTGAGGAAGGGTCTCACCATGGGGACTGGTCCCAGTGTGAGGGACAGCTGGATACATCTGCCACCCAGCTCCTGGAAGCAGTATGGCCACGGCCAGTGGCTTTGGGGGATCACATGGATGTGCTAAAGGTGGTTTCCCTGGGACAGAGCAAAACCCACCAGCACCAGGGCTGCACTGTGTCCCCCACCACTCCTGCAGCTGCCCAGACGAGGAGACCCAACACAACCCTGCCTTTTGATCCGAATTCATGCACATCCCTTCCCCACCTCCCTCTCCAACACCAGTTTAAAATACACACAGTGGCTAAATAGCAGGAAACACCCAAAGCAAAAATACTGCAGACAGGAACCCTGGGGCACAGGGGACATGCAAGAGCAAGAAGCGGATTTCCTCCCCAAAACATTGCACCTCCAGTGCTGATGGTGACCCTCCTGTGGTGCTGGGATGGGCCACCAGCACAGTGTCACTCATCCTCAAGTGCCTTCACCCTGCAGAGTATGAGATGGGCTCCAATCCATCAGGAGGGCACAGCTTTTCAGTGCCTGGGATTTGCTTCCTCTCCACAAAGGGAACTTTTATCCAAAGGTGTCCCACAGTGACTTGCAAATGTCAGGGGGGAATTTTTATATATATATATATATGTATACACACACATATAAATTCTGAAATGGGAGATAGACACATATAAAATCTCAAATGGGATATATATATATATATATATATATATACCCACACAATTTCAAATGGGTTCATGGGAGAGCACAGGTAAGGAAGCTCTGCTGGTGCTTGCTAACCATTTAAATTGTAGGAGGATTTTGATAGAGCAGACAGCTGCATCTGGGGGTACTATACCCCTAGACTTCAAAAAAGAGGTAGAAAATTTCAGATTTCAGCCACCACGGGTCACAAAGAGATGCCATCACATGCCCTGAAGAAGCCTGATGCCTGGGAACGTGCTGGACTAGGTGGGATATGGGCACAGACTCCATCCCAGGAGGTAGACAGGATGGCTACCAAACCACAGCCTGACCGTGGACTTACTACCTCTGTGGGTGAGAAAGAGAAAAGGCTTTTGTAGAGTGGTAATGAGCAGCCAAACTTCAAAAACTGGGAGGTTCCCACAAAAACAACCCCAGCAAACACATGAAGTTGATGGCTAGCAAGAATTAATTCAACTTCTCTTCAAGAGAGCAACGTTTTGGACTCAAACCCCACCCTCCTTTCTCGAGATGAGTGGCTCAACTCTGTCAAATCACCCAGTAAGACATAGAATCACAGGGATTGGAAGGGACTTTGAGAGCTCCTGGGGTCCAACCCCCCTGCCAAAGCAGCTCCCCAGCTCATATTGCACAGGTTGGCATCCAGATGGGTCTTGAATCCCTCCAGAGAAGGAGACTCCACAACCTCCCTGGGTAGAGAAGCTTGAAAAAGACCCATTAGCATTAATTCCATGAATCCTATCAGGAATAAGGAGTCTCCTGTCCCAGCACTGCTCAGAACTACCTGTGCAGTTGCTGTTGGGATGCTGGTGGAGCAGGCAGCTGCCTGCAGCCCTGCCTGCGAGGGGTTAACCGCCCACGGAGGAGCCTCTGGCGCATGCTCACGTCATGGAAATACTCAAGTAACCACAATTTTCTCTCTTGCTTTTTTGGCTCTGGTGCTTCAACGTTTCTCCACTACCAGCCCAGCTCTCTGCTACCTGTTTCCCAGGGAGGGAGTTGGTACAGACACCAGCTCGACTCAGCAGTCGGTAATTTATAGAGGAGGTTTTAATATAGGTTACTGTTATACTTTCTACCTCTGATACTACCAACACTGAGACACAGGGAAAAAACAAGAGCATGAGTCACAATACCAGCCAGAAAAAAAGAAATAAAACTAATCAGATATGCAGTAATAGGTGGAGATGGGATGGTGGGGTGTTGGTGCTGTCAGGGTTTTGGTTGGACTGAGCCCCAGGCAGACTGGTCCTGCTCTGCCCCACAACCAGGCCTCCCACAGCAGTCCCTCTCCTCCATCCCTGCCACCTTCCCCAGTTCTCCCAGTTTCCCCAGCATCAGCTGGTTCTCCTGTCAAGCTGTACACTCTGATGGGGTGGGGGGGCTGCCTTCACTGGCTTCATCCCACCCAGGTGCAGTGGGGGTCACCATGAGTGCTGGGTGAGGACCCAGGGAAGGGGAGGGAAACAAATGAAAAATGGGGGGGGGGAGGGGGAAGGAAAAAGTTAAAGAAAATATAAAAATAGGAAGGGAAAAAAACCCATCCCTCTCCTGACAGTCACAGCCTGCCTTAATACTTCCTCCCTCCTAATTGAGACATGAGCACCAGCAGCTCTCCCAAGAATGCCAGCACAGCTCCTGGTCCCCATCCCGCTCCCAAGTGCATCCCTATCGGACCACTCTGCCAGCCAGTCACTCAACTGACCCCCATCAGACCAGTCAGCCCAGGAGAACGCATCCTCTCCTTCCCACCACCACTGGTTGGTGAGCAGAGAGTGATGGGCTTGGGCAGGGAGCGCTGCCTGGTGTGCCAGAGCTGCCCAAGCACTTCCATGAGCTTTTTGTTGGGAAAAGAAAGTTAAATAGGATATTTAGAGCATTCTTCTGCAGTATCAGCACCCAGACACCCTGCTTCACCCTCACCTGCCAAAGCAGATTTGCCACTCTGCTTTCACTTCCCTAATTCCCCATGGAGGTGTTGCTCATAACATCTTTGCACAGCCCTGAAACCAGTAACAGGGATGCAGCACCCACTGACCCACCAGGTGAGCTCCACAAGAAGGATTTTGTGGCTGGTTCAGGCATGGAGATGCCCCACAGGGAGAAGCCCCTTCCCCAGAAGCAGGGCTGGACCAACTAGGTGAGAGGCACAGGGTGCAAACACTCAACATCTGGCTTGAGGCTGAAAAAAACCCCAAACCCTAAAAATCCCTTTTTTGAGCAGCATCAGCATCCCACCCATTTGCAAATGCTGTGTGTTGGGAGAAAAAGAAAGCTGGCTCCTCCAGAGGTTTGAATGTTGGAAAATGCATCCAATAACACTATTTCTTCAGGACCAGGAAAATGAGCATCTCAAGGCTGCATGCAGCCACATGAGGTTTATCAACACCCAGCTGAGATTCCCTCTGGGGGTGGCAGGAGAGCCAGGGGAATGCAGCTCTTGGGGCAGGTTTTGTGCATTAGGGAAGGCACAGGTCAGCTGTGCTCACCCCAGCTCTCAAGTGCTGCAAAGGGGAGCTATCACCACCATAAAACCACCACCATCTGCTCATAGTTGCCTGTACCCAGCCCAGCTTCACACCAGCATCTGCAACTGTGGGCACCCAGCAAGGATTTACTGTGGAGGTCCATGCCAGACACGTTGCCAGGGCTGTGGATGTGCCAACACAGACCCAACCCACAGAACAGGGGTGATTTAACAGCAGCCAGAAGCCTCCTGCTTTCACACCATCATTTTTGCATGAGGAGATCAAACACAGAGTGCAAAGGCAATGGACTTGGACACTTCTCCAACATTAAAATTCTCCTTGGTAGGAAGAAAGCAAAAGCAACACCAGGCACTGGGTGATGCTTTTTACTCAAAGAAAAAATGGGTTTGAGGGGAAGAAAACTTCCTTGCAACATAAACATCAAGAGTGTTTTTCAGAGGAACTTCCCTGGAGGGATGTGACCACAGAAACACGGCTCAAGAGCTTCAAATCAGACCCAGCAACTGGAGAAGGCTTAAAACAGCCCAAAAGACCAACTGAAAAGGCAAAGAGCAGCCATGCAGCTACGTGGAGATGGGGAGAACTGCACTAGGCTGGCCAAAGCCACAGGGCTGGAGCAGGGAGGTAGCAGCAGGCACCCGAAATAAGGGGGAAGAGGATTAGCTGGAAGGGAAGGGGATGTTACTTGGCTAATAGTGCTTTTGGATGACCCCCTCCAGCCCCTTTTGGGAAACAGGTGCATCCAAGGCTGGCATCAGGGTATCTACAATGCCTCCATCTCCTCCTATATCAGGGGTTTGCAGCACCAGCTGCACCACCCCCAGCTTTAAAACCAGCAAGGAAATGAAAACACTAATGAAGTAACACTGGGATGATACAGGAGGCCAGCCCTGGGAGCATGCATGAGACCTGCACAAAGCATCCCCTCCTCACCCTGGAAATTTTCCCTTTGCAGCTCCTGCAGCATTTTGAGAGTGGACATCAGGTTTTTTCCCCCCTCCCAAACATTGCTTTTTTTATTCCCCATTCTTTTTAAAGGTAGGCTGGAAGTGGGTAACCTCAGAGCGTGGCAGAGGGATGCAAACTCCCCAGTTTCCTCTCATCCAATTAGGAACATTTTCTCTAGGCTCTCCCCAAATTTCAAGGCACTCGCAAAGCTTTTAATGCCTCAGCACTTCTCCTAAGGGAAAAGGATTTGGAGGAGGGGGGGGGGAAAAACAACTCACCACCACCACCACCACACCAACCCATAGCATGTTTATGAATCAGCCTGCTAAGCGTGTGTTTCGGGGGTGGAAAAGGTGGGCGATGCGCAGAAGAACAGCAAGCAGAGTTAGATGAGTCAGAAAATACTGCTTTTCCTCTCCTTCCCTCTCAGATATTTCAGCATGGAATAGAAATTTGACTTTTTTTCTTTTTTAAATTGTCAAGAGAGAGTTGGAGTGTAACCTTGGCTGGTTAGCAACCGGCGGCAGCTAACCCCGCGTTAAGTAACGCGCCGCGATTAGCACATCTGTACACACAGCCCTGGGTGTGGGGATGGAAAGAAAGAAGAGATCAGGATTGGGGGGAGGTTTCTGCTGCTCCCAGCAAAGCAGGGACTCAGCTGCATGCTCATGCCAAAGGGTGGAAAGCTGCTCGTGAATGAGCCTTTTGGGGAGAGCGGGAACACATCGCAGGCTGGATTTGGGCTTGGGGATATCACCTCCTCCAGCCCAGGCAAACTTGGGCACACGCAGGTTGAAATACACACAAGGGCTCCAAGATCCTGAAAGGAAGCTTAGGGAGGTGTAGGAAGGGATGTTATAGAAGAAAAGCCAGTTTACTCATGGTTTTGAGCAAAGCTGGTTTGGGTAACGCTGACACCATAAACGCTGTTATCACTGCCACACCACCCTTACTGCCTCTGGGGCTGATCCCCAGGGTGGTACCTGATGGTCTTCAGATCCTGTTCCAAAGAGCATCAGGTACCACCCTGGGGATCAGCCCCAGGAGCTGATATTTGGATCCTGTTCCAAAGAGCATCAGGTACCACACTGGGGATCATCCCCAGGAGCTGATCTTTGGATCCTGTTCTGAAGAGCATCAGGTACTACACTGGGGATCAGGAGGTTCCGAAGAGCATCAGGTACCACCCTGGGGATCAGGAGGCTCCGAAGAGCATCAGGTACCACCCTGGGGATCAGGAGGCTCCGAAGAGCATCAGGTACCACACTGGGGATCAGGAGGTTCTGAAGAGCATCAGGTACCACCCTGGGGATCAGCCCCAGGAGCTGAGCTTTGGATCCTGTTCCGAAGAGCATCAGGTACCACACTGGGGATCAGGAGGCTCCGAAGAGCATCAGGTACCACCCTGGGGATCAGCCCCAGGAGCTGTAAGGGTGAAGAAGAGGACAGGCAAACCCTCGAGGAGGGCTGACAGGCAGGGTCTGATCCTGCTCCTCGGTGTTTCTGACTGCAGATGGCAGCGGGGCTTGTGCTTTAGGGTCAGAGGAGATGAAAGGCAAGACGACACAAACGCCCCTATGCTCCAACCAGCCAAGCACTTGACTCCACTGACATTCACAGTCCATTTAGGTTACCGATGGAGCAAACAGAGTTATGCATATGCATTAACGCTGGCAATCTCCTGCCTGAAAGGCATGCTCATTTACACATGGAAATCCATTTAGAAGAGAGAAATCAGAGCTGCAGGTAAAACAGAAAGATCACTTGACCATCCATGGGGCGATGCACGTTGACATCCATCCTTCCTTGGCAAAACAGCCATGATATCAGCTGCCCCTGGGTTCACAGTTAGGAAGAAGAATGTCTGCAGCCCCATATTCCCCTCCTCAGCCTGTTAGAAAAGATGTGCATTTGGTGCTTTTGTACCAAATGAGGGAGCTGGGCTGGGTCAGCCTGGAGAAGAGAAGGCTGTGGGGGGACCTCATTGCAGCCTGCCAGTCCCTGAAGGGAGCAGAGAAACAGGAGGGGAATCAGCTTGTTAAAGGGCAGAGACTGGCAGGACAAGGGGGATGGATTAAAGCTAAAGGAAGGAAGGGTTAGATTAGATATTAGGGGGAAGTTCTTTGCAGAGAGAGTGGTGAGGGGCTGGAACAGGCTGCCCAGAGAGGGGGTGGGTGCCCCATCCCTGGGGGTGTTCCAGGCCAGGTTGGATGGGGCCCTGGGCAACCTTGTGTAGCTCCAGGCCTGGAGGTTGGTGTCCCTGCCTGTGGCAGGGGGGTTGGAGCTCTGTGACCCTTGGGGGTCCCTTCCAACCCAGCCCATTCCATGATTCTATGATTATCTATTCATTTATTTAAGTGTTGCAGTGCAACAGCAACCTGTGGAGTGGTTGGGAATTGCCCACCCAGCACACGTGGAGCAGCCAAAGCATTTAGTAGTTTAAAATTGACTTTGGAGTTTCAGAAGCCTTTTAGGAATCACCATGGTGAGACCCAAACGTTCTGTGGCATCTCCAGTTTCCTTGGCAAATAAAGCGGCCGCACCGACAGCGCCAATGACATAGCTGAGACTAAACCAAGAGCCCTTCCTAATGGAGAAATAGCTTCTTCCAGTCTAGTAATCTATATCTCACTGCTTGGCTGCCAAGCCATGGGCTTGGAGGCATTATTTCAATCAGCATCACTCTCTCTTTCCTCCTGCAAATGTAAATGTGAGCCCTGGGACTGAAAGAAAGCAATTTTAGGCTGCAAAAGACACTGCCAAAACAAAGCTTCTTGGGTTTTCTCTAATATATAAACCCCAACAAGGGCTGCTGCTTCTCACCCAGTGCTGGGGCTGGTTGCAGCTCTTTTTGTCCTTAAGATGCATTGACAGCATAAAGCAGCAGCAGACAGCAGCTCTCTGAAGTACCTCAGGAGGCAGTTTTTAAAGCCAGATGATGTATTTGACATTGTGATTCATGAGCACACTGGCAGTTTGATTTCAGGTTTAGAAGGAAATGAATGAGAGCAAGATGGGAGGGGTGTGAAAATGAAACTAGCTGGAGCTGAAGGTCTGCTCTGCACTTCAAGATTTGAATTTTCTTCCCCCTTTCTGTGCAAGCTCAAGCAAATCACCCAACTGCCCTGCACTTCCGCTGCTGGGGCTTCACTTAAGTCTAAATGAAAATGCAATTTAAGACAGACCATCTCCTCAAGACCTGCATTCTGGTCTGCAGCTTGCTGTGCCACACTGCACAGCACCCTTGCCCACAGCAGCTCTCCCAAACGGGGCACCCAAGGGTACCCTGCTGTGCTCAGGGAGCTCAACTCCTGCTGCCACCACACAACCTGCTGGGGGGAAAAAAAAAGGCTATTTGCTTAATATTAAGGTTTTAAACCAAACCAACCCCATTCTGTGTGATTTTAAGCTGTGCTGCTCTGCCTGTACCTCATCCACACCAGAAGAAACATGCAGATAAGGGCACAAAACCTGCAAGAGATCAGAAATCTGTAAAATCTTCCACTGCATTTTTGCTGATGGTCTCCCTGCCCCCATGGCAGCTCTCAACAAGTGCACAGTTGCTGGGAGCTGTGTCGTGCAGGAGATGCAGAGGCAAAAGCCACGGGGACATCCCAAAGTCAGAAGTTCTTGGGAATCAACAAGACAACAAGAGATCGAATGACAGACCATACAGGAAGCAAGAGTAGAGAGGTGTGTGCCTAGAGCCATTGCTTGAAAGAAGGGAAAGGAGGAAGGGGGGGGGGGATGGGGAGGGAGGAAAAAGACAAACTAATTGCCACCACTAACCCTTTGCTTGACACCTACATCACCCGTTTGAGCTCCCTTTTCCAAGGAGCCTGATGCCACCAAGCAGCCAACGTGCCTGACTCAGCGACAGTGATTCACTTGGGCAAACAGGAGGGTGAAAGCACGGTGAGCCCCACGGCAGCGGTGCCTGCAGGTGACACCACCTCCGTGGCCCGTCACCCAGGCATTCCCATGGGGCCAAGGGACAGGGTAGAAGTGTTGGGAGCTGTTAATTACACCTTGAAATCAGACAGGCATCCCTCTCAGTTAGGGATGTGGTTTGCGTTCAGCCCCCCAAAGCAGAGGGGTCGCTGCCCTCCTGGCTAACCAGACGGGTCCCCAGCTGCCCTCCTGGCTAACCAGACGGGTCCCCAGCTGCCCTCCTGGCTAACCAGACAGGTCCCCAGCTGCCCTCCTGGCTAACCAGACGGGTCCCCAGCTGCCCTCCTGGCTAACCAGAAGGGTCCCCAGCTGCCCTCCTCCATCGGGTCAAACAGGGGCAGGTGTGATGCTCCATCACTTACACAGAGAACTCCAGGCAAAGAACTCCTGAGAGCAGCCCTGACCGTGCTGACACAGCAAACGGAGCAGAAGCTGCCCAGTACAGGGAGCACTGGTGGGAAGGGGGACCCTGAGCACAGCCCAGCACAGATGACTGCTGCTTACAGAGCCTGTCTGGAGGAGGCAGAGCCTTCTGACCCCACCTCACAGCTGCCCAGTGAATAAAGATGCAGAGAGCAATCCCCCCAGCATCCAACCAGGTTTTCCTTAGCCTCAACCACGACCAAAAAGCTGGCACAAGCAGCTCCATCCAACCCAGGAGAGTTCACACATCCAGCTCCTCCAACAACTTCAGGAGAGGTCTTGCTCCTCCAAAGCACTGGAACAAACCCCCCCTAAAACCCCTCCAGTTCCTGTACACGGAGTTACCGACCTAACTACACCCTATCTCTCCTGGCCACCCCTTCCTCATCCACCACAGCACCCACAGCCTGGCCAGGGCTGCGGTGAGCCAGCAGCGGGGGGCCCCCCC
>VZTU01024007.1:54781-82169 GCA_013400835.1 Zapornia atra
TCCAAGGACCAAACCCTTGGCTCTCCAAGGACCAAACCCTTGGCTTTCCTGTGAAAACACAAAAAGCACTTTGCATCACAAAAGCTTTAGAGAATTGTCTGTCAGTCAGCAGTGTACTGACTGTATTTACAGCTCCTGGTAGTGTCTATGTTTTTCAGGTAGTCTGCAAAAAAAGAAAGTGGAAACATTCTGTGGGGTGAGCTATCTATGTATTTAGCTATATATAGCTCACCAATACATCGAGCTCTACCTACGCGCAGCAGAAAGGGAATTGTTTGCCAAATCCTTCACGTGCTGCTATCAGCTTCCCTCATCCTCCTCCCTGAGAGAGAGAGACAAGAAAAAAGAAATCCTACATTAATCAGAGAGCAAATATATAGCATGGCAGGAACAGCTTTTGGCTCTGCAAAGGCAGAACATGTGCAATTGCTCAGTTCCTTTGGGTTTGGATGCCGAGCCCAGCAACGCTGACAGCTGCTTGTGCTCAAGGTGGTGGCCTTTGCAGGAGATGTAAAGCTTCTTTCCACCATGGTTTTTGCCTGGGTTTTGGTTTGTTGGGTTTTGGGTTGTTTGGGTTTTTTTTTCCCTCAGTTTGAGGAATTGCTGATGGTTTCCTGGCTCAGACATCACGCATGAGCATCCCTCTGAATAAGTTGCTTTAGTTGTTGTTACCTTCTCATTGAGCTAAGGAGGTAAAAGTGAAGGAAACAGCCCCAAAAAAACCCAACCCTCTGAGATTCTCCTCTTTGCATGGCTGTACAAGGCTTTGGTCCTTGGAAAGCTAAAAGCTTTGGTCCTTGGAAAGCCAAGGCTTTGGTCCTTGGAAAGCCAAGGCTTTGGTCTTTGGAGAGCCAAGGGCTTTGGTCCTTGGAGAGCCAAGGGCTTTGGTCCTTGGAGAGCCAAGGGCTTTGGTCCTTGGAGAGCCAAGGGTTTGGTCCTTGGAGAGCCAAGGGTTTGGTCCTTGGAGAGCCAAAGGTTTGGTCCTTGGAGAGCCAAGGGCTTGGTCCTTGGAAAGTCTTTGTTACCTTCTCATTGAGCTAAGGAGGTAAAAGTGAAGGAAACAGCCCCAAAAAAACCCAACCCTCTGAGATTCTCCTCTTTGCATGGCTGTAGAAGGCTTTGGTCCTTGGAAAGCGTGGTTTGGTAGCAGCCATGGTGTGCTGCATGCACTCCTGCCTCTTCTGGAAGTCTCCAATGCCAGTCTTGGCTTTTGTGCTACCTTTACACTCCAAGTTCCCAGCTGTCAGTGTGCAATGAGCACTCCCCAAATGCAAAACCCAGAATCCATGCATTTAGATTCCAGGATTTGTTTAAAAACCCAAATTCATTACTCCAAGCTCCACACTTGAAGCTCTGGAGGGAGGACCACATAGGGCACCTCCTCCTACGGTGGGATGTGGCTGTAGGATGTGGATTCCTTGATTCCCCTGAAACAGCAGTGCCTGGCAGGAGCTCAGCTCTGCTGGAAGTGGCTGTGTGTCTGCAGGGAACCTGACCTTGATCTCTGCCAGCTTCTCAGAGTGGCAGCACAAAGCTGGGCTGGCACAGACCCCACTGTATGGTGGGGTTTTCCCTGAAGATGTTTAATGCAGCAGGGAGACCTCTGCTTGGCCCTGGCCAGACTTGGTTCTCTCCAGAGCCATCTGTGGGCACATGATTCTGCACAGCAAAACACCCCCCAAAACTCAAAGGCAAAGTCCATGGCCTTTCCTTTCTGCTTGTCTATTCTCAGGCTTCCCTACGCAGCCAGAAGCTCTCTCCCTGTGCTCACCCTGATCACACAAGATCACTGGTCCCCAAATGCCCTTCAAGTAAAACACAAAAGAGCCCAATTCACATTGGAAATGTAAGCATCCAAAGGCACTTAAAGGCTAAGAGGCTTTGCAAGCCACCCAGCCTGCACCTCTCTGAAGGCAGAGCAGAGCTGTGCCCTCATCTCCCACATCAGAAGCAGCCTGTGATGGAAAGAAAAGGAAAAAAAAAAGGGGGAAAAAAGAAAATCACAGGAACATTTGCTGCTGGAAGCTGCTCCTGGGAAGGGTGTGATGTCTGGAAGGAGCCTGGGCACACAACGTGCGCCAAGGAAGGGACCGTTGATGTGATGTCTCTGCACCCAGGCTCAGTGCAACATGCCAAGAGTGTTCCCTCGTTTGGGGACATGCTGGGCTCCTGGACAGACACCACAAGCAGCCCAACACTGGCCCTGGAGAAGCACAAGCCAAAGGAGTCAGTGAATTTAATTTTAACCCAGTGAGGAGGCGGCTCTCTGCAGATGGCATCAATGCCAGCTTCACTGCCAGCTCCGCCGTGTGTCATCGGTTCTGCTCAGCCTTAAGTGATGCAAATATAGAAAACAATGTCATTGTTGCTAGGATTTGCAGGCTCTGGCTGCTTGGCCAGGCTGAGAACGCACGGCAGTGCTGGGGAAGGGTGGCCACAAGGAATGGTGTTGTTCCAGATGAAGAGGAAGATGAGTAATTCTTCCAAACGCTGAGTCCTTCCAGTGCCCAAATGGGGTTTTTGAAATAGCTCAGCTCCCAGTTATCAATAATGATTTCATAGAATCATAGACTGGGCTGGGTTGGAAGGGACCCCAAGGGTCACAGAGCTCCAACCCCCCTGCCACAGGCAGGGACACCAACCTCCAGGCCTGGAGCTACACAAGGTTGCCCAGGGCCCCATCCAACCTGGCCTTGGGCACCCCCAGGGATGGGGCACCCACCCCCTCTCTGGGCAGCCTGTTCCAGCCCCTCACCACTCTCTCTGTAAAGAACTTCCCCCTAATATCTAATCTAACCCTTCCCTCCTTTAGCTTCACTCCATCCCCCTTGTCCTGCCAGTCTCTGCCCTTTAACAAGCTGATTCCCCTACTGTGTCTCTGCTCCCTTCAGGGACTGGCAGGCTGCAATGAGGTCCCCCCACAGCCTTCTCTTCTCCAGGCTGACCCAGCCCAGCTCCCTCAGCCTCTCTTTGTAGGGCAGCTGCTCCAGCCCTCTGAGCATCCTCGTGGCTCCTCTGACCCCTCTCCAACAGCCCCACATCTCTCTTGTATTGGGGGCCCCAGCTCCGGACACAGGACTCCAGCTGGGGCCTCAGGAGGGCAGAGCAGAGAGGGACAATCCCCTCCCTGTCCCTGCTGCCACCCCTCTTCATCACTCCACTCAAAAATGGGATTGCTCTTGTAAAAGCTCTGTGCCCCATGACTACCAGCTCTTGAAACCATCTGGGGGCAGGGATGGGGGGTCGCACATCTGGAGAGGCGATGCACCCTGCTCACACACCCCACACCGCCCCTGGCAGGGCCCCCAGTATAGGGAGATGCCAGAAAATTTAATTCCCACTTAATTAACTGATGATTCCCCCTGGGCAGCCTGGGAATGGCAGTCAGAGGCTGCTTCAGCTGGGACCACCAGCAGCAGGACACAGAGCGTGGCTGGCGCGGGGCCGAGGGGATGGGGAGAGCGAGGGGAACGGCTGTGCACAGGAAAGCCTGTGAGCTCTCCAAACATCTGACATCCAGCTCAACCAGCTTCTTGTCCATGAAAATACACAACCATGACCTACTTCCAGGGAACTCGAGCGCCCGTTTAAACAAACCCCTGATAAATGAATGCAAGAAACCATTTCCTCCCTATTTCCTTCCATTAGAAACGAAACACTGCCATTAATCACCAGGAAAGACAGAAAAACCCTCTGCTGGTGACTGCATGAGTCAGGTCCCTCTCCTCCAGCTCTCCCAGACCTGATCCAGGCCGTGCTGAGCCCAACCTTTGCTCTCTCCTACCTTAACTGCATGCTGAGCACACCCAGGGCACGCCATGCGCTGCAGCGAGCTGATGCTCAACCCTGGGTGCAGCCCCTACTCCAATTCATTGCATTTTTCAGGTCAGTTAATTTTTTTTTCTCTCCCCTCCAGGAAAATTCACATGCAAAAGCCCTGTAGGAAAATCATAGAATCATGGAATGGTCTGGGTTGGAAGGGACCCCAAGGGTCACAGAGCTCCAACCCCCCTGCCACAGGCAGGGACCCCACCCTCCAGGCCGGGAGCTACACAAGGGTGCCCAGGGCCCCATCCAACCGGGCCTTCAACACCCCCAGGGATGGGGCACCCCCCCCCTCTCTGGGCAGCCTGTTCCAGCCCCTCACCACTCTCTCTGTAAAGAACTTCCCCCCAATATCTAATCTAACCCTTCCCTCCTTTAGCTTTAATCCATCCCCCTTGTCCTGCCATTATCTGCCCTTTGAAAAAGCTGAATCCCCTCCTGCTTATCAGCTCCCTTCAGGGACTGGCAGGCTGCAATGAGGTCCCCCCACAGCCTTCTCTTCTCCAGGCTGACCCAGCCCAGCTCCCTCAGCCTCTCTTTGTAGGGCAGCTGCTCCAGCCCTCTGAGCATCCTCGTGGCTCCTCTGACCCCTCTCCAACAGCCCCACATCTCTCTTGTATTGGGGGCCCCAGCTCTGGACACAGGACTCCAGCTGGGGCCTCAGGAGGGCAGAGCAGAGAGGGACAATCCCCTCCCTGTCCCTGCTGCCACCCCTCTGCTGATGGAGCCCAGGATCCCATTGGCCTTGCCAGCTGCCAGAGCCACTGCTGCCTCATGTTCAGTCTCTCACCCACCACAATCCCCAAGTCCTTCTCACACTGCACATCAAACACTGAGGTGTTTTAACAAGAGCTGTTGCTTTGCAAGCCCCTCAGCCTGCCCCCAAGCCCCTCAACCTGCTCCCCATGGAAAGGAAATCCAACCAGGGGGATGGGACTGAGCAAATGTCCAGCTGTGACTAACTGCCTGGGGATGCAGATGATCCCTGGGACACCCTGTCCTGGCCAAGGGATGCCAGGAGCAGGAATTATCTCCAGCAAGGAGGAGGGAAGATGCTGTTTTGCAGAAGGTGCAGGAATTTTTCATGCCTTTGCAGAGTTGGCTTGCAGGGATAACTTTGAGACAGTTTGCCTTTTCTTTTCTCTCTTTTTCTTCAGCCAGATTAGGATCTTTCTTGTGCACCACGTGTGGGGCTGTTTACTAAATGCTGTTGGCAAAACACAGCCCACCACAAACCTCAGTGGTGGCTGCACCAAATGCATGCAGCTCCTGATGCTGGCTGCAAGAGAGAGCATGGTGCAATGCTTTGCTCTGCCATCAGCACCAAAGCCAGCTGGGGCAGAGGGGTCTTCTGCACCAGAGAAAGCACCAGGAGTTAGGGAATCACTCAAGCCCTGTGCAGAGAGCACAAAACACACCCTTTCCCCAGGCAGCTGGGCTATAACAGCGATGCTGGGGATGCTGAGCACACAGAGGTGTCTGTTTCAGTGTCTGGGCCAAGTGATGCTTGCAGGGTGACTTGTGTCCCTGGGTGAGCACAGCTCAAACCTTGGTGCTGTTAAGAGTTTTACCTCCAGGGTCACAGCCAGGGTGGTTCTGTGACCATAAGATGGGGTTGCTGGTAGGTGCTCCCTGCCTCCTCCTGCTGCCTGCTCCAATCCCACCATACCCATGCTGGGACTGTCCCCAAGATGGGACCTTGCAGGAGAGGAGGAGACAAAGCCCAGGGACATAACAGGCTGCCCAGAGAGGGGGTGGGTGCCCCATCCCTGGGGGTGTTCAAGGCCAGGTTGGCTGGGGCCCTGGGCAACCTTGTGTAGCTCCAGGCCTGGAGGTTGGTGTCCCTGCCTGTGGCAGGGGGGTTGGAGCTCTGTGACCCTTGGGGTCCCTTCCAACCCAGCCCAGTCTATGATTCTATGATAGGTGCAGTCTGACTTGCTGAGCCTCAGGAGCAACCCTTCCCCAACAACCCCTTCCAAATTCAGGGTCTCCACTGGGGTCCCAGTTGCAGGAGTGGGGAGCTGCTTCCAGAGTCATTAGTTCAAAACCAGTGATTAAAACATTTACATGTCTCTTACCTCCATTTTCTGCATTTTCATCCCTGGGGGTGTTCCAGGCCAGGTTGGATGGGGCCCTGGGCAACCTTGTGTAGCTCCAGGCCTGGAGGTTGGTGTCCCTGCCTGTGGCAGGGGGGTTGGAGCTCTGTGATCCTTGGGGTCCCTCCCAACCCAGCCCAGTCTATGCTTCTATGACTCTATGACATCCCATCCCCCTGTCCCACTGGCAAGGAGCTTGGGTGCTGCCCTTCAGCTCACAGCCCCAGCTCCCCCTGTGCTGGGGGAGCCCAAACTCCCTCTAAACCCAGCGTGCAGCGAGCTGCTTCCTGCTCCAGCTCTTATCTCCAGGGCCAGGCAGCCTCGAGGAAGCCGAACCCCCTGGTGCTGCTGCTCCATGGCTGCCAGCCAAGGCTGCACTTGTGCTTCACACAAACACAGCGGGGCCCATCGCTCCTGCACGGCGTGTGGGGATCAGCCAGCAGCATCCCAAGGCAGCAGCACACCCCCCTCCCCTGTGTGCAGCACAGAAGACAAGTGTTTTGGCCCTGATCTCACCCTTACATCACACAGATCTGCATGGACACAGCCTCACCAGGCACTGGGTGATCCCTGTGGATCCTGATGCTCCCCCTGGATCCTGATGCTCCCCCAGGAAAAGCCTTTGGGGGGGACACGTTGCTTCAGGGCACTGGGGGGGGGTCCTTGTGGTTCAAATATCCACCCTGGGTCCAAACAGCTTCCTGGGAACCCAGCTGAGCCTTGCTGGAGCACACAGCAGCGCTTGGCCATGATATTAAATCCCCTCTTCTAAAAGGAGGACAGACCACACCACTGAAAACAGGTGAATCCACAGGGATTTGGGGTCTGTCACATAGCACTGGGTGTCCCCAACACAGGGTGGCTTCCTCCAGATGCCAGCTGACCCCAGAACACGCTGCTGAGGTCTTTCCATGAAGACATCCTTGTGGAGAAGGCACCAGAGCAGCCATCCCTGCCTTCCCACCCACTGCCAGGCAGCTTCGGGTCACTTTGGCACCTATTTTTTGCAGACACACCAAGAGGCAGGGTGGGAACATCAGGAAGAGACACACTGGAGATAAACCCCATGCTCCATGCATGAAATGTGACATTTGAGGTCCCCAGGGCACTTTGAGCAACACAGGGATACATCCCCAAGCTTCTCCAAAGGAAAGCCATCCAGAGGGATCTGGACAGGCTGGAAAGATGGGACAGGGGAACCTAATGAGGTTCAACACTGCCAAGGGTCAGAGGCTGCACTGGGGCTGGAGGAATCCCAGCCAGAGATACAGACTGGGAGAAGAGCTGCTGGAGAGCAGCTCTGCTGAGAAGGACTTGGGGATTGTGGTGGGTGAGAGACTGAACATGAGGCAGCAGTGGCTCTGGCAGCTGGCAAGGCCAATGGGATCCTGGGCTCCATCAGCAGAGGGGTGGCAGCAGGGACAGGGAGGGGATTGTCCCTCTCTGCTCTGCCCTCCTGAGGCCCCAGCTGGAGTCCTGTGTCCAGAGCTGGGGCCCCCAATACAAGAGAGATGTGGGGCTGTTGGAGAGGGGTCAGAGGAGCCACGAGGATGCTCAGAGGGCTGGAGCAGCTGCCCTACAAAGAGAGGCTGAGGGAGCTGGGCTGGGTCAGCCTGGAGAAGAGAAGGCTGTGGGGGGACNCCTGGGCAACCTTGTGTAGCTCCAGGCCTGGAGGTTGGTGTCCCTGCCTGTGGCAGGGGGGTTGGAGCTCTGTGATCCTTGGGGTCCCTTCCAACCCAGACCACTCTATGATTCAAAGCCTTCAGCCACCAACCAGCAGCCGAAAAGGAGCACAAGCTGCTTGGCAAACCTCAGCTGGCCACTCATGAACAGAGCTAGCAGGGAATTTGCTACAGAGATTTTGCTGGGAGTCACTTATCCCCATTACTCACTTACCCCCTGTACTCACTTACCCCCTGTACTCACGCACAGGAGGCTGCACCCTACAAGGTGTCAGCGGCACCGGCGCCGTGGCACTGTCAGCACCCCAGTCCTTTTTGGACCATGCAACCACCCTGGGGACATGAAAAAATGCCAAGAGGATGCAAAGCCCTGATAAGGTTGGCGGGTAGGAAACCCAGATGAAATCCTTGGGCTCTGTACAGGGGGTCTGACAATAGCCTGGAGAGCTGCCAGCTTTCCTTTCACGCACCCAGCGACAAGTGCACTTGGAAACTGCAGGCTCTCCACGGAGAAAAAGGGCTGTGGAGTAAAGAAGCCTTGCTGGAGGAAGAGGTTTTGTGGTGGCTTTCTGAATTTCATCTAGTTTTGAGGTGAGGAACATCCCCTCCAGTGTGACCAAGCCACAGGCTGTCCTCTTTTGTCCCCAGCCCAGGATGGAGCAAAGAACATAAGTACCCTGACAGTCAAGAGCAAAGGGAAGACATCAAGTCTCTGCAAAAATATTTAGGCTTTGCTCTCTGCTGCAACATCTCCCATGGCTGTAGGGCACCTTTGCATTTCAAAGTTGGGATTTTCAATGCAAATGCTAGTGAGCAGCCAAAACTGGGCTCTGCTGTGGTCCAGGGGACTTCAGGTGTAAGGGCACCCTCAGCTCCGTGGCTGCCAGCCACAGGTTTTGCTCATGGGGAAATCCTTGGCCCCACATGGGCATGAGATGGAGGTGAAAACCCTCCAAGGAATTTGCTTGGGTAAAGCCAATTCTTATCCCTAAGGGAGATGGGAGCTGAGGGTGTGAGAGGTGATCTCAACACTGTGCCTGGGAAAAGGCAGCTTTTCAGCCAAGGGGTTTAGCCAGCACCAGCAAGAGAAGCCCACTGGGAAGCCAAGACCTGCAGCAGATTTGTGCCCTAATAGAGACCCAGCCCCAGCAAAGCATTCAGTGCCCTGGGATGACGCACTGGTCCCCAAATCCTCTCCAAGTGCCCCCTCTGGAAGCTGGGGACCTGGCATGAAAGGGGTTTTGTGCAGAGGATTCTCCACGCTGCTCATTCCCCCAGCAGGTAGAGGGTACCACCCACCCCCTTCCCAGGGCAGCACCAGCATCCCCAGCCCTGGCAATTAATATCTGCACGGGCTGCTGGGCTTGCAAAGCGTTTGGGATTTGCATTTGATTAAAATTAAGTGCTAGGAAAATACAGGCATGCCATTTCCTTATTGCAGTCAGGCTGGGATGAGGTCTGGCCATGCAAGGGAAAGAGCATGGATGGGGAGGACAAGAACCCTGAATTTACTGTGAGAAGGGGTTGAGGCAGGGGCTAGAGCAGGTGACTGGGACCTGGGGAGGCTGGATGTCATCAAAGCAAGCCCACACAGCACCCTGAGCAGCTCACAGAGCTCGCTGGGCTTCATCCTCTCCGCTCTGGCTCAGAATTTGTATATGGAAAAAAAATGCCAGGCACAGGACAGCAGACCTGCTCCAGCTGGATAAATAGTTAACCAAGTAGCCAAAATAGCCAGTGCTACAAAACAGCTGCTGAGAGGAGAGACAGAGGCAGAGGAGAAGCATCACTGGAAAAACAGAGCGGGAGGAAGGAAGCGCTCGAGCGTGGGCACGTGCCAGAGGAGAGGGGGAACAAGCAGCAGCAGGCATCCCTGCACGAGCTGAGACACCCCCACCACTACCAGGGCACCTCAGTCACCCCTTCTCACCAGACTCTTCCCCAGAGTATCCCAAGAAGGGGTGCTAGAGCTCCTGCTACACTGCTGGCACCCAGTTCCTGCTGCAGGGACAGCACGTGGGGGTTGGACCCGACGATCTCTTGAGGTCCCTTCCAACCCCTACAATACTATGATTCTATGTGGGGTGCCCCACAGCAACATGGGGGCACAGCAGAACCCCCTCTTCACCCCCTGCCCCCCCCAGGAGCTCTGCATCACAGGGCTCCCAGGGGGAATCTGTGCTGGCTGCAGCTGCACCCACAACCCCATAGTCCACAGCTGGAGACCTCAGACTGCAGCAGCACCCCAAAAAGCAACAGGAAAAAACCAGAGGCCCAGAAAAGCTGCTTACTAGGAGAGCTGGAAGCAGTGACACAGGGTAAGGAGATGATGCTGGACCCACTGGAGGCAGAGGACAAAGCACCTGTGCTGCACATTCCACCCTAGGCAGGACATCACCAGGGCTGGGAGTTGCTGCAAAGAGCTTTTAAAGGGAAGGGAATAGCCCCTTCCCCACCCTGCTGATCAGGTGGGGTTTAGCCCCAACCCAAACACCTGAACCAGCTGCCTGCACCTCCAGCCTTGGATTAACTTTCCCCACCTGGAGCACAAAGGGCACAGTTTTAGCACAGGCTGGGTTCTCCAGCCAAAGCTGACAGGCAGAGAGCTGCCTCTTCCCCAAATCCTCTCCCTGGGCTCCACACAAAACCCTGGTCCCCAGGCTAGGTGTGTGGCAGGACCTGCTGAGGCCTGCCAGGGATGGTGCCCCTGCAGCTGGGGGGCAAGGCCTGGTCTCGCTGGCTGGAGTGGGTGACCAAGGAGCTTCTGCAGGAACGTGGGGCCACCACAACTGTGACACCCAACAGGGCACCATAGAATCACAGACTGGGCTGGGTTGGAAGGGACCCCAAGGATCACAGAGCTCCAACCCCCCTGCCACAGGCAGGGACACCAACCTCCAGGCCTGGAGCTACACAAGGTTGCCCAGGGCCCCAGCCAACCTGGCCTTGAACAGCCCCAGGGATGGGGCACCCACCCCCTCTCTGGGCAGCCTGTTCCAGCCCCTCCCCACTCTCTCTGTAAAGAACTTCCCCCTAATATCTAATCTAACCCTTCCTTCCTTTAGTTTTAATCATAGAATCATAGACTGGGCTGGGTTGGAAGGGACCCCAAGGGTCACAGAGCTCCAATCCCCCTGCCACAGACAGGGCCACCAACCTCCAGGCCTGGAGCTACACAAGGCTGCCCAGGGCCCCATGACAGGACCAGCACCCCCACTGCTTTCCTGAAGCATGTACCCAGGGCCAGGGGGGTTTGTGGGGCTGAGAAGGGGCCAGAGCCTTGGCATCCTTCTCTGGAGGCATTCAAAGCTGCCTGGGTGTGTTCCTGTGTGATTGAATCTAGGTGACCCTGCTCTGGCAGGGAGGTGGGACTAGAGGATCTTTCGAGGTCCCTTCCAACTCCTAATGTCTTGTGATTCTGGGATCAGCTCCCCCTTCTCCCAGACCTCCTGTGGGAACGCTCCTGAGGGGATCAGCTGTGCAGGATGAGAGGGAGGGAGCCCCTCCTTGCTCACGAGTTCCTCACAAGACGCTCTGGCTGCTGCAGGGACAGTGTTAGGATCAGGGGTGTTTGGGTGTGCAAGAGCCAAGAGAGGTTTTGGGAAGGAATGGCAAGATGCATCGTGACCCTGGAGCTGCTGCCCAGGGGACACGGTGCATCCTGCCCAGGGGACAGGGGTGGCACCACAAATTCTGGGATGCAAAGCACATCCCTGTGGTGACCCACAGCAGGGTTACAGGGACAGTCACTTCAGTGGGTCCCAACCCCACTGCTGATTGAAACCCCCCCCCACCAAGACTAGATTTTGCCATGATGTCAAACCATGTGGGTGAGCAAGAGCCTGCAGCCTGTCCCACACCTCTCCCAGCCTTCCCCTCTCATCTCTCACTCCATGTGAAAGAGGAAGTGTATTCCCACAGTGAGCAGGCACACAGCCACACAGCCCTGCCTGGCCCTCTTAGCTGTGGTACCCCTAATTACCCAACCCCCTCCTGCACTCTCCAGTGCAGGGAAAATAACTACAGAGACTCACACACCCCAAAGGACGTTACAGCATCCACCAAGGGGGGGGACATGCAGCAAGAGATGGCTTTATAATAGGAAAAGATTCTCTTTTCAGATGCTGTTTGGAAAACCTGCAAGGTGCTACCTGCAGCTCTCATTTATTGATGATCTCTAATTGATTTCCTAAATGACAGCAATGCCACCGATGGGAGCAGCAGATGCTCTGGGTGGGTTTGAGCACTGCAGGAGGAGGAAGCATCACAGATGGCTCCAGTCCCAGGAACCAGGCAGTGCAAATGCCTGATGGACGCTGAGGATTCATTAAAACATGATGAAAAGATTTATTAACCCTTCAGGAATGATTATTCTATGCTCCAGTTGGACAAACAGGGAGGAGATCTCACTCTGAAATTTCCGAGCTGGAAAAGGCTCCAAAATGTCAACATTCCCAGGGAAAATTAGGAGGAAAAAAAAAAAAGAAGTATTTCTGCTTTGGCCCAAACTTTTTCTATTTCTGCAAAACCACTTGGTTTTTCTTTGTGATTTTCTTCTTTTTCTAAGGGTGGTAACAGAGTGCAATATAAACCAAACCATTTCCAAACAAGAGTCACTTGAAAATGACAAAAATGTAAATATTTATCCTGATGGAGTGAGAAGGGCTGCTCCAACACTGTCAAGATCTTCCCTCACCCCTGGTCCCTCGCCCAGTGTGTTTTGCTTTAGTTGTTTTTTTTATGAGAAATCAACAGTTGGGAGAAAGCTTTTGGATTTTCCAGTGGAAAAGAGCTGGAGGGATGCTTCTCCTCCAAGTTCCTCCAATTAGTGCCTGGCTTCCCAGCCTGCAGCTGCTGTGAATTTTTCCATTGCTGGAAATCTTAAATATCAAAAGGGGATGTTTTCCCTCCAAGATGAATCCAAGCGTGGGGCAGGCTGGCTCCCTGCAGCCCTCTTCCCCCCAGCGTTCAGCTCAGCGTGACTGGGTCCTCCTGAAAAGCTGCTTTTCCACCCAAAAGCAGCTTGGTTGGGTTTGTCTGGTGGTGGGAGAGCTGGACCAATGCTAAACCATCCCAGCTGTTCCCCCTGTCTCTTCAACTTGCATCCCCCAGCACTGCTCCATCCCTCCTGGAGCAGCTGCCCAGATGTGCCTTCCTCCAGATGTGCTACAAGCCCTCACACAGGCTGCCAGGAGCTGGGATAGAATCATAGACTGGGCTGGGTTGGAAGGGACCCCAAGGGTCACAGAGCTCCAACCCCCCTGCCACAGGCAGGGACACCAACCTCCAGGCCTGGAGCTACACAAGGTTGCCCAGGGCCCCATCCAACCTGGCCTGGAACACCCCCAGGGATGGGGCACCCACCCCCTCTCTGGGCAGCCTGTTCCAGCCCCTCACCACTCTCTCTGTAAAGAACTTCCCCCTAATATCTAATCTAAACCTTCCCTCCTTTAGCTTTAATCCATCCCCCTTGTCCTGCCATTATCTGCCCTTTTAAAAAGCTGAATCCCCTCCTGCTTATCAGCTCCCTTCAGGGACTGGCAGGCTGCAATGAGGTCCCCCCACAGCCTTCTCTTCTCCAGGCTGACCCAGCCCAGCTCCCTCAGCCTCTCTTTGTAGGGCAGCTGCTCCAGCCCTCTGAGCATCCTCGTGGCTCCTCTGACCCCTCTCCAACAGCCCCACATCTCTCTTGTATTGGGGGCCCCAGCTCTGGACACAGGACTCCAGCTGGGGCCTCAGGAGGGCAGAGCAGAGAGGGACAATCCCCTCCCTGTCCCTGCTGCCACCCCTCTGCTGATGGAGCCCAGGATCCCATTGGCCTTGCCAGCTGCCAGAGCCACTGCTGCCTCATGTTCAGTCTCTCACCCACCACAATCCCCAAGTCCTTCTCAGCAGGGCTGCTCTCCAGCAGCTCTTCTCCCAGTCTGTATCTCTGGCTGGGATTCCTCCAGCCCCAGTGCAGCCCCTGACCCTTGGCAGTGTTGAACCTCATTAGGTTCCCCTCTCCCATCTTTCCAGCCTGGCATCACTGGGATGGCTCAGTTTATAGCCAGGCCAGCTTCTCCAGGTGCAATCCAGTGCTGGGGGTCAGCAGACACACTGGGCCAGTGCAGTGTGAGACCACAACGGTGTCACTAAACTTTACAAAGCCCACTTAGGGCTTTTTTCCCCCCCCCTTTTTTTTCCCTTTCCACCACATTAAATAGCAGCAAAGAGTGAGAACATCCAGGTGAATTGTTCCATCATTGCCAGCTGTGGCAAAACTCAAATCACATCCTGCTTGTCTTCAACCCATCCTTGTCACTGGGACCATCCCACCTTCGTGCCCTTTGGGGGCTGTGTGTCCCCCAAGGCATCTCCCCTCTCCTTTTCAGCATCACTAGGGGTCCCAGAGGAATGGGCTGGAGCTCAGGCACTGTGGGATTAAACCTTGCAGCCAGGGGGGTTGGATTTCTCTGCCTGGCTCCAGAGGTTTTGTGTCCATCAGCACAGTGGTGAGGCAGCCAGGAGAGCAGTGACTCAGCCCAGCCAAAGTTGGGTGATTGAGCAGGGAAAGTAAATACCAGCAGCAGGGCTGTGCCAAACTGGTGGGTCCCAGGGCCCCAGTGCCAGGGACAACCCTCAGCTGCATCTGGCAGGGGGGGGAAAATGAAACAGGAGAAGAGAAAAGCAGGGTCCTTATGGTCAGAGGGCCTTAGCAAAGATCAAGATAAGCTCTTGGCTCATGGAAGTGGCTCTGATACCCATGCCCAGTGGCCATCCTGCATGAGAAACACCTCCTGCAGCAGCCAGGTTTGCAAATGAAGGGAAATTCCCCCAGATCATCCCCACCACTGGTGTTGCTCTCTGGGCACACAGCAGCCACAGCTCATGAAGCTGGCACACATGCTGGGGTTTTGTTTTAATGTCCCTAAAGGGTGACACAAGCCCCTCTGAAGGCTCTTGGTGCTGGGGACAGCCCAGGGACAGGGTGTTCTGGGGGAGGGGGGGGGGATAAACCCTCGCTCTGTGCCACGCTGCAGCCTGGAAGCCAGGGCACATGGTGCTGCCTGAGCAGGTGCAGAAGGCCAGCACACTGAATTCTTCAGGAGTTCATACACAGGGGATGGAAAGGCATTCAGCATGAAAACTCCAGGGTCTATCTGGAGGTTACAGGGACACCACCATCCCTGCCCTTCCCAAGGCATCAGCTCAGCCTGGGGACTGTGCTGCAACCCCCACTGCTCCCAGCCTGGGCCTACCACAGGCCCTGTAATTCTAAGGGTAAAAGGCAGAAAAACAAGGCCATGAGAGGGGCCCTGGGAGCAAAGAGTTTCCTTAACTGGGAAGGACAGGGGCAGGGCTTTTCTCAGTATTTTTGTTTAGGTGGCAGAGAAATCTGATGGCAACAGAAAGGAGCTGGAAAAACAAACAGGTGTGTCCGGCAGCAAAGGGGCCGTAGCTATAGCAATGGGACAGGCCCTATTGACAAAAGGCTGCACAAAGGACCTTCTTTAGAGATTAGAAACGGTTTATGAGCTGGCAGGGCTCCCTGGGAAGGTGCTGGGGCTGCAGGAAACGGTGGCTGGAAAAGCAGGCCAGGGAATGTGCACGGTGCACAGAGCCGCCACCTCCAGCATCCCCCCGGGGCCTGAGCAGGGGTGGGATTCCTCAGCGGTCTGTGGGAGCAGGGTGGTGGCCCATGGGGCTGCTCCTGGCCCTGCAGCAGGCAGCCCCCCCCCCACCCCCATCCCCCAAGGAATGGTTTCTTTGGGGACCCCCCAGCTCTGCTCACGCTGCTCTTCCAGCCTCACCATTTGCAGTCGCAGCCTGGGGCTGATGCTTGCTGGCTTTTAGAGGGATCCAAAGTTTGGGTGGGGATTTTCAGTGCCCTGCCTGTGCCTTTGTGCTTTGGCTGGAGTCTCCCCAGCCCTCCAGTCTCCCCAGCTCCTGTCCCAGGCAGCTGCAGTAGGGGAGGCAAAACGCTCCCGCTGGGTCGTGCTGCTCAGGGTGCCCCTGCAGCAGCACCCAAAGCACAGCCACAAGCAACAGTGAGACACAACTGAGCCACCACACTGCATCGGGGTGCAGCACCCCTGAGGGGGCAGCGCTCTGGCCTGTCCCCCTGTGCCCCCCCAGCCCTTGCAGAAGTGGGGCTCCAGGGCTTGTCAGTGGAACACAAAGCGCAGCCTTTGCCCAGAGAGATTCACACTCAACGTTGGGCTTTGCCACAGCTGAGGGCTCCTGAATACTGAACTGAACTGCTCACAGGCTGGTGCTGAGCTGCCACTGTGTATTTTGACTTACCCAAGGCCTACCAAAAGACTAGTTTGTGATTAAAGCCATGGATCAGCACTGACAACTGCCTGACTCCACATAAGGCCACTCAACACCCCAAGAACATGCCTGCAGCTTGTGGCAGCCCAGGGTAAGAGGAGCCCAGACTCTGTTGGCAAACAGATTTTCAAGGCTAGCTTGGTGAGATCTCTTCCTTTGGGATCCAGAGAACTTCCCAGAGCACCAGGAGAAGATGCTACTTGGGCAACCACAGGAACGTGGTGTGAATAGAAAGGGAAACCACAGGCAGCTTTATGGGTGCAACAGGGATCTGCATTCTTCCCCTGGGAATAAAAATCAGAAGCCAGAAGGTGATTTCAGACAGGCACCCACAGCTTACACCTGTGTGAGCGAAGGGATCACCCCTCTCTGGTCTCCATTAGCTCAAGCTGGGCTGAAGTCTCACTAAACAAAGTGAGGCTGTGCTGCCTTCTGAAATCCCCAAAGGAGGGAAAGTTTTAAAGGTCAAAAAGCCAAAGGCTGCCTCAGGCAGACGACAGCTTGCAGGCATCATCAGCCTGCCCTGGCACTGCAGCTGCATGCACTGGGGCAATAAAAGAGCTGGGCAGTCACTCCTGCACTGAGAGCCACGTCCCAAGGAAGGGAACAAACCCAACGTGAGCCCAGATAAGGCCAGCGCTGCCACACAGGGTGCAGCACTCCAGGGCAAGGAGAGGAGTAGCAGGCTGATTCCTGGGCTTAATCAAGAGCAAGACTTGCCCACAGGGAAAGCAAGGTCCTCCTGCTGCAGAACCCAGGAGTAAAATGCCTATGGCAAAGGGCAGAGCTGTCCCAGCAGCAATGCTGGTGGGGTCTGCAGCTGGGAAAAGCTGCAGAGCTGCTGTCAGCCACGGAATCATAGAATCACAGAATTGTAGGGGTTGGAAGGGACCTCAAGAGATCATGGGGTCCAACCCCCTGCCAAAGCAGCTCCCTAGGACATATCACTCAGATAGGTGTCCAGATGGGTCTTGAATCCCTCCAGAGAAGGAGACTCCACACCCCCTGGGCAGCCTATTCCACTGCTCTGTCACCCTCACTGGGGAAAAGTCCTTCCCCAGGTTGGTGTGGAACTCCCTGTGCTCCAACTTGCAGCCATTGCCCCTTGTCCTGTCCCCACAGACACTGANGGAGCCCAGCACTGGACACAACACTCCAGCTGGGGCCTGACCAGGGCAGAGCAGAGTAGAGGGGCAGAGTAAAAAGAGGAAACTGGTGCATCTCCAGCTGAGCCACGCTTGGACCCCCAGCAGCCCCGAGGTGCAGCTGGCTTTCCCTGCGGCAGCCTGCTGGAGCCAGGCAGAGCTGGCAGCGTGCCGCCAGTGCCGGGGCAGCCGCTGCGGGGGTGGGCAGCCCGCCGAGGCCGTATGCCACGCTTGTCGCCGTACCAGGAACAGGCGCTTCCCGGGCCCCGCCACGGGACGTGCTGTTCCCAGCCGGGCAGCCCCAGAGCTCGGTTGCCTGGCAGGAGCTTGGGATGTGCTGGAGGCAACGAGCCAGGAAGCAGCCATGGGATTTTCTGCAGAAGAAACCCTCTCCAGGCAGCAGAAACCCTCTCCCGGCAGCAGAAACCCTCTCCAGGCAGCAAAAACCCTCTCCAGGCAGCAGGAACCCTCCCACAGAATCATAGAATCGTAGGGGTTGGAAGGGACCTCAAGAGATCATCGGGTCCAACCCCCTGCCAAAGCAGCTCCCTATCTCATATTACATAGATAGGCATCCAGACGAGACTTGAATATCTCCAGAGAAGGAGACTCCACCACTCTCCAGGCAGTAGAAACCCTCTCCCAGCAGCAGAAACCCTCTCCAGTCAGCAGAAACCCTCTCCAGGCAGCAGGAACCCTCTCCAGGCAGCAGAAACCCTCTCCAGGCAGCAGGAACCCTCTCCCAGCAGCAGAAACCCTCTCCCAGCATCAGAAACCCTCTCCCAGCAGTAGAAACCCTCTCCAGGCATCAGAAACCCTCTCCCAGCAGTAGAAACCCTCTCCAGGCAGCAGAAACCCTCTCCCAGCAGTAGAAACCCTCTCCAGGCAGCAGAAACCCTCTCCCAGCAGCACCCACTAGACCTGGAGCGGGCAATAGCACCCGCCAGCTCCTGCGCTGCTGCAGCGCCCTGCGTGCAACCTTGCTCACCCAGGGGCATGAACACGCGTTGAGTGGTGGGAAGCAAGCAGGCAAAACCCCCCCAGGCAGTGGAGGGATCACAGAATCACAGAGCTGTAGGGGTTGGAAGGGACCTGGAGAGCTCCTGGGGTCCAACCCCCTGCCAAAGCAGCTCCCAGCTCATACTGCACAGGTCGGTGTCCAGACGGGGCTGGAATCTCTCCAGAGAAGGAGACTCCACACCCCCTGGGCAGCCTGTCCCAGGGCTCCCTCACCCTCACTGGGGAAAAGTTCTTCCCCAGGTTGGTGTGGAACTCCCTGTGCTCCAGTTTGCAGCCATTGCCCCTTGTCCTGTCCCCACAGACACTGAAAAGGGGCTGGCCAATTCCCCCTGCATCCCATGCCTGAGATATTGATAAACACTAATTAGGTCCCCCCTGAGTCTCCTTCTCTCCAGGCTGAACAGCCCCAGCTCACTCAGCCTGTCCTCACAGGGGAGATGCTCCAGGCCCTTCAGCATCTCCATAGCCCTTCTCTGGACTCTCTCCAGGAGATCCCTGTCTGTTTGATCCCAGGGAGCCCAGCACTGGACACAACACTCCAGGTGGGGCCTGCCCAGGGCAGAGCAGAGGGGGAGGATCCCCTCCTGTGACCTGCTGCCCACACTCCCCCTGATGCCCCCAGGATCCCATTGTCTCTCTCAGCCCCCAGGGCACACTGCTGGCTCATGGTCACCCTGTCATCAACCAGCACCCCCAGGTCCTTCTCCACAGAGCTCCTCTCCAGCAGGTCACCCCCCAGCCTGTACTGATACAGACAGTTATTCCTCCCCAGGATCTTTCTTGTGCCTTTCTAAACCCCATTTTGGCTGGAAAACAACCTCCAGAGCTGCATCTCCCAGTTCCTGTGGAGCACAAGCAGCATGAGCAGGCCAGGCAGCATGCTGATGTTTCAGGGGTTTGGAGGTCTTTTTAAGTAGTCCTCCTTAGATCACAAACCCCATTTGTGAGTCCCACCACCACGTTGCAGTCTGGGTTTGAGCTGGGTACCAGCTTTTTATTGCTTCTGCTTTTTTAGGTATAATTCAGGAGAGATTGTTGCAGAACAGACCTGATTCAACGAGACCTGGTGGTCATGGAAAGAATGAGCTTTAATCTTACTTCCTTCACCTCTTACTCAATTCCTTCCCTATTCACAGTGGATTTCTCTCTGCTTCACTTGTATGGGAACTGACTTCTTTGCTTTAAATCCAGAGGTGGGCCAGGTTTCTGTTTCCCTGTACAAAGCCTAGCACAGTTCCTGTTTTCCTGGCCCATTTTACCAAGGCACATTCTTCGTTCCAGCCATTATCCAGTCTGACCTCCCACAGCTGCACCAGCCAAGTGTTGAAAAGCACCCTCTTTACAGATATTAATCTGTTTTCCAACAGCCTCTAGCTTTACCTAAAGACTGGGTCAAGCTTCATACAGGCTCCTGTGGTTGCCATGCTTGTCCCCAGATTACTAGGCCTTGTACTGCTTCAGCAGGCCCAGATTTCAGAGCAGGGCACAGACACAGATTTGGAGCTGCTCACTCCAGATTCACAGTGGTAGAAAAGGGTAAGTCTTGCCCTAAGGTTTGCAAAGGTCCAAGACCCCCTGAAGATGCTGCACCTGAGCTAGGCTGTGAAAAATCAGGACTGTGGGCCAGGTCTGCTTCAACCATAGAGCAGCCTTCTCCTACAACTAGGTTCAGAGATCACTAAGTTAGCTTCCAGCCTCATTTTGATCTCTTCAAAAGAAAAATAGTTTTAATTAGCATTAATTATGGCTGTTACCTGTTACATTCCAGTGCCTGGGACCTCCAGCTACATTTAATAGTGGATTAAACTGAACGTGGTGTCTTTAACACCTTGAGGCTGACACCACAAACCTGGCTGTCTCAGGGAACAGTCCCCCACTCCCCCACAACCTCCAAGTTGATGCTATTTGTTTGTATTTCATAAAATCACCCATGAATACCATGCTCTGAGCACATGGAACCAGGGGAAACAACTTCCAGCTTTGGGTAAATACAGAAAGACATCGACTTCCTCACGCTCCAGTGAACAAGCCTTTCCTCCAGCCAAAACAAAGGGAACTACACTTCTGAGCACAGGTAGGTACAAGCACCCTCACTGATAAAACACTGCCACTTAGAAACAAGAGATAGGAAGGCAAATCTCAGCTTTACATGAGACATAGAATCATAGAATGGTCTGGGTTGGAAGGGACCCCAAGGATCATAGAGCTCCAACCCCCCTGCCACAGGCAGGGACACCAACCTCCAGGCCTGGAGCTACACAAGGTTGCCCAGGGCCCCAGCCAACCTGGCCTGGAACACCCCCAGGGACGGGGCACCCACCCCCTCTCTGGGCAGCCTGTTCCAGCCCCTCACCACTCTCTCTGTAAAGAACTTCCCCCTAATATCTAATCTAACCCTTCCTTCCTTTAGCTTTAATCCATCCCCCTTGTCCTGCCATTATCTGCCCTTTTAAAAAGCTGAATCCCCTCCTGCTTATCAGCTCCCTTCAGGGACTGGCAGGCTGCAATGAGGTCCCCCCACAGCCTTCTCTTCTCCAGGCTGACCCAGCCCAGCTCCCTCAGCCTCTCTTTGTAGGGCAGCTGCTCCAGCCCTCTGAGCATCCTCGTGGCTCCTCTGACCCCTCTCCAACAGCCCCACATCTCTCTTGTATTGGGGGCCCAGCTCTGGACACAGGACTCCAGCTGGGGCCTCAGGAGGGCAGAGCAGAGAGGGACAATCCCCTCCCTGTCCCTGCTGCCACCCCTCTGCTGATGGAGCCCAGGATCCCATTGGCCTTGCCAGCTGCCAGAGCCACTGCTGCCTCATGTTCAGTCTCTCACCCACCACAATCCCCAAGTCCTTCTCAGCAGGGCTGCTCTCCAGCAGCTCTTCTCCCAGTCTGTATCTCTGGCTGGGATTCCTCCAGCCCCAGTGCAGCCCCTGACCCTTGGCAGTGTTGAACCTCATTAGGTTCCCCTCTCCCATCTTTCCAGCCTGTCCAGATCCCTCTGGATGGAGGGATGTGGGGCCCTAGCTGTGCATTTCAGGTCTGAAAGTAAATAAGCACCCTTGGGGTTTAGGAATGGAAACAGCAGGGCTGGAATTCAAGAGATGAGCCCAGTAGAATATATGGGGCCCAGTTTGGTAAAGTATCAGGTAAGTAGCAGAGAAATACTGACCAGCCAAGGAAAAGCACGCTTGCTTACAGGCACTGAACATGAAGATTGGGAAGAAAAGCCCTAGATCTTCCTCTAAATTCAAGTATTTCACAGTCAGGGAGGAGAGGAGAAGAGAGAAGCAAACAAATAAACCAGACAGAGTGTTGTAGGTTTTTGTTTTTATAGAATTTTTACAATATATTTCTCTTCATTTGCATATTTTTACCCACAGCTGTAGCTTTCTTTTTTTTACATGTTGAACTGAAGTGGAATAAATCTAAAGGTTTGATATACTTTCAACAACTGATTAAAAATTGCAAAGTAGGAAACCCGTAAGAAAAGAAATTATAAAACTCTTTTAAAGTGTTTAATGAAAGCAAGTCAAATGGATCAGTAGGAACAATAGGGTTTGTTTTAAACATAGGTGATTCAGGCAGGATAACTTGTTGTGGGGTGTTTTTTATGTGTGTGTGTGTGTTTAATATTAGGCACATTTTCATCAGCATACCTGTTCTCCAGACAGTTTTATAGTATCATCTGCATCCACTTGGAACTGCTGCAGGACTTTCCAAACATGACTAGATTATGAATATTCATTACTGGTATTAGCTTCCTCTTTCCTTAAAACTAGCAAGAAGAAAAAAAAAAATTAAAAAAAGAAAATAAATCAGTGTTTCTTGTCTCTTAAAAAATCTGTTAATGAATGATTGAGTTGTAAGGCAGCAACAGATTCAGTGTCAACTCAGGTCACAGTCCTTCAGTTCCATCTAGTGGGTAGAAATTAGATTTAGTGGACACTGCTCCTAGACAGGCCCCTCAGGGCAAGATGACTGACTCATCAGTCAGGCCAGTTACTGCTGGTAGAGTAAGTTAAGCTAGTAAGGAACACTGGCCATTCCTATGTTATCCTTGCAGCCTCATGTCTTCACACAGAAAGCAAAAGGACAGTCCAACAGGGGGAAAAAAGTAATGACAGCTTCTATGAATGGTTTATTTACAGTCTTCATCCCTGAAAAAAGCCGTCTCTGACTGTATGAGGCAGCTCTCAGCAGCACGCTGCACACCTTCCCATCAGCAGCATGCTGCATGCCTTCCCAGCAGCCCATCAGAGATCCTCCACTGCTCAGCCACGGCTCCACACTGAGGTGTTGAACACAAGTCCTGCTGCCCAAGAGCAACTGGGAAGTGCTCACCTGTCCCATGGACACAGCTCCCTGCAGAATGTCTCATGTTGGTGGAGCAGCTCCCCAGGCCCAGGATGTGTTCGTGCTGTTGGGAAGTGTGAAACAGTTGGTTCCTGAGGGATCTCAGACACCCCTGCAGTGAGGCTGTAAACCCAAATATGTTGCTCTGATGTGGGAACAAACTGATCCAGGCTTTAAAGACATGCCACAACTTTGATAATTCCCTTCCCATGGTGATCTCATTCTGGATGGAAGGAGGGCTTCAACCTTCAGTGGAGTACACTCAAGGAGGGCCTTCAGAGCAGTATCTGCCTCCTTTCAGTCTCTGATGAACAGTATGGTTTTCCTGAATTCTGGCCCTCTCATTCCATTCCTCAGGCAGTTGCTTCAGCATCCTGCTTCTTGGTCTTCAGTTGGCTTTCAGGCAGAACAATCACCTTCTGATTCAAGCTCTTCCCCTGAAGAAGCATTCACTTTGCACTCACCTGGCTGAACAGAGGCCAAAACACCTTTAACTACAGGGCTAGAGGCCATCCAAAAAAAAAATCAAAAGGGGGGGGATGTATTACTATGTGTTCCCTCTCAGAGGGAGAGATTGGATCACCCTCAAAATTCCAGCCCCAGCCAAGAAGATCATCAATTCAGAGGCCATCCCCAAAGCAGTGCCCCATGCACGCTCCTGCTCAGGCACCACTCCACCTTTGGAGCTGCAAGGTGAAGCAGCATGTTCCTTCTGCAGAGCCACTGCCCTTACACAACTTGCCTTTAGTTACTACTGAAGCTTTTGGTTGCCTTTTGTGTTTTGTTTTGAGGTGAGGAAGGGAAGAATATAGTTGGTATAAAAAGTTCTCTGAGTTCCTACTTGACAAGATCAGCTCTTCATACTGTATATGGATACAAAACACACCCCTGAAGCCTTTTACATTCTTTTTTAACTCTCTGGAAAGGGAATAACCAGTGTAGTTGAGTAGGAAGAAAGCCAATTTATTTCAGCATAGGTCTGCAATTCATTCCATGTTCACTAAGAGTGATGCAGTTATTGCTCTATAAGGTAAGACTGGATTGATCGTTGACCCCCCACCCTGAGTGCAGAGAGTCCAGGTTCCCAACACTGCCCACAGTGACCTCCTCAGCCACTAGTGCTGAAATAATTAAAAGAAAAAAAAGCCTTTTGAATAATTTCCTGTAAAGATGTGATCTTCAAGAAACATGGAAGTTCCTCAGTTCTTCATATAAACACTGCTTTGTGAATCACAGAATCACAGGGGTTGGAAGGGACCTCGAGAGCTCATCGGGTCCAACCCCCTGTCAAAGCAGCTCCCCAGCTCATATTGCACAGATAGAATAGAGGCCAGCCTTTGCTCTCTGCAATATAATAGTGGATTATTTAGAATAACACATTGGACATAAATTAAGAGAAGAATAGATAACCCAGCTGATTGAATCAGAGAACAGGAGAAACATGAATCTCTTGCGTGAGGATGCTCTGAAATTGGAATCCTTTAACTGCTATGCAAGTCACCCAGAATTTGTTTGACAACCTGTAGTTTAGTGAGAATGAAAGTTCTTTTCCTTGGGCAGTAGCCTTCAAAAGCAAAACACAACAGGATTCAAGTGTGGACCACTTCAAGCCCACCAACTTCTGGTTTTCCTCTTTCCCTTCAGTTACACAGACGCTGCTGACGGCACCGCTCTGAGGTCAGTGGTATTTTTCAAAGCTGTCACATTCCATCAATCAAGTTTCCTTGGGAGCAGATGATACCCACATGGGGCCTTCCATTACTTCAGCTACCTTCTTTCATTTACTTCCTCTGAATAAAAAAAACAACCATTGTTCTGTTTACTCTAACATGCTACAATAGGTGCATAATAACTGTAGGCGACGCATGAGTTACTTCAAGATGGGCTTTTGTCATTGAGGTGGGCTTTTACTTTTACAAATTCTACATCAAGGTGGAAGGAAGGAAGGCAGGCTGCAGAGTGCTCATACACTGAAGCTGAAGGAACTTTTCCTGAATGGAATTAAGATGTTTGTTCCAAGGTTACTATGGACAAACTACTCTATCCCATGCACTCCGGCCTGAGCCAGTATTAAACATTCCAGAAACTTGTTGATTTGTTTGGGTAGTTAATGGCAAGACTGATAGCAGCAATGTTTTTCAGGGCCTAGAGGACAGAAAAGAAAAATGAAGTCACATCAGAGATTCTCCCCAGTCCAAAACTCTAAATAAATCCTTGTAAAATAGGAATCAGGAAATAACCAGCCTGTTTCTACTACCTGGCCAACTCCTGGCAGTGCAGCAGTTGTGGGGCACCCAGGGAATTTCAGCAAGACAACTGCCCTTCCAGCTGCTGAAAGATCAACCCCCTTCCCTGATTTTCATTTTTGGGGAGTTGAGGGGTCAACTCAGTGAAACAGAGAGACCTGATCACACCCAACAGCCAGCTTGTGGCACATCACCTGGCTGTTAAAGGAGAAGAGCATTTGTGCATAGCTCTCACAAGCTTCAGGGGCCTGTCAAGGTGCTGTAAAGCCCAAGTACATCTGTGTCTATTTCATAAAACTCCACTGGGCAATCAGAAATTACTTGTTATTATCCCTGTCTGCCTGAGAAATCTCACAAACATCTCTGGGGTTGGGAAATCTTGTTACCTGTGCTGTGCAGCGATGAAGATGATCTTCAGTATTTAAGGCAAGCAAATACTCCTGTAGAGATCCAAGCTCCTGCAGCCAGAAAGCACACAATAAACACCAGTGATTGCACCAAAGATACCATCCTACTAATTAACATTAAAGCACTGATCATTATAGCAGTCCCCAAGTACCACAGGTACAACCAAGACTCTCCTGGACACAGTTTGTGACCACAGAAATCAGTTTGTTATGACCAGTTCACATGTCATGTTCAAAGATAACTCATGCAAAACCACATTCAGATACCTTCAAATTAATTATTAAATCAGCATTCCTTCTAGAATAAAGAGTGGCTTTAGGGCCTGCTGCCTTAATTGCATGAGGAAGAGTCATACTTAAGGTGCCACAATGGCTACAGCAACAGGATGCCCATTAGAATCTGCTACCAGCCTCCAAAAGAGGAGCAGTTATCTTGTTATCCTCCTGAAGTGTTTGATGGTTCTAAAGCTCTGATGAGTTTTGGCAAGATAAAGGCAAAAAAATCACATTTAGTTTAATCATTCCCAGCACTGGGGAAGAGGATAAAAGTACAGAAACTGCTTACAGTAACTCTGTTTTCTGTAACAAAGAAGAGTTCTGCAAGTGCACGGTGAAGAGGAAGGAGAATACTAGGCTTGGTCATGTCATGACATAAGTTGTTTTCCATATGGGTGAAAAGCTGCCAAAGTGGCTTCAGCAAGGTGAGGTCACAGTCCCTGAAAAAAAAAAACCACACAAAGATTTAAATGAAGTAGTGAGAAACCACAATCTGATGCCTGTTTCCAGGAGAAAACAGCCCAAACCCTCAAACTTAAGAGGACAAAAACCATAGAGTTTGGAGAGTCAGATGCAGGAATGAAGAAACACAAATCAAATCTAAGTTCAGTCAGGTGTTTCAGCACAAAGAATTTCATTCTGAATCACTAGAGAAAACCTCATACCCATCAATATGTCTAAATGATGCTTCTAAAATTGAGCAGCCTCCTGAAACAAGGAATTTAAAATATATATATAAATGCCTTTGCTAAGTGCTCTAAGCTCTGCTGCTTGGAATTCTGCAGTACTGAACTAGAGCACTGGGCAGGTGATGTCCTGGTTTCAAGCAGACAGACAAAAATGGATCTATAGCTTTACATTTCCAAGACCAGCCTCCTTCCTACTCCTGAGTTAAAGCTAGCTAACCCAAACATCACTCATCATTACAGATGAGATGATAAACATTGGTCAGTAGAGGATAAAGAGGGAAACTCAATTTCAGAATCTATCATGGGATTAACAGAAGAAAAATGTAAATAACCTACACACAACAGAGATTTGATCTTTTAGCAATTAAATTTGTTGCCTACATGACAAATCAGACATTTCCTGATTAAAAAAAAAAACCAAAATAAGTTAAAGGAACTTGAAAAGATAAAGTATTAGTGATTGCAAGTAAAGCCAAGCCTAGGTTTTTAGGCTTGGATGCAGATCAGTGTGCATAATATTTGCAAAGTCTCAAGCAATGGTTCTATGGAATTATCCATTTTAGTGCTATTTATGAACATACTTTTTGACTTCTCTTTATCAAGATAAGCTAGTTGTACCAATTATTTTCATGGTGTTGCTGGTCAGCACTTCTGTTGAGATGGCTGTGACTACAGTGAGTTGCACATCACTATAAGAACACAGCATTTTCTTCAAAGTGTCTTTCTGTAAGAAACACCCATGCCATGCACACTAAGCATTAGCATACCTTTCCCTTCTGAAAACTCAGCTCCTGGCTTTGCAGTGGTACAGCTATAAATAGTAACTTTAATTTACTACATAAAAGAATCAGTTGATCATTTCACCCTAGAAGGAAAGGAGCCATCCAGAGGGACCTTGACAGGCTGGAAAGATGGGACAGGGGAACCTAATGAGGTTCAACACTGCCAAGGGTCAGGGGCTGCACTGGGGCTGGAGGAATCCCAGCCACAGATACAGACTGGGAGAAGAGCTGCTGGAGAGCAGCCCTGCTGAGAAGGACTTGGGGATTGTGGTGGGGGAGAGACTGAACATGAGGCAGCAGTGGCTCTGGCAGCTGGCAAGGCCAATGGGATCCTGGGCTCCATCAGCAGAGGGGTGGCAGCAGGGACAGGGAGGGGATTGTCCCTCTCTGCTCTGCCCTCCTGAGGCCCCAGCTGGAGTCCTGTGTCCAGAGCTGGGGCCCCCAATACAAGAGAGATGTGGGGCTGTTGGAGAGGGGTCAGAGGAGCCACGAGGATGCTCAGAGGGCTGGAGCAGCTGCCCTACAAAGAGAGGCTGAGGGAGCTGGGCTGGGTCAGCCTGG
>VZTU01024007.1:82261-112558 GCA_013400835.1 Zapornia atra
CCCTGCCTGTGGCAGGGGGGTTGGAGCTCTGTGACCCTTGGGGTCCCTTCCAACCCAGACCATTCTATGATTCTATGATTTCACCAGATTATTATTCAGTTCTCAATGATGAAGTACAACTAATGCAAAGAGAATCCATTTCTAGGAAATTAATTGGCATCTGGTTTTTTTGTTATGGTTTCAGGGTTTTTTATTTAACAACCAAAAAGAGAGAATGTTTTCCAAAACATTTCCTTATAAGAGCTTATAACGACCTCTAATAACTTGGCTCTCAAGGGACTGTGAAATCCACCTGATATTTAGAATGCCTACTTCCAATAATGGTTTTCTGGCTTCAGAATAATCTCAGCTTAAGACACTTCCTCCTCCTGCCCCTTGCCTTTTGGTGGACAACACAGGCTCTGTGCTTACCTCTGAGTGCTGCACTGCACTATCTTCAAGAGCAAGTGGATTGCCTTCAAGCGCTGGTGACCAGTCTGACGGCACGCTACCCCAACCTGCCATTCCCAAATCTTCTCCAGTGGGAGGTGAGGAACTACCCTTTCCTCAGACAGCATCTGCTTTAGTATTTCAAAACCTGGGGGGAAAATAAGAATTAGAAATTAAATAAGGGGGTCAATAACATCATCATCATCCAGCTGTTACTTTTGTTGGGTCTCATTCTGTTCCAATGCTCAGTGTGCTCTGCTCCATATGCCAGGCACTGCTCCAGTGAGCAAGAAATCCCAAATTAAAATACCAAACAGAAAGCTGAGAAAATTCTAGATTCTATCCTGACACCACAAGACTTTGCTGGGGCAAAACTTTGATTAAAAATTAGACAGAATCCTATCTGACTGAGGGAAACAAACCCACAGATCCTCATGATGGTGTGATATGCAGTAGAGTTTTGCTGACTGGAAATCCTCCAACAGCCTCAATTTCCTAACAAATATTGAAGCTCTACAATAAACTAACAAAACCTATCATGCTATATCTAGAAATCAGGTGCTGAACCAGCCTATTTTCAGGGATAAGTACTTTTTATAAGCACAATTAGAATTATTTCTGTTTCAAATGATGGCACCTCGGAGCTCTTACTAAATCCCATGTGTAATTACTGTCATATAATGAGACTCTGAATACAAATTACATTATTCTAATTGGCAATCTCCAGGGTTCTGTGAAGTTTTTGGTATTTCTAGCATGATGTCCCAGCAAATCAGAAACATTAGTCAAGTTTTAACTTGAACAAACTAACCACATCATTTCCAACATTGGTGAAAGCAAATTCTAAATTGAGAGAGAGAACCATAAGTCTGTCAAAGTAACTCCAAAATTCCTTTCAGATCCATCCTGAGCTGTGCTTACCTGTCTGGAACCTTCCAAGATGCCCAGCTGTCACTGTAAACTTATAACCCCACTCTGTGTTACTCATGTCAGAGGTGAATCGGTAATAGAGTGTGTCTCCTGTGTACAAGGGAAGGAGAGAAATCCACATAAGCCAACCTTCTGAGTTAGTTTTGTTGTCACAAATGCAATCAAACAAGCAGTTTGTCATTAAAATAAATTAACCATGTCCCTAAGTGCTCACATATGTTCTAAATAATGTGAACACACTCACATGTGTTCTAAATCCCTCCAGGATGAGGACCCACCACTTCCCTGAGCAGCCTATTCCATGGACAAAGCTTTCTGTGAAGACACTCTTCCTAATCTCCAAGTAAACCTCTCCTGGCACAACTTGAGCCTGTTTCCTCTTGTCCTGTTGCTTGTTAGTTGGGAGAAGAGACTAACCCCCTCCTGGCTACACCCTCCCCCTTCCATGGAGGTGTAGAGAGTTATCAGGTCTCCCCTCAGCCTCCTCCAGACTAAACCCCCACCCCAGATCCATGAGAATGATTTCCCCTGTATAAAGGTACCTGTAAGGACAATGCCTCTTAAGTTTTTGTCAACTATATAGAGAAAAGGGAGTTACAGACACCCTACACCTTACACAGGTAGGCTTCACTTCTTCATTTGTGTTAGAGATCAATTATGAATTAGGAAAAAAGAACCTCTAAGACTGGCAGCCAAGTCCACAGTCAATTATGCAAAATGCAATTAGGGAAAAAAAAACAACCCCACACCCTGGTGAAATTCAAGTCACACTGTTCCTACAGGTCAGAAAAATAAATCAAACTGCAGAATTCTGCTGCTCTAGGGAATGAAAACTAAATTAAACTTCACCACCAGCATCTGGGAAGCTCTAGATGCTACAGAGACAAGAAGTTTCTTGAGTGTTCCACTGCCTGATTGCCAAATGGTTGAGAGGTTTTGACAGTCCTTCCACTTTTAAGTGGTTTACCTGCAAGGCTAAACAAAACATCTCCTTTCCTAGCATGCTTTGTAATATTAGATCTGGTTCAAACTTAGAATCTGTGCCATGAAAAAAATACTGCTGGCCTGGGAAAAGCAGGCTGGTTTTCACCAGGAAGCAGAATTTTCAAGATTTCAAGGGGAAAAAAGGATTTTGAAAGTGTTAGGACTTAAAATACCACAACAAAATAACCCAACCCCCCCAGAAAAGGACAAGAACAAAAAACCCCATCCCCTTTCTCATAATCAAAGAGTGGCATTGCTCTCCCCTACTCCTCAGAGGCTTGAGGAAGCCCTGCCACTGAATGAAAAGCCCACAAGCCTTCAACTCCCTGGTTTTAGCTAAAGCCTGCTGAGGGAAATCAAGTACCCTAATCTGGACAACCTTGGCTAGAAGTGGAGTTTCCTGAGGTGAAACTCAAGTTTCCCAGCCAAGGCTGCTCCAAAACAATGGGCCTCAAAGTTGAGTATCCTGGGTGGAAAAGGAGACCAGAAAGAAGTCCATAAAAATCAACAATATTTCTACAAAGCAGGCATTGATTTCTATTTAGCCCTTGTAACCCAAGCTGCTTTGCTAAGAAACTTCCTAAACCTATTTCCAGCCACTGAGAAGTCAAAAAGCTTCCTGCAGTGCCACAGAGTTCAGTGGGTTAAAGCAACTTCCTAAGAAACATGAGACCACGTGGCCCTTCAGCTCACTGACATCTAATACAACAGTATCAAAAACCTGATTAAAGAGCACAGACTGAAGCTGTCCATCAAATCACTTGATTTTAAAGTTTTCAGCTCTGCAACAAGTGGAGACAAGGCACTGGCACATGCTGTTTGCTCTGAGCACTAGTACAGCACACAGGCAGGAGATAAGCCTATCTCTGTTGGGTTTGTTTTGGTTGGTTTTGGCTTTTTTCAACGTGCTTCCTGTGGAAAGTAAGACAAGGCAGAAACAATGTGAGTATGGTGCAGAACAAGGACTGGGTTGGAAGAGAATCAAGATCAAAATTTCTTTCCAGTAGCTTTGAACCCAGAAGAAAGAAAAATAAAGAAGGTCAAGTATCAGAACAGCAGATAAGGCTGCTGGGAAGAAACAAATGCAGGAGCAGCACGTCAGAGCAAACAGCTTAGGACACAGAAAGGATTTCCCCCCTCCACCTCTCTCAGGAACATTTAACTATCATCTGCCAGCAGTGTGTCTCAGGAGTCCTGGGGACTGTGCATTTGCAATGCCCTGTGCCTCTGCACTGGAAAACACCATGTATTCACCTGGAAGCTCAAAATCGTTCCATTTCTGTGGAGACCCACTGAAGCTGTGCCGATCCTGCTGGAAGTCACTGCTGCTGGACACGAGCAGCTCATCACAGCCTTCTTCTGTGTTACACTGAGAGTCAAACTTGACTGAGAGGTAGATAGCACCAGGAATGTGAACTTTATCCTGAGAAATAAACACACAATCTTGGTATTCTCTAGATTACCATGAAGCCACTTTCACCACACACACAAGGGAGATGGAACAAATAGTGCAGCATCTCCATGGGAAAAACACCACACAAAACTTTAGCTATTTTTATCAGGAGCTAATTTAACAAGTGTAAAGCATGGTCTGTTGTTTGCATTAGCTGTTAACAGTGTAAAAATTAGCTGCTAGCAATGGTTTGGGTTTTTTAAAAGCTGTAATCGGTGCTGTCATTGATCTCATTGAAAGAACTTAAAGGTTTGTATGCATTTTAAGAATAAAACTCCAAAGAGACAGAGCTGCAATGAAGTTAACAAGCCCAAGACTGCCCAGAGGTAATAATTACTTAGCTAACTATAGTTTAAACAAAAAAAAAACAACCCCAAGAGAAGAAAAATCAGAAACTGTGTCAGGAGAAGTTAGTCTAAACTGAGGTCAAAATAAAGAAACAAAACCCCACTCCACTTGTAGCTTTTGCCTAAGGGCACAAGGAAGCAACAAGCCAAGCAGAACTGATCTCTGGATCATAGAATCATAGACTGGTCTGGGTTGGAAGGGACCCCAAGGATCACAGAGCTCCAACCCCCCTGCCACAGGCAGGGCCACCAACCTCCAGGCCTGGAGCTACACAAGGTTGCCCAGGGCCCCGCCCAGGATGAAAGGGCAGAAACTCATTAAGGCCCTAAAACCAATTAGGTATACGATCAGCTTTAAACACACACACAGAGTAAAACCATTTGTCATGTGGTTGAATTAGGATGACATTCCAAGTGCCTCACTGAGCAGGTTTCTTACAGGGCAAAGGCTCCTCAGTCATTTGGCCTCTTCAAAAGCAAGCCTGAAGGGGATGTTTTGAGGTGCTTCAGACACACAAACCCCACAGGTACATACACAGAGCATTAATATCTGCCAATTAGCCTTGAAGTGATGTAAATCCAGAGGCCTGTCATAAGGGTATAGCTTACCTCAAAGTTAGTATTGTTGTTGTAAGGATGTTTCGATTCGCGCATCTGGACTGCCATGCCAGGCTCCTCCATGAACTGGCAAGCTGTCAGGGCCATTGTTCCAAGCATGCTCTCCTTGCAGCCATGCAGTACTTTCTGTAAAATCTAGGGAGAAGCACCACATCCTGTAAATGGGTTTGCTATCAAAACAGCCACCTCACGTGCTGATTGACAGGAGAGTCGTTTCTAGCCACACGTTTCAAGCAGAGAGTGGCACTGCTGGCAAGAAACCAGAGTCATAAATGGTGCCTGCAGGTGTCATTGCCATAAGAGCAGGAGATTTTACTCTGTCCTTGGTTCCAGAGCTTTCAGAATTTGTCTGATAAAAGTAATGAGAACTACTACCTACAACTCTTCCCACAAACGCTGAGAGCAAGGCTAATCCATAAAGTATTTAACAGAACAAGTCATGTTTTGGCCTTCAAAATATACAACTCCATACACACAAAGGAAGGATTAAGCATCAGTTAAGTGGCTGCAGTGTTTGAAAGCACTAGAGGCAAGAGTGGCATCTTTAAAAATACAACTGAATGCCATTTCATTTATCATGACACACTAAATGGTCATTCAGAACCACCTCAGTCTCCACTTTCTCTGTCTGTTGTTTGCAGAAAGGCTTCTAATGAGGAATGCTGCTACTCAAGGCTGTTTACAGGTCATTATAGCAGCCTATTGCAGCTCTTCTGCAATTGTCTAATTCCTTCTATAAAACAGGATGCAAACTCAGACCAAACAGTTCATCTCCACATCTTCCAGAAATGGATTTTTTGGAGGAAAGCAGTTTAAAAACAAAAGCAGTATGGAGCACAGTTCCCTGAATACATTCTTTACCTCTACACACTTACAGAACAACCCTGAGACAAAGGCTATGGCTTTGTGTTTAATATGCTTGAGCAGATTTTTATTGTATCAGTTCATCCTGTCATTTTCTGCACCTATATAAACACCCTGCAGCAACAATTTCCATGACATACTGTGTTGAGAACCAGTTCTTTGGGTTTGTTTTGGACCTGCCACTTAACTACCTTAACGTGACACTCCTTTGTTTCCTGACTGGGAGGGCTGATGAATAATACCTGCTGTTTAAACTTTTCTATGCTGCTTACTGTTTTAAAACTGCAGAGAAGGAGGAACAGGCTGTTTCATTTTTCCTCCTCCCACTTTGTCCCCACAGGGCAAAGATCTGGGATGAAGAAAACTAGTTGGTTCCTCATACTGATGCTGTTCCAGGGCTATAATAATAGTATATAATAATAATTCCTGCCATTATTCTCCAGACTTCTTCCAGTTGCCCTGCCTCTTCTGTTTCTTTTCTGGTTTTTAAAAAGGGAGTCAGGTCATGTAGTCCAGAGTAGAGCATGCCATTGGTTCAGTGGTATACCCATGCCTTCTGTTTTTCATTCCCTCCTTGAAGACACCCAGCACTTGGTTTGCTATGACTGCTGTGAAGCACTGAGCTGACATTTGCATGACAACATTCTATTATAACCTTAAGATCACTTCCCCCACGGCAGTCAGCCCATGAATGGAGTAGCAGGTATTACAACACACACATTGAAACTGAACAAAAAAGCAGCTTTCAAAAGGGACTGCCTATTTTCCTAATTTCTCTGGAAGATTTATTTTCCCACACAGCTCCTTTGTCACTGAAAGACTTGTCCCCACAGAGCCAGTTTTTCCATTTGCTGTTAAGAAAAATCAGTGCATTAAGACACTGACAGATTCCAACTGCTTTTTCCAGGACTCATTTAAATAGCTGAGGTTCAATGTAGTTGAAAAACAAGTATTTTTGTTAACTCAGAGCCTCACAGCACATAGGCACAGGGGTTTGTTGACATGCACAAGTGAAATCCACTTACTTTTTCCCATAACTGCTTTTCCTCTAGCTGCATGAGCATGTCCAGTATGTATGTCATATGGGCTGGGCCACTAAGATCTAGGATTTCCTCATTTATTGCCACATCATCTGGCCACTCTGCTAACAAGGATGCCAGCACATGCCTGGCATAAAGAACAGCAGTTGCCTCATTGACACAATACAGGTAATCCCTCACAGCTTTTTTACTTCTGGAGTCCAGCTCCTTGTGCAAGAGGATTGAGCTCTTGGTGCGGCGTTGCTTGGCATAACTCAGCTGCAGATCACTCTCTGTGTTGGTTATCAGCTTCTGGGCGACTGGATTGGTTTCTTCTGTTGCTTTATCACTGAGGGCAGGCTTGGACTGCAAAAATAAAGCACAAGTTGGGAAAAAAAACAGGCTCTCAAGGATTTATTTCAGTTGGTTAGGTGATCAGGAGCTGGATTTACAAATGAATGTGTCTTTTACATGCTGAGAAGCAGATGTATCAAAGAACACAGAGGTGTGATAGCTACAGTTACCTACAGGGACAGAGCTCCTCAAAAACACTGTCAATGTCAACAGACTCACTATACATGGATGCATTCCTGACTAGCAAAACCAGCAGCCAGAGTTCTAACCAGAGCATAGAGCTATGATGACCTTCAGAGGTAAAGAACCACAGAACCATGTGTTGATGATACAGAATGAGGTAAAATTGGGAGGGACTTTTGGAGATAATTCAGTCCAAATCTGACTTAAAGCTGAGCCATCTCCAAAAATCAAGCCTTGTTCAGTTAAGTTTGGAGAATTTCCCAGGGGAGGGGGTGGGTGGGTAATATTCCCAGCTTCTGTGTAAGCTGTTGTAAGGCCTGTTTCTTCTTTATGATAAAGCTACTTCAGGAAGCCCTGATCCAGTTTAATATACAACTGTGCTGCTAATACCACACAGCCAGGAATCAGTACCCAAGAGAGCTGTGTGACTGTGCTGTTGAAGGCAAAACCTCAAGCTTGCAAGTATAGCATCTACCTTACAGGACAAATTCATTGCTTCCTTGTTCTGCTCAAATTACTGCAAGACAACAATAATAGGCTAAAGCAGTAACACTTGGGCATAAGCTTACAGTGAGGCCCCAGCTGGAGTCCTGTGTCCAGAGCTGGGCCCCCAATACAAGAGAGATGTGGGGCTGTTGGAGAGGGGTCAGAGGAGCCACGAGGATGCTCAGAGGGCTGGAGCAGCTGCCCTACAAAGAGAGGCTGAGGGAGCTGGGCTGGGTCAGCCTGGAGAAGAGAAGGCTGTGGGGGGACCTCATTGCAGCCTGCCAGTCCCTGAAGGGAGCTTATCAGCAGGAGGGGATTCAGCTTTTTAAAAGGGCAGATAATGGCAGGACAAGGGGGATGGATTAAAGCTAAAGGAAGGAAGGGTTAGATTAGATATTAGGGGGAAGTTCTTTCCAGAGAGAGTGGTGAGGGGCTGGAACAGGCTGCCCAGAGAGGGGGTGGGTGCCCCGTCCCTGGGGGTGTTGAAGGCCAGGTTGGATGGGGCCCTGGGCAACCTTGTGTAGCTCCAGGCCTGGAGGTTGGTGTCCCTGCCTGTGTCAGGGGGTTGGAGCTCTGTGATCCTTGGGGTCCCTTTCAACCTAGACCACTCTATGAGTCTATGATTCTATGATTAGATACAATCTCTGGTACAAGGAGATGAAGTTACAGTGTGCAATCACAGTTTGCTCTCCTGACCTGAGAACCAAGTTATCTTACTTCCTTAAGGAAAAAACTACCAGGAATAAATACTTGCTTCTTGTAGTACCTCCTCACTCATTTTGACATAAAACATTAAGACCTGATTATTTCAGGTGTTTAAAACCACCCCCCAAATAGCATCAGGCTTGATGTTACTAACCAAACCTGTAGTTATTCAATGCCACAATTACTTCACTACTCCTTTTTGTTGAGACACACATACCAAACAGGGTAAGATGATCATATCTGTATCTACTGCTTTGGAACTCTGCTCCTCCAGCCTCAACCTCTTGCTGGGCTGCCATTTCTGAGCCAGTGTTCGAATCCTCTCATCTGTTGTTATCACATCCCCATCAAACCTTAGAAGATGCAAAAGAAAACACAAAACCACCAACACAAGTGTGTTTTGAAAGTGATGCAAATTCAATTAGCTCAACTTAAACTCAAGCTCATCCTTCCTGTTTAAGAAGGATGCATTACACTCTACCTATTTTAGCATTTTATGTTAACTAGCTTTCCTGTTGGCAAATGTTTGAGCTGCTCCATGTGAGAACACAATGGCTCCAGGACATGTTTGGATTACTAGAAGCCACATGTACACTCTTCATTCTCAGGATCATTTAGAGACATAGTAGATCTTCATATGGGAGTTAAGAGACAGGCAATGTATTTCAGAAGATGGTGACATGTTTCCATAAATACAACTTAGGAGGAGTTTATTTCTTTCCATTTTCACACATGAAAACCAACTCACATCCTTGGAACAATTTCTATTTGGCACCTATTAGATTTTAGGTTACTTCCCACACCTAGGAACTTGCTTTTTTTTTTTTGCTGGACCCAATCTTTCACATACCTCTTTTGAACTTCCAGGAAAAAAGAATCTGTTCTTTTCATCTGCAATTCATACATGGCTCGAAGAATATGGAGAGGTGCATTGAGTGCATCATGTGTCATCTGAGCAAGAAGGGGAAAAAAGGAAAGAATTAAGTAAAGACAGAGATGATACTACAGGGGAAAGATGCTAGTGGTACCTCCCTTCTTTAAAGATGACTAGGTTATTATTTTCCCACTTATATAGGTAATTAACTTAATAATCTAGATCAGTAAAAATTAAAAGTAATGTAGCAAAAAAGTTTTACACTGATTTTGTAGTGTTCATTACTGTAGTCCTAGTAGGAAGTTTTATTTCCTTTAGATAGCAATAATTGAATATATAGATAGTTAGATATCCTTTAGATAGCAATAATTGAATATACAGATAGTTAAGATATCCTTTAGATAGCAATAACTGAAATCACAGACCTATATCCTGTAGATTTAGAGGAAAAACAGACCTATAAACTACCAAGTATTTTATGCAACTAGCAAATTCACAGGAGGCAAAAATAAGTTTAAGTACCAAGAAGCATATTTTGGTGGCTTCATCCAAACCCTCCAGAGGATCAGGTTTGCTCTGCTCCAAGTCAACAGGACCCACAATGGGTTGCTCCACATCTTGATCTTGTTCCCTTTCTTCCAGTTCAGTATCCTCACGTTCAGCTAAGGAACTGATCTCTTTCTTTGAGGAATACAGCATTATTGACAAAATCTACACAGGGAAAAAAAGATAGCATATGGTATGACAGCTGTGTTATTAGTGTATTGCAACCAGCATTTGGTAAGAACATTGGAAGACTTGGACAGTGCATAACACATGCTATTCAAAATGAAGTAGCACCTAAAAAAAAAAGAAAAAGCCCAGAAAACCAAACCATTTCTCACTTCACAAAGGAATTACACCTTCCAGACTGCTACACAGACAGTTGAAAGGATTAGTCAATAGCACAAAAAGATTGAGAAAGTATTTAACCATTTCAATACATCAAAAGGTTTGAGGATTCTTAGACAAGACCAGAGCAGAGGTGACTTATCACCCAAAAGCCAGCCATACCCCTACACACAGTTCTTTGAGAACACACCATTGGCTTAGCACAGCCAGTACACACCACAGGAAGGAAGGAAGGAACATTATACACTTCCTTGGTGCTCCAACTTGTGCCAGCCTCTTCCAAGAAGTAATGCAGGCAGAGCTCTGGCAAGACATCTTCATGCTCAGGGCAGAACGTTCACTGGGCACGATGCTGCCCAAAGGAGAAGGTGGGGGGACACCTCACAGTCAGGGCTGGTTCTCTGGGCAAGATTCCACAGTCCAGATTTGATTCCACACTATTTCTAACCAACTACTTGGGACAACTTTTCAGAGGAATTCCAGGGCTTTACTCTCCTCTCTCTCATTTCTACTGTCTGAACCATAAGTTAACCCAACCCCAGGCTATGATACAACATAACTAACAGCTGAACCACACTTACTGTCCAGCAGTGAATAAACATTTCAGAAAGACCATGCCCACATGCAGACTGACCTCCCCATACTGCACTATGGGGTAGTACCTTTTAAAGTCAGTGGGTAGCATGAGTCAAGTTTTTCTTTGAGATTACTTACTATTTTTTTAATTGAAGAAGAGAATTTTCAAAAGTCTCAATAAAATTCATAAAAGAAAATGAGGTGATTAATGCCTCACCTTGAAAATTTCTTTCAATATGATCAGATTAATTAAAGGCAGGTTCTGCTTGAAAGCAGTCTGCCTGTTATCTACACAAGTACAATGGCTTGTTACAAGATGTAACTTGTTTTCTTACCTCCAAGTCTCTGAGAAGCCAGGTCTTACTGAAGCCAGTTCCTTTGCTGCATTTCTTCACTAGAAGCTTGAGTAAGCCAGACTGAAGAAAGGCAGCTTGGATCTCCTTAAAACCATGAATCTATATATATAGAGAGATGTAAATAAATCAACAAAAAGGGAACAACACATCCCAATTTTTTATCTTGTAAAATTCCTGCCCAAATGAACTATGGCAGGGAATGTTTATTTGCTTTTTCCCTAAAAAATAAAATCTAAAGTATAGCTCTCTGCTTCAAATACCTTAGGAGAATCACCTATGACAACACACAGAACAGTAACAGTCCACAAAAACACAGATCTCTTCCTCAATTACTTCAGGAGTAAGAAAAGAGGGAAGTGAGCTTCACTCCCTAACTAGGGAGAACACTTTATATCTTCTTCAGCTTTCATGAATGGTGCAAAGAAAAAGCAACCCAGACTCCCAGATGTTATTTAAAGCCTAGCAACATTTTCAGTCCCTTCAGATAGGGCAAAAGGAGCCAGCTGGGAGAGAAACCAACTTGTGTTAGTTCCCCAAGGTGCCTGGTCAATGCCTGAGTTGCTGTAGTGGAAGGTACAATACGAACTGTTATTTATCTATTGTATTCTATGTGTCAGGCAAACAATACCTTAAGTGTTCTGTAAAGCCCCTTTAGGGCCAGTGACAAGACCCAAGTTGCTTCCACAGCCTCAGCATAGCTGCTGTCCATGCTGGTTTGCAGAAGGTGTGTGGATATAAGAACAAAGTGCTGGAGATACTGCCTCAGCTGGGTCTCAGAATCACTGCCTTCTTGTCCACACTTCTGAATCAACTGGTAGTCTTTCACTACAAGAGAGAAAACAGGTAATTCACTATCTTCATCCTGAAATGTCATGAAAGCTCTTCCTGTCAGGAGATATGAGTAGGCTGAGATATGAACATGAACCATACCTGAAGTACATACTAATAACCATAAAAGAACCTCCTCCCTGCTCTTCTACTGAAATTCTCTCAGACTCATTGAATAGTCAAGGAAGAAAGTCTTGAAAGAGAAACAACTGCTTAGTCAAGAGCCTATTTCTGAGATTTCTCAGTTAATAAAATGGTTTCAATAGCTTCTGAAATATTTTTCTGAATAAAAATAAATCTCAGATTAACAAGAAAATGAGTTTCAGTCATCTTCACTGCAGAAGCTTCACAATCTGATTTAACCAACAAGCAGAACATCAAGTGAGGTGCTAATAATGGAATGCAGACTCTGCAGACCTGCACCAAGTGGTCTAGTTAAGTTGCACTTTTGAGTATCTGTCAAGAAACTGTAAGGAAATACTCTGAGAAAATAAAAATGGCACAGAACCTGTTTTTCTCTTTCGGGTTTTGATGTCTACTACAACTGCCCTGTTTTTCTCTGTGAAATGCTTCAGGATGATCACATTATGAGGCTCATTAGCATTATCCATGTACACAGAACGAGTTCCCATACACAGCACCTGAAATTGCAGCAAAAGTTTCAGTTATGATTTCCAATACTTATTTGTAAATACACACTCATCTTTTATATTGCTTATACTTGCAATGGTGGTTTTGAGGTGAACAGCCTGCTTGCTGCCAGGTATTTGCTGATCTTTAGAAAATAGCAGTTCACTTTATAAAAACAGCCTACAACTCAATGCTGCATGGGCATATATCAGAGTCCAAACCATCCAGAGTGACTCTGGATTGTTTTGTGTGTATACAAAGCCCTTTTGGACACTCAAACACACTAAGCTGGTTTTCTTGTGATAGTTAAAAGTAGCACTTGGCAAAACTAGCTATATTATTCTTCATCAGACAAACACTGATTGTTCTCAGGTGGGAAGATGTGAACTCTGACATACCCTGTGTTTTGACAGTTCATAGTGAACACCCCCAGTTGAGGAAATCTGTAGTATTTAGAAACAGAAACCTAAAAGCTCTAACCAATTTTGTTTCTCTTTAGTATCAATAGGCCACTTACCTCAGGAAACCCAACCAGCACCAATAGAGTGAAGATATTGGTGTGCTTTAGCTGGAAGGGCAGTTGCTTAATGCAATGGTCAGTGAAAGCAGCGATCACATTATGCCACTGCACAGAGGAGTTCAAGGATCGGAGAATATCTGCCATGGAGCTTGCCCAGTCCAGACCTACACGACTGGAAAGCAAGAGCAGCCTGAATTAGGAGAGAGCTGACTACAGACTTACCTGAAAGCATTTTTCCTCAAGACAGGGCTCATTGCTACTCTGTCAAGCTGTGGCTTTCATATCATTATATAATTATTCTTTCAAATATCAGAGGCTTTCTCGTCAGCTGGCAAACATTCTGGTTTTCATCACTAGAGCATAAGTACTACTCTGTTTTCTTAAGGGCTTGCAGTCCCAAATCAAAGTAGGCCTGAACACTGTCACCTTTAATTCCTAATTTTAGCTTAGTTTTTCTTCACACAACAGTAAACACTTTATTTCCCACATGTGACTACCTGCTCTCTTCGTGTGGACAACACGAATAATCTAACAAGACTTAGACTGCTTTCAAGTTAAGCCTTGGAGACTCTCCTTCCATTTCAGATGCTTTTCTATCTGCTGATGGCCTTCCCTATAAAATGTAGCTACAATAAAAAAATCCCTGCTGTCAGATTTAACAAGCAGGACATAAATGCTGAAAGCTTTCTCAAGGGTTTCAAAACAGAACACCTGGCCTGCCCCTCCTTGCTGCTTCCAGTGCAATTTTACTGTGTGAAGCATCTCTCTCTCTCCAGTACTCTTCCATAAACAGGCCAGATCCAGAACTCTGCACTGGTGATTGTTCTTGCATCACCCTCTCCTCCTTTCCCAAGTTACAGAGGAGATAGGTAACTCAATGGGAGAAAAATCACACTCTCCTCCTTTCCCAAGTTACAACTCAACAGGAGAGAAGCATACCAGGAAAAAAAAGAGACTGTATTTTGGTTTTCATCCAAGTTTCAAAGCCTTACTTCTTCCACCATAACATGATACCTAGATAAGTGCAGGAAGTTAAGTCAACTCTTCAACAGTCAGCCTTCTCTGGAAGGAAATGAAGATATTCTCACTGCAACAAGGGCTGCAGATGATGCCAAGCCCTTCCCATGATCAGGGTACAGGCTTAATTGACTTCCTCTTAAAAAGCCTCTATGCATGAGGCAAACTTGAAAGAAAATTCATTTTAGTCAGAGAGCAACCAGTAAGTTTAAAATAAAAAGCACCTGTCCAAACACACAGCTCCCAGACTGAACAGAAGATGAGTTGTCTTCCAGCCTTCTGGCATCGTAGAGCCATCTCCAGCAGCAAACAAATTATGTTTGGCTGAAAGGACTTTAGCCACTGCAGCATCCACTTCTGCAGGCATAAGCCTCAGGATTAACTGCCCCAGAAGTCCCAGTGTTAAATGGTAAGTTTCATTTAGGTGGCCAGCATTTGAGATTACAACCTGAAACATCAGTGGAAGTATTTGTTCCAGGTTAATCAAAGACATTGTGGAGCCCTATGGAGAAAGAAAAAGCTCAGTGAGGCAAAGAGAGCAAGCTTTGTAGTCAAAGTCAGAGCATATACAAATATCTTCTGTTCTAATGCTCCTTGGGACAAAGGTTCCTACTTCTGTTGTTGACCTGTTAAGCTGACCAGACACTGATGGTTTAAACTCTGCAGATATTGAACAATTTAAGAAGACTACTTTACAGATAAATTAACATTAACATTTCCCCCCCTCCCCAAGAAGCAGCCCTTACATCCCTTAGTAATGTGGAATGCCTTAAGATACTGACTTATATTTATATATACTGATTTATATGCTTATATATATAAGCAACAAGAGCCCATCTCCCCCACTGAATTCACTATGAATTTTACTATTATTTGAGAGATCTATAAAACTACAGAGATTGAAAGTAAATAGGAACTAACTGATTTGAAAGGTGGTAACATAGCTGCCAGCAATCCTAGAATCCTCTTCTGAGAGCATTCAGCAAAAACTTGTTCCTGGCTAGGTATCAAAACCTTCTCTGCTTGCTTCTGGGTTGAATCCTCTGAGATGCAGTCATCTGGGGTTTTTTTTCAAGGAAAAACAAAAGAAGAAAATTTAAAAAAACAACACATTTAAACCCCCAAAAGTCATAGATTGCAATTCTAAAAATTAAACTAAGGATAAAAACCCTTTTAAAAAGTTATTAAAATTTGAAAAACAAGTCTTTGTAAATGTGTGTAAAAAGGTAAAGAGATTTACACCACCTGCTGGGAAACATAAAGGACAATATTACAAACAGATCCATTTTACTATCATAATTTTAACAAAATAAGTCTGTAGTAGAGTATGACACAACTTCTGGTTCCAAGTATGTAAGAGTGGATATATACAGACACAACTGGTGGAATTCTACTCCCCTTTCTTGAATCCTTTATACACTGATCACAAGGAAGCACCTGTTCCAAGCACTAGGACTTGGTAGGTTTTACAGAGCAGATAGCTCACTTGCATTAAAGACATTCACAAACACACAAAAATAGGTTAGGAACAAAACCAATGCAGCTGCCTGCTTTGCATATGAGTGGATATTTCTGTGACAGGGAAAATGAGAAAACATCTTTTTACCTGCTAAAGAAACACTCTCATCCACAGACAATTCTGACTCTTGTCTCAAAACAGCTTTCTTTGCAGAGACAGCTTTGCTTTCACTTCCTTGTTTTCCTACTTTATCACCTGCAGGAGACTGAATTTCATTGCAAGGATCTCCTTTCCCCTAAAAATAAAACAGAGTCACTACAAGATTAGAACAAGGTTTAATACCTGCAGAGACAGCCATTCATGTGCATTTGGCAAACATTTTCCCTTGAATAGCAAAACCTTTTGTTGGTGAAGAACTTCTCAATGCATACATGTTGTAAGCTTCCAGGTACTGAAAATAGGGTATAAAATTCTTACACTGTAATAGTTTTACATACAGTGTAAAACTGTAGGAAACTTGTAAACAGTGCTACCAGCTAGGGGAAACAACCACCCCTTCAGAAACACCATCCTTTGCCCCTTCCCTCCAAGGCCTTTGTGGATCAGTTGCCTGGGAGAACAGAAGGTGATGCCTTCATCTCTGATCAGCTGCATCTAACAGAATAAATAATGAACCAACCTACAACTGGTTCCCTTGCCCCCTGCCTTTTACCTACAAATGAAGTTATGACCACCCATTATTTCAGCTAGGTATCCAGAGTTAAGCTTCTGAAGAACACACATCTCATTGATACCAGGGCTTCTGTAAATAGCAGGTACTTACATTACAATGAATAAAAGAGCCTGTGATTGGTTTCTCATCTCTTCTCTTCTCTGCTTTATCACCAGTATGACTTTCTGCTGCACCATCTGTAGGAGGACTGACTGGAACCACGTCGTTCTCTGAGAAGGATTCACCTTCTGGTAACATGCAGAGGAGAGCTAAATTTTTCAGTCCTGAAAGCAGAGAGATAGAAAAGCCATTTAGCTGTGGAGTGGCAAGAAGCAGAACTGAAACATTTTGAAAGAGAACTGCAGACTTCCCCTCAGACACTTCTTTCAAATATCAACCCCATCAGAAAAGATTTCCCCATCATGTTCACTTAATTACACAGTCCCATTAAATAACACTGTGGTGAACAGGTGGTGACATTTTCCACCTCACAGACACACCATCAGGGTAGAAGATTTAATTAAAGTGTTAGAAATACCTCCTAACAGCAGAAATTAAGAAAGGTAAGTTCAATTTTTCTTAGCTTGTCATCTTCTGACCACTGAAGTATTTATACAATAAAACTGTACATTAAGAACCAAACAGGTGGCATGAGGAATATAGAATCATAGACTGGTCTGGGTTGGAAGGGACCCCAAGGATCACAGAGCTCCAACCCCCCTGCCACAGGCAGGGACACCAACCTCCAGGCCTGGAGCTACACAAGGTTGCCCAGGGCCCCATCCAACCTGGCCTTGAACACCCCCAGGGACGGGGCACCCACCCCCTCTCTGGGCAGCCTGTTCCAGCCCCTCACCACTCTCTCTGGAAAGAACTTCCCCCTAATATCTAATCTAACCCTTCCTTCCTTTAGCTTTAATCCATCCCCCTTGTCCTGCCATTATCTGCCCTTTTAAAAAGTTGAATCCCCTCCTGCTTATCAGCTCCCTTCAGGGACTGGCAGGCTGCAGTGAGGTCCCCCCACAGCCTTCTCTTCTCCAGGCTGACCCAGCCCAGCTCCCTCAGCCTCTCTTTGTAGGGCAGCTGCTCCAGCCCTCTGAGCATCCTCGTGGCTCCTCTGACCCCTCTCCAACAGCCCCACATCTCTCTTGTGTTGGGCCCCAGCTCTGGACACAGGACTCCAGCTGGGGCCTCCCCAGGGCAGAGCAGAGAGGGACAATCCCCTCCCTGTCCCTGCTGCCACCCCTCTGCTGATGGAGCCCAGGATCCCATTGGCCTTGCCAGCTGCCAGAGCCACTGCTGCCTCATGTTCAGTCTCTCACCCACCACAATCCCCAAGTCCTTCTCAGCAGGGCTGCTCTCCAGCAGCTCTTCTCCCAGTCTGTATCTCTGGCTGGGATTCCTCCAGCCCCAGTGCAGCCCCTGACCCTTGGCAGTGTTGAAACTTATTAGGTTACCCTGTCCCATCTCTCCAGCCTGTCCAGATCCCTCTGGATGGCTCCTTTCCTTCTAGGGTGTCGACCACACCACTCAGCTTGGTATATGAGTATATAAGAATATACTTAAGTATTTGGTGGTGGTATTTCAGCTGTGTTAGAGCTGCTCAAAAAACCACCAGCAAACTTATTTGAATTGGAGTCTAGAATGTGATACATTCAACTTAGGTCTCTAATGTATCACCCTGTTTTCTGTCATAGGTCTTAGTTCACAGAAATACTCATTTCCAAATAAAGGGACAGTATCCACAGAGACTTCTCTCATACCACAAAGAAGGTTTAAAAAAACAGCTTGCCAATAGATGCAGAACCAACACCATTTTCCACCAAGTTACTTGCTTTCCTTTAAGTCCTTCAGCTGTCAGTAACTTGGCACTAACAAGAGCATGAAGCTATACTGATAGATCCCTTTACAACATCTAAAATGAAAAGAAAACCACCCAAAGGAAGGGTTAGATTAGATATTAGGGGGAAGTTTTTTTACAGAGAGAGTGGTGAGGGGCTGGAACAGGCTGCCCAGAGAGGGGGTGGGTGCCCCATCCCTGGGGGGGTTCAAGGCCAGGTTGGATGGGGCCCTGGGCAACCTTGTGTAGCTCCAGGCCTGGAGGTTGGTGTCCCTGCCTGTGGCAGGGGGGTTGGAGCTCTGTGATCCTTGGGGTCCCTTCCAAGCCAGTCTGTGATTCTATGATTCTATGAAGAGTTGCCAAGCTGTCTACAGTATTTATGTAAGAATAAAATTAACTTTCCCAAGCACCTTATTTTCCAATGACCCTGAACAACACTTGTTCTACATTTGCTTTCTACATAAACAGTTATTCTCAGTGAAGTACACAGTAGCTTCCCCTTTCCTTTGGAAACTTCAGAGTGAGTAATCACAGCCTTTTCTGACACCTGCTAGAAGCCATTGTTTTAGTGAAGGAGGAGCTGACTCACCTTTTCCATGCTGTGCTTTCATCAAGCAGTCTCCAATAAGCTGGATGCACTGATGTTGCAGAACTCTGGCATGACTGAGGACCTGTGAATCTAGTTTCTCTCCTTCTACTTCCTCCCCATTTGCCAGATCTGCACTGTAGAGAGTCAAAGCTGCAAAGAGCAGCCAGGAATAGTTGTGGATATATGGCTGGATGAGCCTCTGCCGGTCACTGATTCGAATAGTCACCATGGGGTACACTGTGATGCTGTGTGTGGGCAGGTGACTGGAAGGAGAAGGGACACAATTTTGAAATGCAGAGGCTTTTTTGCTAACTGATGTAGTTGATAATACATAACATGTTTATAGAAATCTATAAAAACCCCCAATACATCCCAGAATGTCAAACTTTAGACCTTTTCACCACAGATTCTAGATCTAACCACAGCACCATTCATTTCTCCTTTCATTCAGGATGGACAGCAATTTTTCTAGCCATGGCTAGAAAGCAAATGCTGCTATTAAGTTACTCCAGCAGTTGGGACAAGTTTCCAAACTGCAGAAGTTTCTGCTGAACAGGTCCTGTACTTGCTGTGTTTCCCTGAAGGACACCCACTAGGTGTTCTTATGTCAGACACAACATCAGAGGAAGCAACATGAGATCAGCTGTACTCAGTTGCCAGTTATTGCTCTTCTACTAAGTGGAGAAAGAAAAATACCATATTGAATACCTGTCAGAGTACTTCTTTGCAGAATAGCATCCATAGCAAAGGTCAAAGTCATCACATACATTGCAGTTCATTCTCCGACCTATGATAACTCCTTGACAGTGATCACAGGCATACTCCATGTTAACCATTTCATGGTCATCCTCATGCCCTTCAGGTTTAACTCCACCTGTGAAGAAATATTTCAAGATTTCCAAGATTTCCTCATAACTCCTTTTTGATCAAGGATGTTTCTTGATTTCAAGTTCATGTTCAGATGAGGAAAAAAAAAAGCTTAACGCTTCTAACAGGTGCTCCAGCCCTCTAATCATCCCAGAGGAGGGCCACAACAACTGAACACGAGGCAGCAGTGGCTCTGGCAGCTGGCAAGGCCAATGGGATCCTGGGCTCCATCAGCAGAGGGGTGGCAGCAGGGACAGGGAGGGGATTGTCCCTCTCTGCTCTGCCCTCCTGAGGCCCCAGCTGGAGTCCTGTGTCCAGAGCTGGGGCCCCCAATACAAGAGAGATGTGGGGCTGTTGGAGAGGGGTCAGAGGAGCCACGAGGATGCTCAGAGGGCTGGAGCAGCTGCCCTACAAAGAGAGGCTGAGGGAGCTGGGCTGGATCAGCCTGGAGAAGAGAAGGCTGTGGAGGGACCTCATTGCAGCCTGCCAGTCCCTGAAGGGAGCTGATAAGCAGGAGGGGATTCAGCTTTTTCAAAGGGCAGATAATGGCAGGACAAGGGGGATGGATTAAAACTAAAGGAAGGAAGGGTTAGATTAGATATTAGGGGGAAGTTCTTTACAGAAAGAGTGGTGAGGGCCTGGAACAGGCTGCCCAGAGAGGGGGTGGGTGCCCCATCCCTGGGGGTGTTCAAGGCCAGGTTGGATGGGGCCCTGGGCAACCTTGTGTAGCTCCAGGCCTGGAGGTTGGTGTCCCTGCCTGTGGCAGGGGGGTTGGAGCTCTATGATCCATGGGGTCCCTTCCAACCCAGACCAGGCTGTGAGTCTATGAACATAGCCAGAAGGAAGAAAAGTCTTTCATTGTATGTATAATTCAGGACACACAACTTTGCCTTCATAGATAGGGTTTTGAGGGGGATTTCAAGGTCCTTACCAAGAAAGCAGGTCTTACACAGATCCATGTCGTTGCACTGCAGGCAGCGGTAGCGATGCCAGGGTGCGATCTCATCGCAGCCATCACAGGATATGTCCACATTTAACAGGTCACAGTAACGAGCAACAAACATGTGCATCTAGAGCAAGAAGTGGACACCATTTACTGGGGTATTCCTTTCTGGTTTTGAGAAAGCTCTTTGTAGACAGGAAGCAGAAGACTTCCCCTGCCAAAGGAGGATGGGGATCTCTTCATCGGTTTATTTTGAAGGACCACAGGAAACCAGGGATCCAACTCATGAAAAAGCCATTTAAGCCAGATTCCTCCCTTTCCCCTAGGCTTTAAAAGTCTCCTATTCACCCCTGCTGCAGATAAAGTAAGCAAATCATGAGGTCACCTTTCTCTGCTTCTCTGGGTCAGCTTGAGCTATCTTTTCATACCAGGTCTCAAACATTACATCCTGACATTCATCCATCCACTCACAGTTTTGCTTGTAGTCTGCAATTTCATCTTCTTCACTCCACTGACTAAAAGAAAAGCAAGTTCAAAATGAAATCTGAATGCAACCAGGCTTCCCTCTAAGGTAACTTTAAAAAAAGCAAAGGATACTTTAAAAAAAAAACTAACCCTAAAGTGCTACAACATGCTAATAAATATAGAACTGTGAGAAGTCCAGTTCACTTGGTGAGTACATGACCATACAGATATCCACCTCTTGCTTGTGTGACAAGTTCTTAAATACAGACTGGGGACCATAAAAGCAAAATCAGAAAACCCAAACTGCTTTTGGTGAGGTCAGATGAGACATTTTAGAAGCTTTCTGGCCTTCATATTTGCTCAGTTGTGAAGAGTACAACTACTATATAACTGAAACATCAAAACAGTTGATATTATGGTAAGAAACAGCATTATCTACCTCCTGTCATGCTACTGAACAAGTGAAGTGTTCCAGCAGCAATCAGTTGAAGATAAAACTAATAGTTTTTGCACTAGCAAGGCTGCAAAACCATTTGAAATCCTTCAGTTAAGGCCTTGGGTAGAGGCCAAAGTTTTGCTTAACTTGTTAAAAGCACCTTTACAAAGCAAAGCCCTTCTTGGTAAAACATGGTATCAGCAGTTAGCATCACATGAAAAGCTGCACTCTTCCCAACTCACCAAATCACACTATCATGGATACTTATGTTCTCTTGTGATGTAGCCATAAGAAGTTGTGGCAACTGAATCTCAACAAAGAAGGAAAGGTCACTGGGTTCCCAACTCATATCCAAGAGGTGGAGGAGAGTTGTCTGCACACATGATAAGGCAGGAAGCAACGATCTAAATCAAAACACAGGACAACAAAACATGACAGCTGTAACCAGTGTAACAGCACACCTGGGGAGCAAGGCCAGACAATCCTGAACACTGATTTCCAGGCTTTACTCTGCATTAAATTAACTATGGGGCAGAAACTGAAGCTTACTAATGCATAAACTTACAGTATTTAGCAAGAAGCACAGCCAATATAATCAAAAGGTGCTATCCTCTACAGGTCTAGCTGAGACAAAGCTTATGCTACAGCCTGAGTATTAGCAAGAGGGTGTCTCTCCTCTGCAGTTTATTTTCTTGATATTTGCAGGAATCCATTTCTCTTTGAAACCTTTCCCCTGTTCAGCTGAAACTGGACACAGGAATTTGAAGTTATTAGCAGGGAAAACAATTATTGTCACAAAATTCTCATTTCTTTAGAATGCCTGGCTATAAATCCAACAATTATACCCAGCATGTTACCAAAACATGAGCTTCAACAGGAAAGCATGGTTGCAGAACTATGTCATTTATTGGAGTATAACTCTTGCCAAATATGGCACAATAAATTTGCTCCTTCTACTATTTTACTACTAAGCTTTAGAAACACCTTGCAAGATTACAACTACAAAATGCAGTAAGCCAGGGTTTTAATACTGATGAATTTATTATAGTATCAATAAAACAAATTGGCTTTTTGATCAGATCAGGGTGCCTTTTATAGTTCTGGAAGTTATGTAAAGAGTTAACACATTAAACAAATAAATAACAAGTGACATAGGAAGAGGTGAGAAGGAAAAAGGGGGGGAAAAAAATAGGGGTCTCACAAAAGTCATAGAAGCAGCATACCTGTCATTGATAGTACTAAATCCCTTCACAGAATTCACCAGAAACAAAACAAGCTGGTAGTAGGACTCTCGAATCTCTTTGTGTAGCTCAGCACCACAGCCTTCCAAGTTCCCAAAGTAGCTGGAAGTTAAAGACTCAGTTTAGTAGTCCAGAATCACTGGAACATTTTAGGTAGCACACTTTGTGCAAGCTCTGCAAACAGGGAATTTTCTGAGCACTCCCTACAAGCAGAAGTACATTAGTTTTGATTAAAACACAATCTGTGGATGAGCCAGGACCTTCTCAGTGATACCCAGTGCTAGGACAAGGGGCAGTGGGTGGAAGCTGGAGCACAGCAGGTCCCATGTGAATATAATGAAAAACTTTTTCACTGTGAGGGTGACAGAGCATTGAGAGAGGTTGTGGAGTCTCCTCTGGAGGCACTCCTGTGTGACCTACTCTACGTGACCCTGCTCTGACAGGGGGGTTGGACTAGATGATGATCATTCAAGGTCCCTTCCAACCCCTAACAATCTGTGGTTAGGCAGGAAGTTAAACTAAGGCAATAACTACAATCTTTTTGAGTTAGTTTGGTTCTGACTGGAACTGTAAAGATGTTTCAAGGTATCCATCCTGTGATTCAGCTGTGTGATACCTACCAGCAGGAACAGCTGTGCATAGAATCATAGACTGGGCTGGGTTGGAAGGGACCCCAAGGATCACAGAGCTCCAACCCCCCTGCCACAGGCAGGGCCACCAACCTCCAGGCCTGGATCTACACAAGGTTGCCCCATCCAACCTGTGCAACTAAGTCTCATGTAAAGTATCCTTTTTTGAATTAAGCATGCAAGATATGCACAGCAGCTGAGAAACTAATCCTCACATATTTTTATTATCCATATGGACCAAAACCCAGTAGAGTCTCTACTATTTTCAACACACAGGAATGGGAGAACCCAGGAAGTAAGATACATTAAACCCCATGGCTGAAGATTTGTCTATAGAATTACTTACTTTGTAAAATCTTTCTGACAGGCTAGAAGTTCTAAGAGAAACAGTACACATGGTGGATGAAAGCAGTGTGGCTGCCCAAGTGAGTCTAAGCACTGGCGGATTGTCTTCAGCACTTCCATAATGCTTTGCCCTTGGGATTTTCTCAAAGCAAGAGCCTTTAAAACACTAAAAGCAGCAAAAAAAAGACATTTATGAGGACTTCCAAACATAGTGCTTAAAATAAGCCAAATAAATCTAAATTTTCAGCTTTATTTCAGCAGTGGTATATCCCAGTTGGAATGATGGGTAAAGCCTCAAACAGAATACAGCACTTCCAGCACCAGTCCAAGTTTTAGAGCCTCAAATGGCCAAGTTGAGAATCAGAAATCTCTCTTTTGATTTACATTTCCAGAATGCCAGTTTCTTTAATGAGATGTAACTATTCTGTATTTGGCACTGAGGATTGCAAGGACTGATGTACCATGTCTTCACTGTAGATAAAAAGGAAAGGGCCACTGCAAAGAGATGTCAGGAAACAAGACATTAAGTCTTGGGGTAAAAAAACAAGTAATTGGTTTTTTGCATTCTGATGTTCATAGCACTTTCTCTGAACCCCTGCATGGTTGTGACTAATCCAAGTTTGATACATGAATCTGACTAGTCACATACAAAATGGTTTTCAATACCATCTTGCAGGTAAAATATGTTTTATTCCACCTGCAGAGGAAGAGACCACATGTTTCTGTATTTTCTAACTGATGACATGTTCAATTTGCTTACCTTTCATGAGAAAGTGATTGATCCTTAATAAAGTCTAATATGTTTTTCAATATAGGGTATTTCTCCTTCACAGTAGGCACAGCCCTTGGCTCTTCTGTTGATCTGAAAGACAGCAGCCTCAGTCTTCCACGGCTGAACTGAGATTTTCTTGTAGGAGTGGAAGGAGATGATGATGATGTATCTTCTTGTGAAGCTGTATTCTCAACAGGCTTACTATGAAATGCAGATGCTTCTTCTGTTTGGAGGGGGTCTGGAACTTGTTTAATCTTTGCATCAGACTGTGTCATTTGCCCCCCCTCTTTTGAAACAGGATGAGTTACTCCACTGGAAGACGAGTGTGCTGCCTGGAAGTCTGTGTCCACAACAGAATCTTTTCTTTGGCATTTATCACTGACATACTGTTGGAGATCATCAATGTCTAGGGCTTCCAAACTGCCTGAAGCAGAATCTTTCTGTTTTGCTCTTGGGGGCAAAAAATTCAGAAGCAAAAGGCTCTTCTGCATACAAAGTTTTGCTGCAGCATAAAAATTGGAAGTTAAAATCTTGACAACAGAACACCAAACTTGCTATCATACTTCTTAGGAAGAAAGTGATTGATCTTATTCCCTCTGAGTCAAGACAGCTAGACAACACCTTTCTTCTTATGTTAATCATGATGCTATCAGTTACTTAATTCTACATTTCCAAATGTTCATTTTGAATAATCACACCCAAGTGTATGAAGCATACAGTAGTCAATGAGAACACATTTTATTCCAGTGACAATCAGCTACTATTCTAACATCAGTTAATTGTGTTAACAAGTATCTACAAAAATAGATGAGCCTAAGTTCAGATCCAGGTGACCCAAGAGGCAGATCATTCCCTGTAGAACTTTCTTACTGTTTTCTACAGAGACTAGCAGAACACAATCCCAAATATTTCCTGTAATATACACTTCTTTATCTCATAAGGCATGAAAAAGGAACCCCAGCTGCTAACTTACCTCTTGCAGCAAATATTAAATGTCTCAGATTTACAAGGCAATGCTTTACTGAACTGCCTGGCATGCTCATACATTTGGAAAGGCAACAACTTACCCAGAGTTTCTGGGTTCACCTCACAGGCGTCTGGGTTCTGCTTCTCCTCAGTATCATTTCCCCTCATCAGGGATTTCTGCTTCATTTCCAACTGTAGACAGGATGTTAAGATAGTTAAAATATGACCCTCCTTGTATATACAGCAAGGCAGTATGGAGACTGCATCATATTCATTTCCTATCAAGAACAGATGACAGTATATATACTATTCCCTACCGCAGAACGAAACACGCAGCAGTCTAAACAAGTAGTACCTAAGCTGTCAGAGCAGGTAACACAGCCTCATACTGAGATGCTCAAGATCTGTAGGCTGAGACCCCTCCCCTGGCTTGTGACTGAATGGTTCATCAGCCTTCCCTGAAAAAGGTGGCTTCCTCTTTAGTCCCACCGCTCAGGAAGAGAGATAAATCCAGTCATGAGGTAAGGTTCTCTGAAAGCATTATGTTATCTAACTAGTGAGTGCTCTCAGATGCAGACAGCACCTGACACCCAATGGGTACAATGCAATTTACTCAACATGCACCTGCACTCACTGCATTTCTAGTGTATCAGGCTGCCAGGGATGCTTTCAGGCAGGAAAGAGGAGGGAGGGGGGGGTCACAAGATAGGAGAACGGTTAATTTGCCTGGCCCACATCTGATGGGCTCACAAGAGTAGCAGAAGAATGGGCCACAGAGCAAATTAGCTGTTCTCAAAGGCTGCAGAGCTGTTCACACTTACAATACCCTGCAGACTAGTGAAGTCTAAATGCATTTTGGCTCTCTACAGCCACAGGTGATGAGACAGACATGTCTCACCAAGTTGTGAGTTGATGACACTAGCTCTTGACACAAGGTTTACTTTTCAAGGAAAGTTACATGCAAAAAAACATACTCTGAGCTGAAGCCAGTTACTTGTTTGTCAAAGAAGCAGTTATTTCCTTTTCTGTTAGCAGGGTATTACTCTGAGAATGATGTTTAAGACAGATCTCTTTCTATGCTATACCTCAAAAAAGAACTCCAACTGCTACGTAAGCATCTTCCTAACTAACACCACGCCTTCCTGTTGAAAAAAATAACACAAATATAATCGATTTTGTGTCAAATTCAGTCCTGCATACTCATGATGACACATCTGGGGCTGAGGAAAGGAGTATAAGGCAGCATTTAAATGTTTAAGTTCAAAGTCTAGAAGGGACTGTATGCTCTCCCTAAGTGAGAACAGTTGAGCTCGAATCGCTCAAGGAAAACATGGTTTCCCCCTTCTTTCTCCTTGACATCACATTGTAAAATATTAAGGTAAATGACATGAATAAATATCCTCCTGAGTGGTCTTACCATCCATATTCTAATTGAATCAGCCAGGTAATATACTTGTGCAAACTCATCATTCAAAGGCACCTTGCCTCCACTGTTGACTGGAAAAGAAAGCAAGAAGAGTCACGTTTACTGACTGCTCCAGTTCTACACAACTTGACTACTTCACTAAAATTATACTAGAGCTCTTGGAATTCCTTTAATACAGGCAGAATTCCAAGTAAGGCAAGTACAGTATAAAAACTGCCAGCTTTCATACACCTTAAATACAACAACTGCACCTTGACAGAGTTATTTGCAAAGTTAAATTATGAGTGTGTCTCTCATCTCTTCCCAAAATTCATGGGAAATAAAACCTCTCCCTATACATGCAAGTATTAATAAGGCAAACTGATATCAGAATAATCAAGAAGTGCTTAGTATTAACTTCAAGCTTTCTAGATGTATTTAGTTATCCCCCACACACACACTTTGTTTTATGCTATGAATTTCTGGAATGGACTTTCAAGATCACTTAAAGACCTGACAAAACAGCTTCCATCAAAACTGACAGCAATGACTGGGTGGAGAAAGAGACATTCCTGTTCAGGTTCTTCCTTCTCCCTCTCCCATTCCCCCACTGTTAATATTTTCCCCTCCCATCCTCCTCCTTTTCAGCACCAATTGAACATTCTTCATATGGTTTAGGGGATCATAGGTCCTGAAATCAGTTTGCCCCAGCAAGACTGACAGCTGAAGCTGTTAACTAAGAGTAGGATGGATATCAGATCCACTCACAAATACCACAGTGTTCAGTCTTACTCAGACAATTCGATTGTCAGAGAGGCAAAATGACTACAGGCAATAACCACTTTAGTCATCAAATGAGTCTTTGTGTCAATCATTTTCACCCATAACTTGACAGCTCAGAATGGAAGATGCTTAGCTTCAGAACTGTGACAGAAAGTGAAAGCTTAAAATGAAACCTTTCCCAAAAAAATCAGCTGACACCTTATCATCCCATCCTTCAAACATATCAATAAGCTTAATGGAAGGATGGTGTAAATCATTTTCCCTACTGAAAACATAAAAAACTGTAATATAATGGACTTTATACAAGTTAAAAGCAAAACATGACCTTTTCTTTAAAAGAAAAAGAAAGCATTTTGAGGATACCAAGGTTAGTGTCCACAGCATAACATCTTGGGAGGCAATTCATACCACCACCCTCAATGTTTAAAAATGCATCTAAGTTTATGCTGGCTTTTCAGAAGAGATACAGTAAGAGTGGGAAATTATATAAGAGCCTCTAATCACTGGGAGCCACACTGAGCTGAAAGAAAACCCCACAGGACATCACCACCCACTGTGGATATACCCTTAACAAGGCTTAGTAGCTTATTAATGGTTATTAATATCTAGACAGAGCTCTGAAGATAGAAGCATTTTATTAATAAAAAAATAAGCACTCTAGAGACAAGGCTTACCTAGTCTACCTAAAGAATGACTTTTTAAAAGTTATCACACTCAAAAGGCTTTTTAAAGTTTATAAACTGAACTATAAGACAGCGTTTTGCAAACTTTAAGTCTTTGCTATTAAGATATTATTAAGTCTAATATTAGAGTTACCATATTTTTGAAGCTTCTCATATAACTCTGGAGTCAGATACACCATAGCAGCAAATGTTGAGTTCACAGCTTGATCAATAGTAGAACCAGCAACTGTATCTGTCTTTGTGGTCTGTTTTTTACATGCCTGTGTAAGTCCTTTGAAAAGTTCAGATTTTTGCCCACTGAAGTCCTGGGCAGGATCTGATTTTGCAAAGTCAATAAGGAAGTTATGGCAGTCATCGTGGTGAGAGCTCCAAGCCTGGATTGAATGGAAGAAAACCTTTATTTTAATAAGATCTGAAAAAAATTGTGGCAGCTCTTTTCTACAATGAAGTCAACTTGCAGTATATCCACTGCACTTGAGCGACCTGATCTAAGGAAAGATGTCCCTGCCCAAGAAGTGGGGTGTGAATAAGATGGTCTTTGAAGGTCCTTCCCAACCCTTCTGTGAAAACAGAAACTAATGAAGGGCACAGAACAGCAGTTTCTTTCCTACTTAGTATTTAAATTAAGCAGCACAAGTGATGACAACTTTAGCATGACAGCATATGCTTAAGGACATATCAACTCGTTCAGCCTCAAGGAAGCCATGTGGGATGCCAGCATTTCATGCCAGGGACACACAAGCAGTAGGGTAAGTACCTCTTTTTTATGCCTGTGCAGTCCATGGCTTTGACTGGCTCCTGGGAGTGCCTCCACACACATCTGATGCCTGAAGACAGGTTTCCACAGAGGAGAATTAAGAACTGATGTTACTTTCAAAGGAGGCAAGTCTGCTTCAGTACCTAGTTCTGCAAGAAATTCAGGACATACACTTCTGTTACTAAATACTTCTGTTCATTTCTACAGATTAATGAAAATAATAATTGTTAAACATCCAGTACAGTGTGGTGGATGAGAAACTGAACATGAGGCAGCAGTGGCTCTGGCAGCTGGCAAGGCCAATGGGATCCTGGGCTCCATCAGCAGAGGGGTGGCAGCAGGGACAGGGAGGGGATTGTCCCTCTCTGCTCTGCCCTCCTGAGGCCCCAGCTGGAGTCCTGTGTCCAGAGCTGGGGCCCCCAATACAAGAGAGATGTGGGGCTGTTGGAGAGGGGTCAGAGGAGCCACGAGGATGCTCAGAGGGCTGGAGCAGCTGCCCTACAAAGAGAGGCTGAGGGAGCTGGGCTGGGTCAGCCTGGAGAAGAGAAGGCTGTGGGGGGACCTCATTGCAGCCTGCCAGTCCCTGAAGGGAGCTGATAAGCAGGAGGGGATTCAACTTTTTAAAAGGGCAGATAATGGCAGGACAAGGGGGATGGATTAAAGCTAAAGGAGGGAAGGGTTAGATTAGATATTAGGGGGAAGTTCTTTACAGAGAGAGTGGTGAGGGGCTGGAACAGGCTGCCCAGAGAGGGGGTGGGTGCCCCATCCCTGGGGGTGTTCAAGGCCAGGTCGGCTGGGGCCCTGGGCAACCTTGTGTAGCTCCAGGCCTGGAGGTTGGTGTCCCTGCCTGTGGCAGGGGGGTTGGAGCTCTGTGACCCTTGGAGTCCCTTCCAACCCAGACCAGTCTATGATTCCAACAGACTGACTGTGGTGGGTGCCTGCCCTCCAGCCAGGGATAAACCACCACGAGGCCCTTCTACCTCCTAAGGATAGAGCCCCCCACCTTGTGGAGCTGTTAGGCGCACTCACCTCGTAGGGATTTCAGCGCCATACTTCGAGATGCCAAGCGCCCCATCAGCCGGGAGACCAGCAGCTGTAAATCCAGGCCCCAAGAGACGGCAACATCTGGCAGGCCGTAAGCAGTGACGGAAAACTTGTAGCCCCACTCATTATTACTGCTGTCAGAGTGAAAGAGAAACTGCAGCCGTGGGCCAGCCTTAAAGGTCACTTTCTACAGAGCAACAAAACAGTCATTTTGCCAAGTGTGCATGACAGGAAGACGTTTCAGGGTCATGTATTCCCTTCAGCAACTGGGGGTTTTCAGTACTGAAGTAGATCTAG